>JALJEV010000469.1:1800000-2209791 GCA_026586105.1 Hylodesmum podocarpum
CTTGACTAACTGCCTTCCCGTTTTCATAATTCTCACTATACTCGGTCTCAAAAAGGTTATAAGCGTTATTCACCATCGCTATACTTGATCTTTGAGAAACACTAGACAAAATGCAATTGAATATTATTTTCGAAATATGAAAAGGGTTGTGACAAAGTTTCCAAGTACATTTTACAGTGGACAATAAGCTTTGTATCAAACCTTGTGTTCCATTTCCATGCATAAAGCAAATGAATGCATAAAACAATGTATATTATAACTAAATTCAATCTGTCATTGACCACTGTTAGGAATGGTACTAATTCTGTTACAATGTATTAATTTTTCTGTTTAAGTGTATTTTCTGTTAAAGCCTTTTTTATGAAAGGCTTTTAGGTTTCTGATTGTACTACCCAGGTATGTTTATAAATACCTGGGTCATTGCCTTATTTTGGCAAGCCTTTCAATTAATCTCTCTCTTTTCTCAGTTTTCTCTCTCTCTGCCTTTCATCCCTTTCTTTATTTTTCTCTCTCTCTCTGGTTCTTTCTATCTAGCTGTTTCAACATCAAGATTCAGCTTTTCTGGTTTTTGGTGGATCCTGGGTTAGGGCTAACAAGTGGTATCAGAGCCATCCCCAAGAAACAAGCAAGAACAGAGAAGATGTCATCCATTACAAGGTTTGACATAAAGAAATTTGATGGGCAGATCAACTTCAGCATTTGGAAGGTACAAATGAGGGCTGTGCTAACTCAGCAAGGGTTGAAGAAGGCACTTGATGGAAGGTCCAAGAAGCCAGCAACTATGACTGATGAAAGCTGGGAGGAATTGGATGAGAAAGCCCTTACTGCCATCCAGTTATGTCTTTCAGAAGATGTACTTAGAGAGGTCATTCAAGAAACTACAGCTGCTGGTCTGTGGACTAAGCTGGAAGCTTTGTACATGACCAAGAATTTGGCCAACAAATTGAGGTTAAAAGAGAGGTTGTATACCCTGAGAATGACAGAAGGAAGCTCATTAAGGTCTCACCTAAATGAGTTCAACACAATCTTGATAGACTTGGAAAATCTTGAGGTCAAGATTGAAGATGAAGATAAGGCTGTATTACTTGTAGTGTCTCTCCCTCCTTCTTACAGGCACTTCAAAGAAATCATGCTTTACAGCTCCAATGACACATTGTCATATGAAGATGTTAAGTCTAATCTTCTCTCAAAGGAGAAGTTTGATAATGAGCTACCCATCGACAAGAAGGGTGATGCCTTTACAGCAAGAGTAAGACCTCAAGAAGAGCTAGATTCTGGCCAGAAACAATCAAGATCCAAGTCAAGAGAAAAAAATTCAGGGAAATCTTGCAAATATTGCAAGAAGCTTGGGCATGAGATAAATGACTGCTACAAGCTCAAGAACAAGAAAGAAAAGGAAGAAAATAACAAGAATCCTAAACCAGAAGCTGCTGTGGCAGATTCAGATTCAGAGTCTGATGCTGATGTTTTGGTGGCTGCAGCAGCAGTTTCAGATGTCAGAGAAGAGTGGATTCTGGACTCTGGATGCACCTACCACATGTGTCCCAAAAGGGAGTGGTTTTCCACCTATGAACCAGTTCATTCAGGAGTTATTATGATGGGTAATGATGCAGTTTGCAAAGTCAAAGGCAGAGGCTCAGTGCAAATCAAAACCCATGATGGAGCAGTCAAGACACTCACAAATGTGAGACATGTACCTGATTTAAGAAGAAATTTAATCTCTCTTGGAGCTTTGGAGTCCTTGGGATGTAGGTATTCTGCTGAAGGTGGAGAAATCAAAATTTCTAAGGGCTCGCTCACTGTTATGAAGGGAAAAAGAAGAGGTAATCTCTATTTCCTTCTTGCTTCCACTGTTACTGATCATGGCACTGCTGCCCAGACAATTTCTGCAACCAATGAGGAACAATCAAGGCTGTGGCACATGAGATTAGGCCACATGAGAGAGAAAGGGATGCAAATCCTAAGCAAAAGAGGTTCTTCTGGTGATCAAAGTTTCAGCAAGTTGCAGTTTTGTGAGCATTGCATTCTTGGGAAACAGAAGAAGGTGAGTTTCTCTAAGGGGCAGCACACTACACAAAGCATTCTAGGCTATCTCCACTCAGCTTTCATTTGAGCAATGTCTCAGCTACAGAGGGAATAAAGGAAGCAACCTGGTTGAAGGGTTTTGCCACTGAACTTGGAGTTACACAAGATTCAGTGGAAGTTTACTCAGACAGTAAGAGTGCTATACACTTGACAAGAAATGATGCATTCCATTCTAAGACTAAACACATCAATGTGAGGTACCACTTCATCAGAGAAATAGTGGCTAGAGAAGAAATTTCAGTTCTGAAGATTCATACTTCAGAAAATCCAGCAGATATGCTAACTAAACCGCTGCCAGCTACTAATTTTAAGAAGTGTGTAAATCTAGTAGGTGTTTCTAATTGTAAAGCTTAGAATATTTTTCAATAGAATTAGTCCCAAGGTGGAGCTTGTTAGGAATGGTACTAATTCTGTTACAATAAGTGTATTTTCTGTTAAAGCCTTTTTTATGAAAGGCTTTTAGGTTTCTGATTGTACTACCCAGGTATGTTTATAAATACCTGGGTCATTGCCTTATTTTGGCAAGCCTTTCAATTAATCTCTCTCTTTTCTCAGTTTTCTCTCTCTCTGCCTTTCATCTCTTTCTTTATTTTTCTCTCTCTCTCTGGTTCTTTCTATCTAGCTGTTTCAACATCAAGATTCAGCTTTTCTGGTTTTTGGTGGATCCTGGGTTAGGGCTAACAACCACCACTAACAAACCATACAAAAATTTTGAAATGTAAAGCTCCACGAACATGCTTTTTCTAGAACATGTATTTCACATTAAGATCTGATGGCCTGACCTTCCTCAACCCCCACACTCTCAAATTCAATATAGATTTGACCTGAGGAGTAAAAATATGACTAATTCACCATTGACTATGTCATCTATCACCCACCCACTCTTTTTTCCGGTTAACATTTGGACAATTAAATGAAAAAGATAAACATAGAGGTTAGGGCATGGTTGGATTGCTAACCAATGCTCCAATAGGAAGCATCCTAATGCAACACTGTTAGAAAATCAGTTATTCATTGTTACTAGAGACTTGTTTACAAGAGAACGAGCTTGAAAAAATGTAAATTGATAAACTCAAAATCTGATGTTGTAAAGAAAAAAGTCACATGAACAGATTACTTTATATGTCTTTCTTCCTTAATTCTTCCATATGAAAAAGAAAAGGAAAAAGTATGAACACAAACAAAACCCCACCCATAAAACATATGCAAAAGGACAGGAGCAAACTAAAATTCAGATAGCTAGAGTCAGAAGAACAACTAAGTAAATTAACCCTCTTCCATTTCCTAGTTATAAACCACCTTAATCATATGCCTTCCCTGAATTCTCAGGTGAGAGACTCAAATGCAGTGAAGCATACAATGGCATCCAATCCTATCTAAGCGAAAACTCTTCCCAACTAGGAAAAAGACTCAAAGCTTAAAGTGGTGAAAGATACCCAGAACCCTTTGGTGCTCAGATTATTTTCACCATAGCCAGTAACTACATTCTATTCGATAATGCCAAAATTTCAGAACCTAAATTGTGACCAAATGAATCACGCAGTAAAGAAAGGTTTTGCAATTATCCTATCAATTTAGAGAAACAATAACCTATTGTTTTCACGCAACAGGTAAAAGAATCGGCAGAAGTGTAAAAAAAAAAAAAAACTACTTGCTACGAGACCCAGGCTAATACAGAACCATTGAAGCTTTTCATCAAACACATGGTGTGCAGTACTAGCAGTACCGAACAACGTGCCACAAAGGAACCTGAAATGGATAAAGCAAGTGAGAGAGTAGAAAAGGTACCTGAAACGTTATTGAGTATAGAAGAAACGTTGGAGGGTGTGTTGTTTGGTTCCCTTTGTTTCTGCTCGCAAAAGATCCAATCAAACTATGCTTTCAAATTTTTCGATTTTTTGTTCCTCCTTCCTCTGCTGGGTCTTCAACCCCAAAATATTCTCTTTTTTTTTTTTTTTTTCTTTTGAGATTTAATTTCGTCGTGATATTGTTTATTTTGTATTTTCAGAGTTTAAATTTAAATTGTTAAAAGTATTATAGTGCAAATTACTATTTTAATCACTATTTTTTTTTTCTTTTCGTGTTATGTCATTTTAAATGTTGCTTTTAAAAATAATCAAATAAATATATAAGACATTTCAAATCAAATTCAACTTCACTTTTAATAATTAGATATTAAAGTGATATCTTATTTATGAATTAGGGTTAAAATAGTATTTTTCCTTTTATTAAATATTTTCATAAATTTATATTAATTTTTTCAAATATTAACTTTAGATATTTATAGAGAGTTCTTTTCTTACACAAAAATCATGCTTTCTTAGGAATACTTAAAAATAGATAAATTATGTTCAGTTATTTATAAAACATTCATGGAAATATTTGTAAGTTTTACTGAAATTTTTCTTATAACTTTAATTATTTATTGAATCAAATAATTATTTTTTTGAGAAAATGAGTTAAAGATATTCCTAAAAAATAATAGTTTCTGTAATTTTGTTTAAAATAGGCAATGAACATGGAAAATTAACTAATATATTTTAAAGTTGAAAAAAATAAATGGAAGCAGCTTAGTTTTTCTTCCTACACTCTGCACTTACATTTTCTCTTCATGTACTATAAACACTACAATTCTTGCACTTTCACCAACACTCTTTCCTTCTTACCCTCTCCTTCTTGCCCGTTTTATATATTTTTATATTTTTAAATTATTAATTACATTTAAAATAAAACAATATATTAAAATTAAAAAAATGAAAAAAATTAATAATAAAATTTTAAAAATCAAATAAATTTTCTAGTTAAATATATTATTTTATGTGTTACACATATTTATACAATAATGTAGTTTTAAGAAGAAAAAGATCAAAGCAGATTTTCCTGTCAATGTTACCTTCAGTGCTTGTTGTGCATAGCATTGTGGTATAATGTGGCAAAATTGAAATGGAGAGTATTTGGTTCACTTTTTCTTCTTTTCTTTTTTTTTTAATGTTTCTAGATTTCAAAATTTCCATAATTTTATCAAGTTGTCACCCATTTTGGGATTTTGAATTAGCCCTTTTTTCAAAGGAAAATCCCTACGCAAATTTAATTTTTTAAAATAGCCTATGAATCCACATTTTTCGTAGCATCTCATACACCTTTAATCCAAAACATTGAGTTTTGATTTTATTTTTTTGGCCTATGGATTTGTGAATTCCGAAGGTTCCGCATTTGTGAATTCCGGAAGGTGCAAGAATTATGAAATCCCTAAGACAAAAAATCTAATATTTTTAAAAAAATTGTACTACGAATTTGTAAAATTGATAGGGTTTGGGGTTAATTCTTCTAGATTTCAAATGTTAAAAAGTGTTATAGATTTTCCAAATCCACCGCAATGGCACATGTGAAAACCATAAATTTTAAGGTTGTGTTTGGAACCGGAATTTAAAGATTTTCAAGAAATTTAAATACTTAACATTTTAATTATTTTGATTTAAATTTCTTTTATTTTGTATTTATTTTGTTGGATGAATCAATTCAATTTTTTGTATTTTAATTTTTTTGTTTGGATAAAATAATTCAATTTCTAAAAAATTCAAATTTTTATTTTTAAATATTTTTTAAAAAATAAACTTTTAATATTGAATAAAAATAAATATTAATCATTTTTAAATACTTAAATATTCAAAATAATTTGAATGCTACAAGATGAATTCTAATGCAACTAAATATTTAATAATTAATTTTTTAATATTGAATAATTAAAAATATAATAAATAATTAATTGTAATTTAATTAAAAGTTTTGAATTGTAAATGTGTAGAATGGGTGAGGCTGTGAAGAGTTGATAGAGAACAAATGAGAATAACTTAAAATCAATTGAAATGTCTCAATTTTACATAGAATTTGAAATTCCTCAAATTTACTTATTTCAAATTCCTTCTTAAAATGACATCATTTTAAATTTTCCAGAATGTTTTATCCAAATAAGTCAATTAAATTAACAACAATTTAATTTCAAGAAAAAATGAATACATTGATTAGACTATGAATATAAACATAAAAACTTGCAATGAAAAGGAAGAGAGAGAAAAGAAGAAATATATGAATGAAGTACAAAATAGGAATTCAGTTTAAAATAGAATGCATGAAGAAAATAAAGTAGAGCATAGGGAAAAAAAATTAACTTAATATTGTTTCAAGAGTTAGACCCAAGATTTTAATTTAAGGGTATCAAGATTAAAAAAAAATGAATCCTAAAGAAAGGAATCTTTTAAATACATGGATAATAAATGTATTTAATTTGATATATAACTATGGTTGGACAAGTTGTTTTTTATATATATATTCTTACAAATATTAACTATTTGATTTATGTTAAAAATGTATGTGAAGAGGATTCAAGTTCAAGATCCTTTACCTTCCTCCTTTTTCTTCACCTCTAAGGTACCATTTCCAAAAAATTAAGTCAATTTTATATTTAGAGTTACTTTATAATTCAAATTTTTGTGGTTAATATAAAAAAAAAATTAAATTCAATGAAAAGAGAATTTGATTATAGTGAATGTATATTATCCACACACAAAAATTTAAAAATAGATGAATGAGACACAAATAAATAAATGGATAAAATATATTTTTATTCCGGGAAGTTTGGTTTTAGTCTCCAAATTGTTTTATATGTTTGATTTTTATATTTTAAAAATGCATAAATTTTTGTTCTGAAATTAGTTTAAATAACACTTAATAATAATAATAATTATAAAACATCACTTAAATCATTCTCATAACCAAAAGCTGTGTATTTCAAGATTATACTAAACTTGTTTTCAGACAAACTAAATATGAAAAATTTTAGAAAAAGATAAACAGATTTTACCATTTTTATCATAACTTTAACATATTCAACACATTTTATTTCATTCACTTAATCATTTTCAGCTCCAATGCACAGTGCACACACGGTTATTTAAATTTTAAGTCTTAATTGTTCCTCATGTTAACTTGGGCCTAAAAATGCTTCTTTTTTTACTCTGCATCATGTTGCTATTCTAGCGATTAAAAATCATGTTGCTGCAATTGCAATTGAGTGAACTTCAGTTGTATTCTTAATCTTGTGATGATGATATTCACAGATGTTTTGAATTATGGTCCATAAAAATATAAAACATTTAAATATTATTTTTATTTTTTTTCATTTTATTTCTATTATTTTTTTCATTTTATTTCTATTATTTTTTTAAAATTTATTATTTCACATAATAGTTTTAATATTTTGATAATGTTTATAAGTACTTTAATATGATATAATTATATCTATTGAAATAAGTACGGTTAATTTGATTCTTTTAATCTTATCATTTTGTATATAATAATATAGGTTGACCCAACTCAATTTATCAAATTTTTCTCTTAAATTTATTAGTTTGGATCGGCTCATAGTGGGTTGATTGGTTGGACCAACTAAATATTAAAAAAATATTTTTTTGAAAAAAAAGAAATTAATAGGATGAAAAAAAGTAAACAATATTAATAATTTCTTCATTTATAACATCTATTTTATCTTTGTCTACAACAAAAAAAATTATTAAATATTTAAATAATTTAATAATAAAAAGATAAATGGGTTAAGTCAGATCAATCAGACAAAAAAATGGATTGAGTCAGATGGGTTGAGTTAAAATAGATTGAATCCTTTTTCATATACATATAAAATTTTCTCCTATTAGACCTGGATTGGATCAAATTTGTAGTGAGTTGGACTAGCCCATGAGTCTAGGTCCATTTTCATAGCTATAGATACAATGATAAATATTTATTAGTCTTTTTTTTTAATGAATATTTAGCATGCTTAGTAATATAATTATTTGTTTAATTTATATTTAATTTTTTAAAAGATTAATTTTTTTATGATTATTTATATTCAATTTTGTGTGAAAAGATTTATATTTAATATTTTTTTATAATTATTTACACTTGTTGGGTAATATGAATTTTTGTTGCATCAAATAACTTGAATGTATCTTTATGATTAAAAGTTGTGCTCAATTTCTTATTTACTTAATTTATTATTTAATTCTATTATTTAATAATTTATGATAATATTAAATATCTAAGTGATAATGATGCTCAGTAGTAAAAGAATTTTTTTGAGATTATCTGAGATATGTGTAATACCCAAACTCATTTGTATCTGATGTACTTATTAAAAAAAATTGAAGTATTTGGTGGGTCGAATATGGTTAAAGTCAAGTTGAAATTTTGAATTTTCATGAGTATAACAGACAAGTTTTGTATATTTCAACTTTTTTTTAGATTTATTTCATATCTTTTACCATTTTCTACATTTATCTAAGATGGATTATAATATTCTATGAAAAAAAAAACAATGTGATTTGAAGAGATATATAATTATATATATTGTTATGATGTGTAAAACAATGTTTATATATAATAATGGATTATAACACGTTGTTGGAAAGTTGAACCATCTGCATAGTAATATTAATAAAAACGTTTTCACAACTAAAGATTGGTTAATTTTTCACTTTTTTTTCTTTCTATTATTAGTGTGTATATGATTTTTGTTAGTAAAGTATGATTACAAATTGTTCTTGTACGTATGTTATCATGTGTTCTGAACTTAATTTAACCCTATAAAATCGGATTATAGGGTGAATAGTTGCATTCTATTTATATTCATGCAATAGGTCTTATTTCTACTTTCCAACACACTCCTCTCCACGTCGAAAACTGAACTTTTCGAATGTGAAAAATATTCAAACAAGTACTTTAATATGACCCAACAACAAGTAACCTAACATTTTCATTGATCTTAAGCAGTCACGTTATAAGTGAGGGGGGCAGTTGCCCCCCAAAATTTTTTAATTTCTTATATATATATATATATATATATTTTAAATAAATAATTATGATTTTTGTTTTATAATTTTAAATAAGTTATAAATTTATTTTTATAATTTTAAATAAATAATAATTATTATTTTAAATAATTATATATATAAATAATAATTTATAATAATAAATACTATATATGTATATATAATAATAATAGTAACAAATTTTAATTTTTGATAATTTTCTATTTTTATTTATAATTTTATATCTAATTTTTTAAAATATATATGTTTAAGATTCTAATTTAAATGATTTTTAATTTTAATGTTCATCTTTAGTTTTAAACTCTCATCTAAATGATTTTTAGTTTAAAAATTTTTAATATTCATTTTTATTTTAAAATTTTATGGTCATATTATATATTTATTTAAAAAATTCTTGATTATAACAACAATTTTTAATCATTGATGATGTATTTTTTATTAATTTATCCAGAAATTTTAATTAAATTTTTTAATATTCATCTCTATTTTTAAAAATTTACTACCATATTATATATTTATTTAAAAAAAAATTGATCATAACAATAATTTTTAAACACTAATAATGCATTTTTTATTACTTTACTCAAAAATTATAATTAAATAAAATTAAAATAAATTTAATTTACTTTTTTCTTTCAAGTGTATATTATTTAATTTTAAATAAAAAAAATTATAAAAATATCTTGCCCCTCCCATTACTAAATCTTGGCTCCGCCCCTATCCTAAGATAGGATCTGATATCATCTAAAAATTATGGGTTGAGTCGAAGTTGGACCCAACCTAACCTCACAAAACTGACATATAGGGTGAGATTGCACCCTACTTATATTCACTACTTATATTCATGTAACAAATCTCACCTATAAGTGATGTGAGACTCCCATTAATATTATTTTAACATGATATATATCAACCAATGGTTTATATTCTTAAAACTAAAATTAGCACAAGCAAATTAAAATAGATGAATATTTAAAAATTATTGTAGTATACGTTAGTTGTTTAAATATTTCACTTTATTATAATAGATAAATATAATTTTGTGGAAAATGTTTTCACATTTCAATTTTGTTAAATTATTAGTGCCGTGAATTAAGCATAAATTTTTTGATTTATCTATAACATATAAAAATGGATTCTTTTTTTAAATTTCTTTTGATATTTATTTTTATTAGACAATTTTATTTTTAAACTTATGAAATTATTTATTATAATTTTATATTTTAATTATTATTTTTCGTCTCCACATTACCCTTAATAAAATTTTATTAATTTTATTTTATTTTATGAAAGAACAGATTATTCAATTATTAAAAAGGGGAGTTATTTTATTAATAATTCAGAAAATTAATAAATTATTTTAATAATCATTCAATTCAAATTATAATAATTAAAACAAAATTTAAAATTTTACATTTAACTAAAATTTGATTAATTCTTGAGTTTTTATATAGCAATGATTGAAATATGAAAATGTAACAAATAATTTCATAAGTATAAGAGGAAAAAATTGTTACCAAAGATATACCTAATTAACGAATTTAGAAAAACACTTGTCTAAGTATTTTTTTTTTAACTTACAAATAATTTTTTTTGAGTATTAAGTATGAAAAGAAATAAAAGATAGGAATGAATACTTTTTATGTTTAATAATTGATTACAGAACGATTTTACACTGCTTACTAATTACAAATTAGATTTTATAAGATTTAAAAAAATTATGAAAAAGTTATTATGTACCAACAATAATCATCTCCCATATTCTTACACGAAAATAAACAAAAGAAATGAGATTTCGGGTTCCCTTTTTGTTATTTTTCAGTTTGGAAAGAAAAAAAAATAGTTTAATAAAAAATGCCATGATTTATTCAAAGTTGTTAAAGAAAATGAGACTTTGTTTTGTTATTTGTTTTATCTTTTAGCTTAGTCTTATTGACTTGGATAGTGTTCTTGAAGGAATGACATGGTCAAGGAATATTTAGGCAATTTTTAACTCTTTTTCCTAGTTTTCATAAAAGAATTACCTCAATGTATTATATTTTATATTTAATTTTAATAAAATGAAACAAATTTTTGTACCAATCTATAAAATAAATTTTAGTAAAATCAAATATTAAATAATTTAAGTAAGAAGATAATGAAAAAGAAATGAATAATAATTTTTCAAAATATAATTTTAGACAATAATTTTATATTGAGAAGATAATTACGATTACTTAGATTTAATTTGACTTTTGTTGTTTAATTAAATGTATATTACATTGAGGGTTTTGTTATTTATGTATTAGTTACATGTCAAAAATATTAGAAATTAAAATGGTCATTCAATTACCAATTTGTTATTAAATTATTTTTACTCAATCAACTGATTGTACTTAATTACCTTAATTCCTTAAAAGTTAAATTATTAAATTACTCTTAATATGTGACCAAAATTTTATTACATTCTACCTTTTTGTATTTTTAAGATTTTTTTTAATTGATTATTCATTTAAATTTTAATTTTCTGCATATTGCTTTCTAATTAAATATACAGTAAAAAATCTATTATTTTTAAGTTATTATTCTCATACATATATGTATATACATTCCAAATAAATGTTTTTCTAATCATTTCAACAAAATCAACTAATATGCATTATATTTATTGATTATTTATTCATTTTACACATATTTAATGTAGGAAAATGTTTTTATAATGCTACTCTCATGTTTTCATTCTTCTCAACATTATTGATGGATGGAAAAATAATGCACTTAAATCTTCATCAAATTAGAGTTTATTAAAAATAATAAGAAAATTAAAACAATCAAAGTAAGTTCTCTTCTCATAATTATTTTTTATTAAATAATTTATTCTTTTAATTTTATAAAATTATTTATTATGTTTTTATATTTTTCGTCTACATTACGCTTAATAAAATTTAAGAATTAATTTAAAATTTAAATAAAATTATGTAATATACGTAAGTGTAATAATTATTTCAATAATAATTACTCTTATTTTCGTTAATTATTCTGATTATATCCAACGGCGATAAACACGCTCCCACCGTGAGTCAAATAATCTTCTTTCCCACGCTACCAAGCTTCGTCAAAACCCTCGTTTTAAAGCCATAAACCCTTTCTCTTCTTCTTCTTCTCCATTTGGGCCTCTTTCATTTGGCTTCACTTCTCAGACACCAAACGACGCCGTTTCCTCCCTTCTTCGTTTTCGAACCCTAAATTCGAAGATGGTGGCCAAACCGGGTTCGGTTCCGGACTTCGAAGCGCTGCGAGAACTGTTCAAGCACCACATAGAGTCCTTCGATTACATGGTTCGCGGTGGATTGGACTCCATGATCCGCCATATCAAACCCGTTCAAGTCTACGACGATTTAACTGCAACAAAGCTTAAAAATATCCTTTTTTTTTTTTTTTTTTTTTTTTTTTTTTTTTTTTTTTTTTTCTAATTCTCTCTTTTTTTTTTCTTAAAATGATGAGAAAAACTCGATTAATTAGCTACACTACATGGGTAATTTGTGGGTTTGTCTGTTTTCTTATCTGTTTTTTTGATTTTTAAAAACTGTTTTATAAAGCAATTTTGCATTTTACTTTTTGGCGTTTGGTTTTGCAATTGTTTTTTTCTCTATTGAAATTGGAGTTGCTATTGTTTATGGAGAAGATTATTCTAATGGAGCCTTAGTGGGATTGGGAATTGAGGATTTCACTTCCACAATGCTTAGAAATATCCTTTTTTTCCTTAAAAAAAAAAAGATGAAAAATTCTCAATTAGTTAGCTCCAATTGCATGGATATTTTTAGAGTTTGGTTTGGTAATTGTCTTTTTCTTTTCAAATTCGGGTTGCTCTTATAGTGGGACTGGGGAAGAAGAACTAAATTAATCAGATTCACTATATGGGTATTTGTATGTCTACTGTTTTCTGAAACAGTTTTGTTTTTTTCCACCAAAAATTTGTGTGTTTGCTTAGCACATTTTGTTTCATTAGCACATTTCCGTTCTCTGAAAGTTGTCTCATGAACACCTGAATAGAGTGTTTGAAGAAGTGAATGAGAAAACTTGTTTTAACTGTTCCTAGTATTTTGTTTTTTAAAATAAGTATTTTAAGAAACAATTTTCAAAACTTCATATAATTCGGATGGGAAATTGATTGTTTAGTAGTGTAAATTATTTTGATAAGCATTTTTTATAACAAAAAAAGGAGAAGTGGATCAAACAGGCTTAAACAAGAGTAGTGTTTTTTTGATTGCTTCCTTAACTTGATTCTTACTTTGGTTGGATAATCCAGAGGTGTATCCGCCACAGAAGGAGCGATTTTCAAAGACTATGCGGGAGGCTTTACTTCCATTTGAAGCAAGTTTCAATTTCATTATTTTGGGGTTTATAGTGTGCAGGATTTAGTTTCCTTTTTATTTCAGTGATTAATTCAGTTGTTTATTCTTTTGGTGTGAGCAGTGTAGACAGGCAAAAATTTCATATGCAGGGAAGATTACTATAGACGTTTGCTTTCAATATAATGAGGGGCCTATTATTAGAGAAAGTGTGAATTTTGGGCAGTTTCCTATAATGCTACAGGTTTGTTGCTTTGTATATAAATCTTTGCTTGAGTCTATATTCTTTGTAATATTAACATGTTTTCCTTTTAATATTGTTGAGTGTGTTTCAATTGAATTTTACATTATTTATTTCATATGATTTTGTAAGCATAACATCCCGTGTCTAATGTAGAAATCCCAATTTGTTAGTGCATAAAATTTTGCTTGCCTATTTTCTTGTTAGCTTGACAAAGACATGTGAATTCATAGTTGTGTTGAGTGCTACTGTGCTCTGAACCATAGTACTAGTGTTAGAAAATTATCTGCCATCTATCTTCGTAGTTGTGTTGAATTGAATGTTATATCTTTCACCTGTACTTATGCAGTCAAAGTTATGCAACTTGAGTGGTGCTGATCCCCAGAAACTTGTGTCCTACAAGGAAGAAGCATCTGAAATGGGTGGGTAGGTAGTTAAACCCTGTCTGTGTAACTTTATACACTCACACATATATATGTATGTGTGCATTCAATGCCGCCTGTTCAAATATAAAAATTACGAATGTGCCTGCATTTAGGATAATCGGTCCTTCACACAGTACAAGAGCTTCTATGACTTAGGAATTCATTTTATTATTGATATTATTTTGATGTTTTGTTTTATTAACTGTCTTTTACCTCAGCCTTTCTAAGCTTCTGACTTATGAGAGTGCAAGCTAATTAAAAATTGAATAATTGTGCTAGCACATTTTTATTTTTCACAACATAAAATTCAACTCTATAATGTTCTTAATAAATTGCAATGGAATATTACTATAGACTACAGTCCATGAATTAATGCCAAATCATCATATTATTTCTGTTGTGAAGCTTCATTTAAGAAATTATATTTTGTTTATAGGCATTACTAGATCTCCTTGTTTCATTGCTTTATTTAATTCATTTCAAGACGTGCTGATAATTGGTTTACCAAACACCTTGTCTTTTCAGTTACTTCATCTTGAATGGCCTTGAGAGAGTTATCCGACTGTTAATTATGCCAAAACGAAATTATGTAAGCAATTATGGATATCTAGTTTCTGCAAAAGGCTAATCATGGATTTCTCAAGCCCTCTTCATGGATTATTAATTCCTTCCTTAAATGTTGTAGCCTATGAGTGTGGTGCGGAATTCATTTTGTGACCGGCGGGAAGGATATACAGATAAAGCAATTGTAATAAGGTTTGTTCTATGTGCAGTTAATGCTATTTTAAATGATTGAATTATCATGAATGGTATTATAGTAGTCTCTTGGATGTTTGCATTCATAAGGCTTATTGTTTTAAGATTTCATGTAGTAAAATGGTTAGACATTTGTACTTTTTTGAATCTTTCCTTTTTAACTGTTTCTCTTATTTGTGTAATTGGATCTTGTATGTGGTATTTAAATGCTTCACATGTAGATTTTTAACAATATATTTGGGAGTTCATAATCATAGGTGAGTGGAAGGGGAGAAAAGGAGGCAAAGTGAAGGAAAGGGAAAGTGTAACATTGTGTCTTTGCCATTGCTTTTGATGCTTCAATGGAAGATTTGGGAGGTTTTTGATTATTTTTGGGTTTGGTGAAAGGAAATGTCTAAATAAGTGGAAGACAATTGTTTGGTTAGATGGTTTAAGGAAAGGGCTCGAAATATAATTTGTTTTGTAGTGTAAGTATATGTTAGGTTCAACTTACTGTGGAGAAATAATCATTTATTTCTTTCATCTTCTTGAGAGTGATTTTGACGAATAGCAATTTTTTCTCAGTTAATGATCAACCAAATATGCTATAATTTTTTATAAACCTTTAATTTTTATGGGTTTTATAAACCTTTAATTTTTAATTTACATGAAAGTGTTAATGTTGTACTGTGGAGTTATGCTTTAATTTACATGAAATATGCTATAATTTTTTATAAACCTTTAATTTTTATGGGTTTTATAAACCTGTAATTTTTATGGGTTTTATAAACCTTTAATTTTTAATTTACATGAAAGTGTTAATGTTATAAATTTAGAAGTTAAAAGATAATTAGCTTAATCAATTCTATCAAATTTGATTTACTCTCTTTCCATTGTTTCTCTCTCCTTTCAATGGATTTCTTGTTAATAAAAAATGTTCAAATTTTAATTTAGGTTATGTCAGTTGACATATTTCTAATTTAGTATGAGTAGCCAAAGAGTGTTAGAGTGGTTAGCATCTTTCGAAGATAGTAATTCTGACTGATTAACCAATACCATACTTTTAGTTCACTCATCCTAAATTGGAAATATGTTCAGCCATATATTATAATGATTGTGATTCCCTCAGAAAAATTACCTTTCATAATTAATATTAATTAATAACTGATGCTTGTTACTTTTTATGCATGGAATTAGATGCCCAATGCATGCTATTTTGCATTTGCCTGATAAAATGACAACAGTAATAATTTATTGAACTTGATGTTGTTGAGTACTGGTGCGCCAAACAGATAATTGCTTCTTATTTTACTTTTATCCATGCATTGAATATCAACCTGTTTGTTTATCACAATTTTCAGAAATTTTACTATTTTATTTTCACCCAAAAGTGAACTATGATTTCTTCAATGTTTAACACCTCGCTTTTGAATACTTTAGTGTGTTTTCTCTTAAAGTTTTATATTTTAATGGTTAGGTCTGTAAGAGATGATCAGTCCTCATTATCAATAAAATTGTATTACCTTCGCAATGGGAGTGCAAGGCTTGGTTTCTGGTAAGAAGCTTTATGTTGATTTAAAAGATCTAGTTAAAACTATATTTCATACTTCTGTTTTGCACCTCTAAAATGGTTCCTTGATTTGAGTTGTAAGTAGACATGTTTCATCATGTTATCATTTTTCAGGTTAAGAGGAAGGGAGTACTTGCTTCCTGTGGGCATTGTTTTGAAGGTAATGATTGCTGGCTCATTTAATTTGCAATAAAGTTCTGTTCTTACCCTTTTTTGTTCTGGCTTACTATTGGTTCCTTTTTTTATATCTTATTTCTCCCTTACTTGGTTGTGGTTGTCTGAAGAATTACTTACAGTGCTAATGGTCATTTGTAACAGGCCCTCATTAACACAACTGACCGTGAAATTTATGAAAATTTGACAAGCTGTTATAATGAGAAGTATGAAAAGGGAAAAGGTGCTGTTGGGACCCAGCTTGTTCGTGGAAGGGCAAAAATAATCTTGGATGAAGTTCAAAATTTGTCTCTTTTCACTCATCTTCAATGTCTAGAATATATTGGTACTTAACATAACACTATTCAAGGTCCCCTTGCTGAACAATTTGTATATTTTTGGACTAATTCTATATTTTAATCAAATTCAGGAGAGCACTTCCAACCAATTATGACTGAACTTAAGAATGAGAATTATCGTATTGTAAGTCTTTATGTAATCATTATCATTATATATTTATGGTAAATTATACTCCCCTCTCTCGAAAAATGCTTAAATTTGACTGCCTTTTCTATTTTGAAATATTACACTCCCCTCCCTGGAGTGATAAATTTGCATGAACAAGCTTGATAGAAACCTGGTATCTTACTAAAACGTAACAGGGATTTCTCTGTTATTTCTCTTTCCATAAAAAAGTATAGAGATAGTGTTTTACAACAAGAAATAGTTTCTTAAAAGGTTTTAGTTGGAGCTTGGAAGAAATGTTTTATTCAACCTTATGTCTATCCAGTGATTGTATAAATTTCTGTTTCCTAGGTGGCTGAGGCTGTTTTGAAGGACTGCGTATTAGTTCATCTGGATGATAATTTTGACAAGTTCAATCTTCTCATGTTAGCCACTTGCTCTTTTTCTTATGTGATGATTTTGAATACTGTCACATTAAATTGTTCCTTATGGACAAGAAATATTTCCTTGTGGGGGATTTATACATTGTTGTCTCACATTTTGAGTTTTGGTTGGCCCCTCCTCTCTTTTCTGCTTTAGCTTCATGTTGCAGAAACTTTTCTCACTTGTAGATCAGACCTCAGTGCCAGACAACCCTGATTCCTTGCAAAATCAAGAGGTTTTACTCCCTGGCCATCTGATTACACTTTATCTGAAGGTAGAAAGCTTTTCACTGTTTTCATTTTAAATTTGTTGTTATCAATAGTTTTCAGAACATCTCGTCTAAAGTATGGATCTAATTACATTTCAATCATAGTTCAATGAATCTCAAGTTGTTAATGGTATATGCTTACACTTTATGTTTGGTCCCTTTTGGCATTTTAGAAACTGACTCTGAATTCAAGCTTAGAATGAAATTGGGTGATCAAATTCTAAAATTCCTGTTTGGTTGTGCCATATTGAGGTTACAAACTTAAAATTTTATTTCCTGATTCTTTGTGTAACCCCAACATGAATTTTAAGATTTTGAGTCAAATTCCAAATTGATACTGTGATTGGTCAAATTCTGTTGAAACCTTAATGGATTTGTAGTTTCTATTTACCTCAACATGACTTTGATTTAGAAAGAAGGTTGAAATATATTCTTGGTCCCTGTAATGTAGTGCCTTTTGATTTTTAGTCGCTCTAAGTTTATTTTTTCTCTCCAAGTTTTAGTCCTTGTAATTTAGCACTTTTTCATTTTTAGTTTTTATAAATTTTTTGTTTCAACATTTGTCCCTATAATTATTATTTTTTCATTTTAGTCCTTGCAAATTATTTTTTACAAGTACAAATAAACAAATATAATTTACAAGGACTAAATATTAAAAAATAAATAAATTATAGGAATGAAAAATGAAACAAATTTTACATGGACTAACATTGAAAAGATGCTAAATTACAAGGATTAAAAATGAAAAAAAAATTTACTGGGACTAAAAAGAAAAAATGCTAAATTACAGGGACCAAAATATATTTCCACGTATATAGAATACGTGAGTTACACTACAGGATAACTTGGTCTACAAATTCTACACAAAGGTTATTTGTATATTTCATTAATCATGATTGTTCTTGTAAATCTTGGAAGTTCATATTCATTCAGACTTTAGTTCTATCACTTTAGCCTAAGCTCTGGGTCATAGTGTCATCTAATTTTCTTTCCATCACTTAATGTTAAATGATTTCTTGAATTTACATACTGTTGATCCTAGGAAAAACTGGAAGATTGGCTGCAAAAGGGAAGAAAGCTTCTTCAGGATGAGATTGATAATAATAAAAGCAAGAAATTCGATTTCAGTGACAGTATGTAAATATTTATTGATTCTTTCAACATGTTATCTCCTGGATTCTTGTTTTGTTCCATCTGCTTATGTTTTTGTTAGTGCTTAACTATTATAGAAGTTTATTGTATCTGGAATGATCTTGAGACTATAAATGATTTAGAGATTCTTCCTTTTGCTTTTTCATAAATAATTTTTATCATTTTATTGTTTGCCTCTCTGGTATTGCAGTTTTTCATGTTAAGAAAGTCATGGATAAAAATTCACCAAAGCAAGTCAGTGCAGCCATTGAAAATATGTTGAAAACTGGAAGATTGGTTACACAAACGGGTCTAGATCTGCAGCAGGTATTGGCATGCCAGTGTTTATTTAAATTATGCCACTGTTGTAATTTTGTATTTTCCAGCTGCCAATTACCTTTTTGTTTCCTTAATGATAAAAAAATATTAGTATTAATGTCTTGTTTGTTTAAAACTTTTAATAAGTGCGTTTTAAAAAATTTAAACGATTTCTTTTTAGATTGCTTTTTAGAGCAGTTTCAAGTTGGTTCTCACACAAAAAAGCAGTAAACTATTTCAGCAAGTGTTCTTTTTAATAACAAAAGACATTTTTAAGGAAAAAAGTTTAAACAAGCAGGCATAATAGGCTTACACATAAGGAAATGCATAAAATAATTTGATATTTGTCTGTGTTCATTAACAATTCAAGATGAGACAATCTTTAGTATTTTTTGTCATGTTCAATATGATTCTGTACTTGAAAGGATGGACTGAAGACCAATCTTGACTGATGCGGATTGTATACTTTTTTGTGCTTTCATTTCGGATTGTATACTGATGCTCCTTCTGTATGACTCCTATGCTTTAATTTTTTTTGTTATTACTTGTTTCCCTCCAAGTTATTCATAGACTATTTTTGCTTAATCAGAGGGCAGGTTATACAGTTCAGGCTGAAAGGCTAAACTTTTTACGTTTTCTTTCACATTTTCGTGCTGTTCATCGAGGGGCGTCGTTTGCTGGACTTCGTACCACAACTGTGCGGAAGCTGTTGCCAGAGTTAGTACTTTTACATAATTGGCAGATTGTGATTTTGTTACAATAATATACCCATATATGTATTTTTATTACATAAGTTTTTTTTTTCTTAATTTATATATATAAAATAGATCTTGGGGTTTTCTTTGCCCTGTTCACACACCTGATGGAGAGCCCTGTGGATTATTGAATCACATGACTTGCACCTGTAGTAAGTTTCTACTCTTTTTTAGATTCGTTCATTTTCCTCTCCTTTTCTTTTTCTTTAATACATGATTTTTTGCAGCTAATTTTGAAGTATGCTTGTTAGTGACTTCCCCACTCCTACTGCCTTGATCCACCTCTTAAAAGATCATCATTTATTAGTGTAATTAAAAGAGTCTGTGCGTTGAATTTTGTCAGTGTGTAATTTCCCCTTGAAACAGAGTGAAACCTGTTTCCCTAAACTAGACTTCCAGAGACATGCATTTTAACTGTCAATTTATTTTAGGGAAAATCATAGAGCTGTACTTGGTTATTAAAAATTCTGATTTTTACAGAGATTGATGATACAAATCTTCATTTTTGCCTTGCCTTGCAATTCTGCATGAAAAACAGCCTTAATATTCACTTTAATTGGGGGTACTTGGGGGGGGGTGGGCTTTAGGTCTACATGGTCTAGAAATATGGACAATATAGTGCGAATAGAACTTGGAAATGCAACTGATTAGTGTGGGAAAGAAGGGGACTGGGCCCGCAACTGATTAGGCCAATTAAAGGTGGGTTCATGTTAGCAGCCCAGTACCTGCCCATTAAATAGGAATAACTGTAAACAGTTTAGGGGACTTTTGGTGATTGAGAAATAATGTAATGAGTGGATCCTGACATGTTGAAATATCTGGAGCCAGTGTATTGGCTCCTAGGGAGCTTCTCCCCAGTTTCATTCAATAAAAACATATATTTTTTTCACTGTTATAATACCTGTTCTATCACAATTTTAGTGGGCCAAAAGACTGATGTAATTAAAATTGGCATGTTCCTCCATCTAAAATAGCTTGGCTTAAATATTTATAATGTCTATCTGTCTAACTAAAACACTGTTGCATACTCTTAATTTATTTGTTCATATGATTAAATATTTGAAATGTTATTATTCACAACCTACATTAGAGGTATTTTTTTATTAGCCAGAAGATTCATTGTTCATCAGAGCAATTCACAATCCAACCATTGTAGTTAACTTTTTTTTTCTCTTTTCTATTTCAGGGATAACATCATTCTTTGATTCTCAAGGAAACATTAAAGATTATTTTAAAATAAAAAAGTCCATCAGAACTATTTTAATGGATCTTGGGATGACACCATCATTGCCAAAGATATTTCTTCCTGGTCCACCTGAAGTTCTTACTGTTGTCTTAGATGGTTGTGTTGTTGGTTATATAGCTTCCAGTGAAGTGGAGAAAGTTGTGGCTCACATACGACAGTTGAAAGTGTCATCTGCTGCAGTGGTTTGTTTTTTCAAAAGTTCCTTGCTTCCCTGATATTATATTACTTGATATTGACTTAAAATTATGTGATACAGATTCCTGCTGATATGGAAGTGGGATATGTTCCTTTGAGCTTGGGTGGAACCTATCCTGGTCTCTACCTGTCCACATCCCCTTCAAGATTAGTTCGCCCAGTAAAAAATATATCAATTCCTTCCAATGGAAGTGAAAACATCGAACTCATTGGGCCATTCGAGCAGGTCCTTATAGATTTTTTTTTGTATGTTGTATACTTAATTGGAACTATTCTTATAAAGGCATATCTTTATAGGAATGAGTGCTTTCAACTGAGGATTTGTCGAATATTAAATGTTTTGTATGTTTCTTATCAGGTTTTTATGGAAATTAGATGCCCTGATGGCGGAGATGGTGGAAGAAGTTCATTTCCTGCAACTCATGAAGAAATTCATCCAACAGGAATGCTTAGTGTAGTTGCTAATCTCACACCATGGTCAGATCATAATCAGAGTCCACGGAATATGTACCAGTGCCAGGTCTTATAATCTTTTGTACTGGTCCTTGTTTCCAAATCTACTTTAGCTGCAAAATTTTCACTTGTGGGTGCTTATGATGTAGATGGCAAAGCAAACAATGGCGTTCTCTTCACAAACTATTCAACATCGTGCAGATCAAAAGTTATATCATCTTCAGGTTTGTTCAAATCAGCATGATGAAAATTGTGGATATCCTTTGTTCCAAATAAAAGCAGATTTTTGTGTGTTTGAAACTGAATGTGGGAGTCAAAATAATTGGTCTTTTAGTAAATTATATCCCTTGCATCTTATATATAATTAATTATACTTTCTCTTCTACCTAGACTTCTTTAACTTGAATGTTTTGGGGCATTAGCTAACTCCCCAGAGTCTCGTGATAAATCATATGCCCAATCATAACAACTGGTCTTTAAATTACATTCCCTGCATATGATGTAAATTATTTATTCTGTATCCTCCTTCAACTGTTATTAACTTAGAACATTTTTGGGGCATTTTCAGACTCCTCAAACTCCCATTGTACGCACAAGTACTTATACTAAATACAACATTGATGAATTTCCAACAGGCACAAATGCTATAGTTGCAGTTCTGTCATATACAGGGTAACTTCTTAACTGCAAAGAAACTTTAGTTTTAACCTTCCTGTGCTATTTACAAATATACCTAATTACAGATATGATATGGAGGATGCCATGATTCTAAATAAGTCATCAGTGGAACGAGGAATGTTTCATGGACAGATATATCAGGTTAGATACCTGTCTCAGCGTAATAAGCTTTCTTGTTTTGGATGCATCATAGTTAATTTCTCATGACACTTCATTTTGAGATGCTGTGACTTTGTTTCATCTTGAGGTTTTAGCAGTTTTCTCTGAACCAGTTATTTTTTATCGGAAGTTCATTCTTGTTGTCTTTTTATTGTTGAGGATTTCTTATCCTAATACATTTGTATCTCTCCTTTCACAATAAATACATTGTCGTATTTATATAAAAAAAGATTGGAACTTCACTGTTATTCTAAGTTTTCTAGGATCATATTGCAAGGCTTATCCCCCACCCAACGTTTTTCACACTGAATGTAGCGTGTAATGGATCATTGACTTCATACGCCCGCAAATTGGGATTTTCTATTGAGCACCATTTTATTGGCATGATTGTTAGTCAGTTAGTATATCTGAGAGATAGATGAACATATGTTAACATAATGATGAACATACAATGGATCTATGATTCCCTTTTTGCCCTTCTATGGTGTCATGGTCTAGTTATACTGAATTCTTCTGTTGTTTGTGTTGGATATAGGGATAATGTTTCCTGCTACAAATTGTGACATCAAATTTTCTTTTGACTGTTTTGGCAGACAGAGAGTATTGACTTGAGTGACCAACGTGCAAAGTCAGACCGATCTTCAAGAATGTTCAGAAAAAGTAATATAGGGAAATCAGCTTGTCCTGCACTTGATTCAGATGGACTACCACATGTTGGTCAGGTATTTTGCCTTCATCCATTCTTCCCTTTCTCTCTTGACTTCAATTTTGTCAGGAAAAATCTTAATGTATGACTTTCAGATGATTCGGCCAGATGAACCGTACTGTAGCATTTATAATGAAGTAACAAGTTCTACACATACCTACAAAAGAAAGGGTTCTGAAGCTGTTTATGTTGATTATGTTGCTGTTGATGTCAAAAACAAGAAGAACCTTCAGAAGGTGAGTCAAGAAAGTTCATTATAATTATCTTCTCTTTATTGTGGTAAACTTATGTTTTTGTTTTAAAGGATGAATAGTATAGGCTGCTTGTACTTGTTTGCACATGTTGATCTTGTCAATGATTGAACTGTGTTATTTACTTTCATTTACCTTTGGTACTCAATTATTGTTTTGTTTTGAGATCTTTTCCATTTTGACATGCAAGGTACTGAGAGCTGTATTATGTTAATTAGCTTTTTTTCTACTTGCTGTTATCCTTTTGTTTATATACTCAAAGGATGATATTTTAGCTTTCGTGTTCCTCGTGTTTATTTTCCCTCTGCTATAATCATCTTTCTATAATTCATAAAACAAAATTGTATAACTCAATTTGATTTGTTTATGTCACAATAGAATATTTGATTTGCAATTGAACATTCTATTTTTTACTTATATCTGACAAACTATACTGCATAATCCTGGATTCATCTTTCCATAATTCACAAAACAAAATTGTATAACTCAATTTGATTTGTTTGTGTGACAATAGAATATTTGATTTGCAACTGAAATTTCTATTTTTTCCTTATATCTGACAAACTACACTGCATAATCCTGGATTTGTAATCTGAATGTTGTTACTAGGGATACCATACTAGCAACAAAAACATAAATTCAAGCCAGATAACCTTATACTCTGTAGTTTGTTTTGGTTTGTCAGTTGATCTATTTTTTATTGCACTTGTAGTTCTTTATTTGATTATTCATTTTGATCTGCTAATTTTTAGCTCATGCTTATAATTATTGGAGCAGGTTAACATACGCTTTCGACATCCTCGGAACCCTGTTATTGGTGATAAATTTAGCAGTAGACACGGGCAGAAAGGTGTTTGCTCTCAGTTGTGGCCAGATGTTGATATGCCATTTTCTGGAACTACTGGAATGCGCCCAGATCTCATTATCAATCCTCATGCATTTCCTTCCAGAATGACAATTGCCATGCTTTTGGAATCTGTTGCTGCCAAGGTATTATTACAATTAGAAAAATGTGTGAAGATTATCTTATAAATTATCAATCAATTTTCTTTTAAGTAGTTGGCATAGTAGTGAGTAGTGTGAATAGTGGAGCAGAGCAGCCCTGGATCGCGGTCGCTATGGAATTCAAATAGCGGGCAGAATAGTGACTTTTTGCATTCTATAGCAGTGCTCTTATGATATAGCCTTCAGTAACAAGTTTTCAATCTTTGAAAACCACTGTTTGCTTCTTTTTTTTAAAATACTAAAATATTTCGCAAAAAGTTACCTCTGTTTTGACCTCTGTTTCGTCACAGTTTATAAGACTGTTTTTCATGTTTTTTCTTCTTCCTTTTGACTTTCCTGTTCACATTCTGCTAATTTATCTAATTTGATGTGTTTTTTTTTCCTAATAACTTCCCTGGCATCTTTCATTTTTTACTTAATTACTCTGTTCTTGTTGCTCCTAGATTGATGGTGATTATTTGTGCAAACTGTGCCTTATTATTTATCCTTTTTTATGTTTTTTAATTTCGGGTATTTTTTTTTGGAGTATTTATGTGTAGTACTATGACATTTAGAATACTATTTAGTTTGGTTATTAAATTTATAGCATTTTCAGAGTTGACTGCTACCTGCCACCATCCAAAATTGATAACTATGGTTGATTGAAGATAAAGCTATACAAATTATTAAGTGATAATGATCTTGTTACGTAGTTCACTTGATGATATTTCCGGGGACATTTTTGTGTTTAGGCTTGTCTTCACCTTTTACTGATATGTTAAGAACTATGAAGTACCATACTTACATATCCAAAAATGGATGTTGTATTAGTTTTCAGCACGAATCATGTGAGATACTTCAGTCTTTATTTATTGAAATTTTGTACCAATACAAGGGGGATTGTGCTATAATTGGATTAATTATAGTATTTTGTGTTTACTATGACCAACCAATACTGACTTAGGAAACTTTGATATCTTTATTCTAATTAATATTTGTGTTTTTATGTTAATATTATATCACTTTCATATATCAGCAGGCAGGATGATTAATTATAATTTCTTCTGCAGGGAGGTAGCTTACGTGGAGAATTTGTTGATGCAACTCCATTTCGATGTTCAGTGAAGAAAGACAACGGGGAGTCTGATTCGGAATCAGGTTCACTTGTTGATGATCTTGGTCTTCTGCTAAGAGAAAAGGGGTTTAATTATCACGGTTTGGAGGTTCTATACAGTGGTGTTTATGGAACAGAACTAACATGTGAGATATTTATTGGGCCTGTTTATTATCAGAGGCTGCGTCATATGGTCTCCGACAAATTTCAGGTGAACTAATTCATTGTTTTGACTTCCTATAACACCACCAGCAAAACAATACTTCTCTATATTTTCTATGTTGAAACAAAATTGAAAATCTTAGGCTTTCTAGATAGGTAGTGGTGATAGTCATTAGATGATAGTGCAAAATATTTTATATTGCATTTTTCATGTCAAATTTGAACTCAATTGTAATAACTACAGACATTTTGATAAACTATAGTTCAAATCTTGACTCTTGATGAGTAGATTGCTTGGTATTTTTGTTTACTTTCCCCTGCAATGAAGGGTTAAGTTCCTTTTGTCTAACTAAACTCTACTAAGAAATGTTGTCTAATACCAAGTCCTCTTTTTATGTTATAGGTTCGATCTACTGGCACAATTGACCAGGTCACTCGGCAGCCAATAAAAGGAAGGAAGCGTGGTGGGGGAATTCGATTTGGAGAAATGGAACGTGACTCATTGCTTGCACATGGAGCTGCATATCTTCTGCATGATAGATTGCACACCTGTTCTGATTATCACATTGCTGATGTCTGTTCTCTTTGTGGAAGCATGCTCACAACAACATTCATCCAGTCTCAAAAGCGGCCAACTCGGGAAATTGGTGGGCTACCCCCTGGCAGAGCTCCAAAAAAAGTAACTTGTCATTCTTGCCAAACAAGTAAAGGCATGGAGACAGTCGCCATGCCTTACATCTTTAGATTCTTGGCTGCAGAGTTGGCAGCTATGAACATAAAAATGTCTCTCAAGCTCAGAGATGGAGCTGGAGCCTGATATGTTTAAGTATAGTCCCAGTTACTATGATGGCAAATGCTTAAATTTTGCTCAAGTATGTTGATTTGCATCAATCACATCATGGGGAGTTGAAAATTTTCCAGGCCACACACAAATTGATCACACCACAGATGAAATGTGAATTGCTGGCTGCTTTCAATGGATCCAGATAGGTTGGTAAGGATTGAAGTTCGCCATTGTTAATTGTCATGGAAATTGTTTAATGGATTCAGATGGTGAGGAGATAGGTAGATTATATAATATTATAAATTTTGTCATAACCCTTAGTTTTGGAGAAAGCGCTCTCAATTATATGGTGAGGACACATTCAATTGTTTCTTATTTTGCATATTAAATTTTGTTGTATCATCCTTTAGTAAAAGTAAATCCATACAATATTTAGTTTAATTCGATACACTTGATATGAAGATTTTTAATTGTCAATTAATCAGAAATTTATTTTGGATATGACTTCTAATTTATTATTATAGAAGTTAACAATTTTCAATCTTACATCAATTCATGATTTGCTACAAGTTTAAAAGTTCTTTATGGTATAACTTTTATTTAGTTAAAATTCATAACATTCTTGTAACAATATTCTTTCTCTGTTTATCATCAATTATCATCAAAATGTGATTATCACAGTTGAGCACTTTCTTTCCGGAAGCAGTGTCGTACTGTTTTGCAAAATTTGCTGACTTTTCATTTTGTTTTGTTTCTTTTTTAAAATTTGTTCTCTAATAAAGATCATGTTGATAAATTATTTTGTTTTTATAGATATTTAATGGCTTAAAGTAAATTAAGATGATTAATATTGGAGTTTTTTTGGGCGCTTTGTCTCTTTGCACCCTGTCTTGTCATGGATTTCTTATTTTATTTTTAATTTATTATAGGGTTGTGTATGTGTTATGGATTTGGAAATGTAAGTAATAAATTTTTATTTCTAAGAGAGTCCTGGAATTTTTAATGCAGAAATATCCAGATTTGTTAATTAGAGTAAGAATTTGAGAGTACTTTAATTGAGTTTATGTCGTAAGTTACTTAATTTTAATCCGAGGAATAATATCTCTAGAAATGGTATACTAGGAAATATCATTCATTGAGATATTATAAAATATGTGGTTAAAAATTAAAGTTCTTGGACTCTTTTATTCTACATAATCATTAAAATGTGTTTAGTTTACAATAATTTTTTTAAGAATTTATGATATAATTATAAAAATACTCTTGTTATGTAACATATATTTTTATAATGTCTATTTACATAAATTAAAATTACTTTAAATAGAGGTAATTATCATTGATTTTTATAACATTCATTGCGTAAATGATAATCCTAACTTGAAAAATAATTTATCACCAAAGACGTGTTGAAAACAAATAATGATATACATCACACCTTTATTCTTTCAAAAACTAGATGCATTCCAATGAAATGTAATAAACTAATACATACAACTATAATCTCAGCCCATTTATTCTTTCACTCTTAACCAATAATAACATGATATGTAATTCTTATGCAAGTTAAACTATCAAACACCAATTTTATTTGAAACAAATTCCATAATTTCTTCTCTTTTGACTGAGTATTAATAGTTAAAAAGCTAAGACAAATGTTATTATAGCCCATGATCTAGTTTGAATGCTTGTTACTATTAACATAATGGATTTGAAGTTGTTTTCGTCTTCATCTAGATTGTTTTTTGTGTCACTTTCTTGTATTGTCCAATAAAAACTTCTTTACAATTGAAAAAACAACATGGGCATTTTGCATAAAAACTAATCACTCTATATTTATCAAGTGCAATTTTCAAAGTATCAAAGTGAGGAAATAGTTTTCTAAACTAGCCGATTCTAGCAAAACGTGACTACACTAAAGAAAAGATAAATATTAAACATACAGTCAATGACAAAAAAAAGTTACATATATGTTATGTATCATTAACGTTTAAGAATTGGGGCGTGTGAAAAATAAGAAATAAATAATACAAGTATAAAAAATTAAATAGGTAAACAATGCAAAATTTAAAATTAAATTGATAATAAGTCTAGGTCTAAGAGTTTTCTTTTTCAAAATCAAAACAATCGTATCCCTTTCGATTTAATTTGGAAACATATTGAAGTTATTAGGTATTTGTTGACATAATTATTTTTTTCATTATAAGTTAAAGTTGAAAATAAAAAAGCATAAAAAAACTATAAATTGTTTGTTAATTTGTATTTATTTATTTTCTTTAAAAACACCTTTTTAAGTTTAAAATTAGGTCGAATAGTTCAATGTGTACATTATGATCATTAATTTTTCCAAGTCACTTTTTAAAAATTATTTTATTCTTATTTTAAGTATTTTTTGCTGTAAAATATTTAGCCCAACTTTCACTTATTAGTAACTTTTATTTCTTAATATTTCAAAGTAAATATTTGATGACTATTATAAGGTTAAGACACATAAGATACATTATTTTTCTTTAATTCCGAGTAGATTTCAAACATATGGATAAGTGGTTGGTTTCGTGAGTTTATCATTGTCGCATTTACGGAAAAGCGCTGATAAATAGATCATAAGCATATGCTAATTATTTGATTGCACATCTTATAACATTGTTTTGTGCTGGAACCAATAAATACACAAACAAAAATTCTTATTTTATTTTTTTTCCATTAAGGACCCGTATATAATAAAAATTATATATTTCTAAAATTATATATTTAATGAATTAAAATTATTATGTCATGTCAATCAGAATCATTATTAATAAATAACGTGATATATTATTAGAACAGATTTATTTATTCATGTCCACATTGTATTGTATGACACACAATATTAACTTAAACCCTATAAATACTCTTCTTCTATTAGAATACATTTAAATACTCACTTATGTATACACTCAATTCTCATTTTAATTTAAACATCAAAGATCTTTGCAATTATCCTCTAACTCAGTCATAATTAAAAACAACTTAAACATAACTCATATCCACTTTTGAAGACCTAAAACCCTACTCTCATTGAGAACAATGATAAACTAATTCTAAATTCACATGACTAAAAATAATATTTTGTAATTTTTTTGTTGCATCGGTGTCGCACGCTGTAGTTTCATTTGCTGCCATTTGCACAGCATGATTTGGGAAAAATAAAATTATGACAGTTGATTAAAGCTGCCACTAAACTAAAATTCCAAAAGTGGGTTTTAAGTTTTAATCGTCTCTAAGGGTAAATAAAACAGATAAACAACATAATTTCGATGGAATTTACTAATTGTACCGAAAATGATAATATTGTATTAATTTTAATAATTCAGGGATTAAATTGAAAATTTTAATAAGTGTAATTAAATTGAAATAAGTAAATAAATAAAAAAACAAAAAATTATAATTAAGAAAAGAAGTTATGATTATATTAAAAGATATTTATTGATTTGTTAGTTTGACCAAATTAGCTGAACTAGTAGCCGAGGCAAAAAAAGGTTAGGCTAGTTTATGCTTTATTTAGTGTTGCTTTTCAAATAAGAAGTTTGAATTTGACTTATTCATTTGAAATAGACCTTTGGTTTTAAGACTACACCAACAAAAGACTTCACCTAAGAGTTGCCTCGGAAGCCTATTCAAAGCCCAAATTTATAGGCACACCTTACAAGCATGGTTTTGAAATCTAAACAGACTAATAAACCTGTTACTATGTAGGTTAATTATTAAAATGTGCTTATTTTAAGTTTTTAAAAATGAGTGTGAAAATGTACTGTATTTTTATGTTTGACACAAGTTATAATTTTTTTTTTTTGAAAGAATCTTTATTAAACGTAAGTTTTTATCTCTTCATTCTCGTATAAAAGCACGAGAATCTTATATTATTTATTTTTATCACATATTATATCTTTTTTTTTAATTAAGAAAGTCAAAAATTTCTAAAGAATGACAAATATTTACCAAATGTCTGTCATGTAAATATGATTTATAATAAATAATATTCTCGAGAGTATCTTTCTTAAAAATATAAATCAATATGTGAAATAAATGTTTTTATGAAACTAAATTATATAGTTAATTCAGTATAAAATGTTAGTTGAGAGAGTGGTTAGTAGCTATAATTGAGTTTGTTGAAAGCACGACCATAAAGAGTTGGGGGTAAAAATTGTAGTGTATATACGTTTCCAATTTCTTCAATAAAATTTTTATTCTACTTTTGGTGTCTTTCTCTTTTGGATTAAGGGAATAATAACAAAAATTAAAGTAATAAAATACTGAAAGAAGAGAATATATGAATTTGGGAGAGAAAAGTCATATTAAATGTTTGATTTTATCCTGTTGACAATTATAATATTTATAATGGTTGGAGTGAGAAAAAAAATACTTAATTTTAAAGTTTTGGAACTAATAAAACACTAACTTACTAAATGAGACATACAATACTTACTCCTAAAGTCTAGTGACCACTACAATATTAATTGACTAAATGAAAAGAAAAATCCTTTCTCAACCACTACTATGACTAGAAAGACTAATTCAATAACTGAACAATAAGAGATAAAATTGACAGTTACAAAATATAAAGATGACATGTGTCATCCAAAAACAGTTTTCTTATTTTCTTTTTTTAAAAACTTAAACTTGCTAACCGACAAAGGCTTGGTGAACAAATCTGCAACTTGAATTTTAGTTTTGTAATAAACAAGAATAACAATTCCATTTTTCTGTATCTCTCTTAATAAGAACAATTTAATCTTAAAATGTTTGGTTTTTTCATGAAAGTTAAGATTATGGAAAATAACTATTGTACCTTGATTGTTAACTAAAACTTCTGTGCTTTCCTATTACTTCATGTTAAGATCAATTAAAATTTTCTTCAACCACAAGATTTGGTTAACAACAACAAATTCAACTTCTACTGTAGATTGCACAATAGTTTCTTGTTTTTTCAAGCTTTATGAGAAAATATCATATCCAAAGCTAAAACAATACCTTGAGGTACTCCTCATATCATCATTTGAGTCACCCCAATCGCTATATGAGAAACCTTTTAACTTATATTCTTCATTCCATTTAAACTTAATGCCAAAATTGCAGGTGTCTTTGACATATTTAATCACCCTTTTTGCAGCCTTCAGATGCATTTCACTTGAACAATGCATAAACCGAGATAAAATGCTTATGACATTTAAGATGTCAGGCTAAGTTGCTGTAAGGTACATTAAACATCCAATTATGCTTCTAAAATATGTTTGGTCTATCTTCTTGGTTCCATCTTCCTTGCACTACTTTTCCTTTTGATTCACTAGAGTGCTTATTTCTTTGCATTCTTCAAGTTTGAACTTCTTTAAAATCTCCTTGGCATATTTTTTTACAAATGAAGATTTCAAGTTCTCTTTGTTTGATGTCAATGCCAAGAAAGAAGGTCATTAAACCAAGATATGTCATTTGAAAGCATTTTGAAAAAAGGTCTCCTTGTTTAATCTCCATCATTTCTTTCTTAAACTTCTCTACAAGTCTTGTGTTGTTTCATGTTACAAAGAGGACATCTACATAGAGTGAAATGATATGAATGTCAACTCTATCATACATTTTGATTCGGCTCAACTTTTGACAAATCCCAAGTTCAACAGATGATTATCAATTTTGTTGTACTAGGACCTTGGGGCTTGTTTGAGCCCAAAAAGAGCCTTCTTTAGTAAATAAACCTTATCTTTTTCTCCTTCCTTCTGTAAAGTACAAAAACACACAAGAAGGGGGGTTGAATTGTGTAGATTGTTTTTAAAAATTCTTTCTCTAAGACGATGCGTTTGCGTATGCTGTTTTCAAAGCTTGATCAGAAGCAAGATTATTTTATTCTTTAAGATTGATTTTATTATCAGACTGTTCAAGTTATTATCCCCAGTTAGTTAACAGATAAAATAATAGAGAAGACAACAGTATTTTTATACTGGTTCGTCTGATCAAGACTACATCCAGTTCCCCAACAACACGCTAAGGTTCCACTATGAGTATTCTTTGAACCCAGCCACTCTTGGCTAAAAACAGATATTATTTGAACACAGCCTTCTCAGGCTAACCCAATATTCTTTGAACCTAGCCTCTGCAGGCCAAACAGGGTATTCTTTGAACACAACCTCCACAGGCTAAAACAGAGGTATTCTTTGAAACACAGCCTCCTCAGGCTAAGAGCACCACAACAGTGGATTTAGGAAGATAAAAGAATAAGTTTATCCTTTACGCAGAGAGGGGTTTTACAATGAGATCTATTCTAAGTTCAGGGCGAGTGAACTTTGTTTGAGAGCTTGAAGCTTGGATATAATTTCTTTGTTATGTAGTTCGCCGACCTTCTCTTGAAGTAATAAAGTCCTTTTATAGAGAGCTCCTTGAAGTATCCGTTAGACTGAAGATTTGAACGTTGGTCCTTTGTCTTGGGGTCTTCAAACGTGTGACAGAGATCAATCAGAATAATTAATGTTTGCACAGGCTTTTCCTGACTTGATCAGAGACATCAACAAAAAGCATGTTTGCTTTTCGTGTTGCAGGGGTTTTGCACAAATCTCTATTCTGTCTTTGGAAGCTTCTTGAGTAACGGCTAGATTTAAATTGGGGCGCGAGTTACTCCGTCTGAACTTCATTAAACGAGGTAGACGAATGAATAAATAAATGGGTTGTGTGTTGAATTCATTCGTCTGTCTCCTTCCGTCTGTTCCTTGATCGAGGCTCTTGATTTGTTCCTTGATCCGTGCTCTTAAATCGATGCTTGATCGAGGCTCTTGATCTGTTCCTCCAGTCTATGCTCTTCCGATGCTTCAGTCTGTCCCTTCCGTCTGATGCCTCAGTCTGATGCCTCTTTAGTCTGATGCCTCTTCAGTCTGATGCCTCTTCAATCTGTTCCTTCAGTCTGATGCCTCTTCAATCTGTTCCTTCAGTCTGATGCTTCAGTCTGAGTCTGCTATTCAGTATGATCATTCAGTCTGCTCTTTCTTTCGTCTACAAGCACAATAGACTGTTCTGTAATTATCAAAACTAAGATGCTAAATCATCTTGACTTAACAATCTCCCCCTTTTTGATGATTACAGACCACACTAGCAAATCCTTGATCTTATACTTGAGACAGAGCAAAAGGATGTATCAGAGCTAGAGAGATGATCTTTATCAGACTGAACTTGAAAGAGTAACAGATCAAAATTTGTTCTTCATCCTCTTTCTTCTTTTGCATCTGAACTTCCTTTCAGACTGAGCATTTGTATTATGCTCCCCCTCAGCTTCTGATCTTTCTTTTTTTTCTTCCCCTTGGGCTGTACACATTTTTTTTTATTTCTTCAATCCTTTTCTCTTCCATTCTTATTTCTCTCTCATCCTTATTTCTCATTTCTCTCCCCCTTGGGCTGCAATCATCAAAAACATCTTTTCTTAAATCTTTTGCATCCTCTGGTTTTTCCACGGAGGCTTCCAAGGCCTTCTTATCTCTTATTACCTTCTTTCGTCTGATGAGGTGTATCTAAGAATAGCCTGCCTCTTGCTTTAAAAAGCTAGACATATGTAAAACATTAAAGAGCTTTGTCCTGTACACTCAACAGAGATGTTAGAAGATAACATGACGTTGCGTCTATTGAAGAGTCAGATAGACTATTTCAACTAAAGATCAGACGCAGCGTTTTGTCTATAGACGATAGACGATAAGGATAGACGATAAAAATTTAAACAAACGAGAAAACTTATTCAGATGAAACAATTATTTCTAAGTTTTCAAAAAGATTTGTTTAAATTCTTTGTATGAGAGTATTGACTCTTTGAAAAGCATTTTGAATAAAATAATATCAAAGATCCTTTTTTTTTTGTTGGATGTACACATGAGCAACTCACCTTGCTTAAAACATTATTTCCAGCTCCATTCAATAGATATTTGAATGCACTTCTTCAATGCACTTGGGTTCAATTTTTCTTGACACCAAAGCACGTTCAGAAAGGTCTCTAAAATTCGACCTGTTTGTATTCTTTGAAAATTTTGCTTCTTCCATCTGAATTGGTGAATATGTCTTCTCAAGACCCATAGATGGTAAATCTCTTACATGATCTGTTGATTTGGAACAAGGACATGTTGATGATCACATATTGCATGTATCCATTGTCCAGATTGTACCATCTTCATACATTCTCTTTTTCTATCTGCAACAAAAATTATTTTTGATCTTGGTACCCAAATTTTCTTAGGTCTAATTTTGTTAGTTGTAAGGTTCCGTCTGTCATAGGTTCTTGAATGACCTTCAGACTGTTTCGGAGACCTTAAATAAAAATCATGTATGCTTCTATATACAAGCGAATTAATTTGTGATTTTCTTTCGTTTGTCACAAGATTATAACAAAGTTCACTCTTGTTAAGAGGAAATCTTCCATATTTTAAAGTATTTTTGAGCTTGGAAGAACTCAAGGTGAACTTGTTTAAATCTTTCTTTAAGAGTTCATTTTCTTCTTTTAAAATATCAAGTCTAAGAAGAAGATGACTCTTTTCAGTATCAGACGAAGAGGATGATTCATCTGAAATGTTTTTCTCAAGTAACTGGACATTTATAGCTTTCAGATTTTCAATTTCTTCTAAAGCCTTTTTGAGCTTAGATTTGCAACTTATATATTCTTGAGCTATAAAATGTGAGTTAGCGAGAAGAACATCATATGACATGTCCTCATAGTCTGACTCTGAATCTGAAGAAGATGATGATGAACTAGATATATTTAAAAGATCTACCTCAGATGATAGTCTTGCCATGAGACAAATATTTGCATTCTTTTCTTCAGATGATTCGTCTGAGTTTTCATCATCGAGATCATCCCAAGAGGTTTGTTTCTTCTTTCTTCTAATCTTTTTGGGATCCCTCTTCTCATCAATCTTTTTAATCTTCTTGCCATCAAGGAGTTTTCTTCTTCAGAGGAATCTTCTGAGTCTGTTGATTCTGCTTTCTTCATACTTGACTCTTCTCCATCAAGCTCATCAATGATGGATAGAGCAATAAGCTCTTGAATTTTCAGCTTCCCCCTTTTACACAAATTAACTTCATGCACTCTTAATGCTCCAATGAGTTTATCCAGAGTAAGGGTCTTCATATTTCTCCCAACTGATATAGCAGTGGACATAGCTTCCCATGGTGCAGGTAAGCTGTCCAAAATCTTCATATTGTTTTGGGCTCTTGAAAAAGTAATTTCCAATGCAGCTAGCCCATTCAGAATAGTTTGGAATCTTCCAAACATTCCGTCTATAGATTCTTCTCTCTCCATAGAGAACATTTCGTACTCTCTTTGAAGGGTGACAGCTTTCCTAAGTCTGACATCTTCAGTTCCTTCATAAGAGATCTTCAACGCATCCCAAAGCTCTTTGGCTATTTTATAGGCACAGAATCTGTTATATTCTGTCCTAGAAAGAGCACACGTTATGGCATAATGTGCCTTGTTGTTGAGATCTGTGATTGTATATTCTTCATTTCCCCACTCTGATTCAGGCTTGGTCAGGGGAATGTCTCATTCTGTTATGATCTTCCAAAGTCTATATTTTGTAGACTTGATATACATCTCCATCCGGTCTGCCCAGTAAGGGTAATCATTTCCAGAGAAAGCTGGAGGAGTGTTCATGGAGGAGCCTTCTGCAATGAGCATCGTCTGGGAGTTCGCCATCCCGGATCTTTTCCTCTAGCAACTGTTAAGCGCTCAACCCTTAGAGGTTAAGCTCTGATACCAAACTGTAAAGTACAAAAACAAACAAGAAGGGGGGTTGAATTGTGCAGACTGTTTTTAAAACTTTTTCTCTAAGACGATGCGTTTGCGTCTGCTGTTTTCAAAGCTTGATCAGACGTAAGATTATTTTCTTCTTTAAGATTGATTTTATTATCAGATTGTTCAAGTTATTATCCCCAGTTAGTTAACAGATAAAATAATAGAGAAGATAACAATATTTTTATACTGGTTCGTCTGATCAAGACTACATCTAGTTCCCCAGCAACACGCTAAGGTTCCACTATGAGTATTCTTTGAACCCAGCCACTCTTGGCTAAAAACAGATATTATTTGAATGCAGCCTTCTCAAGCTAACCCAGTATTCTTTGAACCTAGCCTCTGCAGGTTAAACAGGGTATTCTTTGAACACAACCTCCACAGGCTAAAACAGAGGTATTCTTTGAAACACAGCCTCCTCAGGCTAAGAGCACCACAACAGTGGATTTAGAAGATGAAAGAATAAGTTTATCCTCTACGCAAAGAGGGGTTTTACAATGAGATCTATTCTAAGTTCAGGGTGAGTGAACTTTGCTTGAGAGCTTGAAGCTTGGATATAATTTCTTTGTTATGCAGTTCGTCGACCTTCTCTTGAAGTAATGAAGTCCTTTTATAGAGAGCTCCTTGAAGTATCCGTTAGACTGAAGATTTGAACGTTGGTCCTTTGTCTTGGGGTCTTCAAACGTGTGACAAAGATCAATCAGAATAATTAATGTTTGCACAGGCTTTTTCTGACTTGATCAGAGACATCAACAAAAAGCATGTTTGCTTTTCGTGTTGCAGGGATTTTGCACAGATCTCTATTCTGTCTTTGGAAGCTTCTTGAGTAACGGCTAGATTTGAATTGGGGCGCGAGTTACTCCGTCTAAACTTCATTAAACGAGGTAGATGAATGAATAAATAAATGGGTTGTGTGTTGAATTCATTCGTCTGTCTCCTTCCGTCTATTCCTTCAGTCTGAGGCTCTTCAGTCTGTGCTCTTCCGTCTGATGCTTTAGTCTGAGGCTCTTCAGTCTGTTCCTTCAGTCTGTGCTTTTCCGTCTGATGCTTCAGTCTGTTCCTTTCGTCTGATGCTTCAGTTTGATGCCTCTTTAGTCTGATGCCTCTTCAGTCTGATGCCTCTTCAGTCTGATGCCTCTTCAGTCTGTTCCTCCGGTCTGATGCTTCAGTCTAAGTTTGCTATCCAGTCTGATCATTCAGTCTGCTCTTTCTTCTGCTTACAAGCACAACAGACTGTTCTGTAATTATCAAAACTAAGATGCTAAATCATCTTGACTTAACACCTTCACAAAGTCTTGGGGTTGTTCAACATACATTTCTTCTAGTAAGAAACCATTTTAAAAAGCCGATTTAACATCAACTTGATAAACCTTCCAATTCTTTTGAGCAGCTACAACAAGTAACAACTTGAAAGTGTTCAATTGAGCAACTGATGCAAATGTATCTGAGTAGTCTACAACAAAAATTTGTGCATAACCTTTCACTACGAGTCTTGCCTTGTGTTTGTTAATAGAACTGTCATCGTTCAACTTAGTTCTATGCATCTACTTGACCCCAATAACTTTTCTGTCTTGAGGTTTTTCCACGAGAATCCAGGTTTGATTTTTCTTGATCACTGAAAACTCCCTTTTCATTGCAACCATCCAATTTGGACTTTTCTTGGCTTCTTCATAATCTTCGGGTTCACACACAGAAACATTGCATCTTGCATAATCTTGCTTGCTATGTTGATTATAAGTAAAACACAAACAACCAAATATTTTAAGAGATTTCAGAGTTAGTTTGTAACCATACCGAACCTTAAATGATGTTTGGTTGTTTAATGCTTTGATGGGAAGTCTATTATGAAGAAAAAAAACTGTATTTGTTGCCTCTGCCCAAAATTCCTCTTACAAGTTTTTCTCATACAGTATGCATCTTGCCATCTCTAAGATATATCGATTTCTCCTCTCACTAATCCCATTTTGTTGTGGGGTATACAAAGATGTTAGTTGATGTTCGATGCCTGAATTCTCACAAAATTGATTGAAATTTTCAAATGTGTATTGAGTGCCATTTTCTAATCTCAAAATCTGAATTTTCAAACCAGTTTCGTTCTCAACCTTGGCTTTGAACTTCCAAAATTTTTTAGCCATCTCTGATTTATACTTGAAGAAAAAGATCCAACACATTCTGGTAAAGTCATCAATAAAAAGAATATAATAAGGATTACCTTTCAATGAAGGTGTTCTTTAAGGACCTGTAACATTTGTGTATGTTAGATCAAGGATGATTAACGTCTCAAGATTTTGATTAATTACAAGACAGACGAAACCAAGCTACCCAAGACTTGCTAAGACAAAACCAGCACAGACGGAACAAGACCCTTCAAAGAAGAAATTCTGCGTCTGTCCAAAAACCAAGTCATCAGACGATACATGCACAGACGGAAGAGGACTACTCAAAGCTAAAGTCCTTCGTCTGTCCAAAGAGTGAAGTCTTAAGACGATAGGATGAGACGAAACAACAACAACTGAAGACTGAAGAATCATATCGTCTATCCAAAAGCTGAAGTCAAGTTGAGTCATTCGCGCCAAGTTTTCAAATCTGAAGAAGTACTCATGAGAAGCATCCAAGATCAGTATAGGGATTCGAGCTTACACACCAAAGTCAAAAAGGTCTTCACCTTTTGTCACATCTCTGTACAAGTCAGAAAAAGTACTGCGCACAACCTAGTCCGCTATATCCGCTGCGACTCTTATCAATCAATCAAGTACAACTGACAACCTTTTTGGAAAGCTCTCAAGAAGATTTCTCAACGACTCTCAACGGCATTCAAATGAGTCTAACGGCTATTTGAAGAAGATGCCTATAAAAGGACTTCACAGCTTCAAGAATCAGTTGGCGAATACGCTTATCTCTATCCTTCATCTAATAATTCGCTCAAGTCTGATATTAGAACTTCATTGTAAAACCCTCTCTGCGAAGAGGAAAAACTTTGTTTTTAAAACATCTTTCAAAGTCCACTTGTGTGGCATTTTAGCCTGAGGAGGCTGTGTTCCAAAGATTACCTCTTGTATTAGCCTGTGGAGGCTGTGTTTAAAGAATACCTTGTTAGTTTAGCCTGAGAAGGCTGGGAGCAAAGAATATCTTGTAATAGCCAGAAGTGGCTGGGTTCAAATAATACTTGTAACCTTTTCACGGTTTGTAGTGAAAACTCAGTGGTTGCTGAGTAACTGGACGTAGTCTAGAATAGACGAACCAGTATAAAAATATCTGTGTTTATTTGTTTCGTCTACTCAACTAACAGGGGATAATCATAATCTAACATTTGTTTATTAAAATCAATATTTCAATAAAACCCACAGACGAAAGGGATAAAATTTTTTAATTAACACAATTCAACCCCCCTTCTTGTGTTTATCTTTTACAGTTTGGTATCAGAGCTCAGCCTCTAAGGGTTGAGCGCTTAACAGCTGTTAGAGGAAAAGATCCATCATGGATTCACAAGGACCGTCATTCCTATCCGGAGGAGCCTCGATGAACAAACCTCCAGCGTTTTCTGGAGATGATTATCCCTACTGGGCTGACAGGATGGAGATGTACATCAAGTCAACCTAATACAGATTATGGAATATAATCACCACAGGAGATATCCCCATTGTAAAGCCTGAAGGAGAATGGGGAAATGAAGAATACTCTATGATGGAGCTGAACAATAAAGCAAGATATGCTCTTATGTGTGCTCTCTCCGTAACGTAGTACAACGCATTCTCGTGCCTACAAAACCGCTAAAGAATTATGGGATGCTCTCAAAATCTCATATGAAGGCACTGAAGATGTGAGAATGAGGAAGGCTGCCACTCTTCAAAGAGAATATGAAATGTTCTCTATGAAGAAAGGAGAGTCAATCGATATGATGTTTGGAAGATTCCAAACAATATTGAATGGACTCACTGCTCTGGGAATCACCTTCACAAAGGCCCAGAATAACATGAAGATCTTGGACAGTCTCCCACCTCCTTGGGAAGCCATTTCCACAGCTATCTCTGTTGGAAGAGATATGAAGACATTAACTCTAGACGAGTTAATTGGAGCACTAAGGGTACATGAGGTACTCTTATGTAAAAGAGACAAAATCAAAGTTCAAGAGCCTATAGCTCTCTCGTCTGTAGACACCACTCCTAAAGAAGATTCTGTCAAGAAGGACAGTAAAAAGAAAACAAAGATTTTGAAGGCTGAATCAACTGAATCAGAATCGTCTGATGGTTCGTCTGAAGATGAAGTCTCTTTTATGGCCAGACGTTTTAAAAGGATGATGATGAAGAAAGGCAGAGGCCAACGCTTCTTCAAGAAAAAGGAGAAGAAGCTCCCTGAGAAGTCATCCACCGAAGAAGGAAGCACAGAAGTTGTGTGCTATGAGTGCAGAAAACCGGGACATATGAGGTCAGAATGTCCCAGATTGAAAAAGAGGTGGAGCTCAAGGAAAGATAAAGGAAAGAAGAGCTTACTGACTTGGGAAGACCTTGACAGTGAAAGCTCAGAGGAATCCTCTGAAGAAGAAGAAACAGCAAACATCTGCCTTATGGCTGGAGACCACGTCTTAACAGAGGTAAATGTCAATGAAACTTCTTCATCCTCTTCTTCTGAGTCTGAGTCAGAATTAGAAGAAATATCATATGATACACTTCTAGCTCACTCTCATTTTATTGCTCAGCAATACAAAACTTGCAAAGCCAAGCTGAGACAAGTCTTGGAAGAAAATGCGGTTTTAAAATCTGAAATTGAGCTGCTAGACAAAAAAGTATCAAATGATGTTTCGTCTGAGTCTGAAAAGGACATTTTCATTCTTGAAATAGAAAGATTAAAGAAAGAAAATGAGTCCCTTCTCAATGATCTAACCAAGTTTACAAAGGGATCCTCCATTCTTGAAAATATTTTAAAATATAGGAGATCACCCAATGATAAAAGTGGACTTGGTTATGTTAAGGAGACAGACGAAAATAAAAACAAACCTGTTTTGTCTGATAAAAAGAAGAGGAATTACAACAAGGTTCCTAATAACTACAAAAAGGCTAAAAACAAAAAGAAGCCTTTTGTAACTAACAAGAAAGGACCCAAAAAGATTTGGGTACCAAAGTCACTTATTGTTCCTGTTGCAGATATCCTTAATGGGAAGAGACAAGACTTCAAACTGGTACCTGGACAGTGGTTGCTCACGACACATGACGGAAGACCTGTCTATGTTCCAAGACCTCAGACCAAGTAAAGGGTCTTGTCTCATACGGTTCTGGAAAAGGTAAAATTCTTGGCATTGGGACTATTGGTAAGACACCCAATACTCTTATCCAGAACGTATCATATGTTAAAGGTCTTAACTTCAATCTACTTAGCATTAGTCAATTTTGTGACAGTGGGTATGAAGTAGCCTTTAACTCTGATGAGTGTATAGTCAGAAACAAAGATAAATCCATTCTTTTTATTGGGAAAAGAAAGAATAACCTTTATAAGGTTTGCCTTTCTGACCTGAGTGATCAGAATGTAACATGTTTGATTTCAGCAGACGATGAACGAGATATTTGGCACAAAAAGCTTGGACATTTAAGTCTCAAGTATATTTCAAAAATTTCTAAAAAGGATCTCGTAAAAGGTTTGCCAAAAATATCTTGGAAAACCATTCGTCTGTGTGAATCTTGTCAGCATGGGAAACAACTCAAAGCTTCTTTCAAATCAAAAAATATTATTTCCACGACAAGACCGTTAGAACTGTTACACATTGATCTCTTTGGACCCACTCAGATTGAAAGTCTTGGAGGGAAGAGATATGGATTTGTCATTGTAGATGACTATACTAGATTTACATGGGTATACTTCCTAGCCCATAAACATGAGTCATTCAAGGTTTTTGAAATATTCTGTAAACGTGTTCAAAAAGAAAAAGGAATATGTATTGCGTCTGTAAGGAGTGATCATGGAACAGAATTTGAAAATTCTGAGTTCAAAGCCTTTTGTTTTGAAAATGGTATATTTCACAATTTTTTCGTCTCCAAGAACTCCTCAACAAAATGGAGTTGTGGAAAGGAAAAATCGTACTTTACAAGAAATGGCTAGAACAATGTTGCATGAAAGCTCTCTCCCTAAATATTATTGGGCAGAAGCAGTTAATACTTCCTGTTATATTCAAAACAGAATATTGATAAGACCAATATTGAATAAGACTCCATATGAACTATGGAAAGGAAGAAGACCCAACATTTCTTATTTCCATCCTTTTGGATGTGAATGCTTTATCTTGAACACCAAAGATCAACTTGGCAAGTTTGATTCAAAGGTGGTAAAAGGAATCTTTCTTGGATATTCCGACACATCTAAGGCTTATATAGTTTTTAACTCTAAGACACAAGTTGTAGAGAAATCAATTCATGTAAAGTTCCAAGATAACTCAAAGGCTGATAAAGAAATATCAGACCTAGAAAACTTGTTTGAAAATTTGCAGGTTAACCCTTCTGGTCAAAATGATAAACAAGGGTCGATTTAAACAAGAACAGACGATAGAGACGCATTTAACCCTCTTCGCCTGAGACTCATCAACAATGTGATGAAGCACCTACAAGATCATGGAAGTTTGCATCTAACCACACTGAAGATCTTATCATTGGAGATAGGAATCAAGGTGTTGTAACTAGATCAAGGCTAAAGGAATCGTCTGGATATGCTCTTGTATCAGGCATAGAGCCAAAGAATGTTGAAGATGCTCTTCAAGACAACGATTGGATCTTGGCTATGGAAGAAGAACTTAATCAGTTCACAAGAAATGATATGTGGACCCTGGTTGAAAGACCAAAGAACAAAAGCATCATTGGAACCAGATGGGTATTCAGAAACAAGCTTGATGAAGCTGGAAAAGTGGTAAGAAACAAAGCGAGGTTAGTAGCACAAGGGTATAATCAACAAGAAGGTATTGATTTTACAGAAACCTTTGCACCTGTAGCTAGATTAGAAGCAATCAGAATATTACTTGCTTTTGCTGCTCACAAGAATATCGTTCTATATCAAATGGATGTAAAAAGTGCTTTTCTAAACGGTTTCATTGAAGAAGAAGTGTATGTAAAACAACCTCCTGGTTTTGAAAGTTTATCTCAACCTGATCATGTTTTCAAACTTAAGAAAGCACTGTATGGTCTTAAACAAGCTCCCAGAGCTTGGTATGATAGACTCAGTTTTTTTCTTCTTAAAAATGGTTTTTCAAGAGGAAAGGTTGATACAACTCTCTTCAAGAAAAGTGTTTCAAAAGACTTTATTATAGTCCAGATTTATGTAGACGATATAGTCTTTGGAGCTACTAATGATTCTCTGTGCAAGGACTTTTCAAAGCTAATGCAAGATGAGTTTGAAATGAGCATGATGGGAGAATTGAAGTTCTTTCTAGGACTTCAAATCAAGCAGACGAAAGAAGGAATCTACATCCATCAACAGAAATACACAAGGGAACTTATCAAGAAGTTCAAGATGGAAAATGCCAAGCCTATGAAGACCCCTATGCATTCGTCTGGAGCAAATCTCAACAAGGATGAGTCAGGTAAGTCTGTTGATCAGACGGTATACAGAGGTATGATTGGCTCACTCCTTTATTTAATCGCAGTGCGGCATCGACATTATGTTTAGTGTCCTTTCATGTGCTAGATTTCAATCTGACCCTAAAGAATCTCATCTACAAGCTGTAAAGAGAATTCTTAGATATCTTGTTGGTACAACTGATCTCTCTTTTTTGTATAAGAAAAATAGTGATTTCAGTTTAAGAGGCTTTTGTGATGCGGATTATGCTGGAGATAAGGTGGAGAGAAAAAGCACAAGTGGTGGATGCCAATTCCTTGGATCATCACTAATTTCTTGGTCAAGCAAGAAACAAAACTCCATTGCACTCTCAACAACTGAAGCAGAGTATATTGTCATGGGCGTAGGTGTTGCTCACAATTATGTGGATAAAACATCAACTTGAAGATTACTCCAGGTTTGAAAATCATATACCAGTATTTTGTGATAATACAAGTGCAATTAATCTTAGCAAAAATCCTATTCAACATTCAAAAGCTAAACATATTGAAATTCGTTTTCATTTTATAAGAGACTATGTCCAAAAAGGTATTTTCAATATACAGTTTGTGAAAATAGATTTTCAATGGGCAGATATATTTACTAAAGCATTAGACGAAACACGTTTCAATTTCATTAAGGAAAATCTTGGAATCATTTCTTTAAATGATTGAAAATTGTTCCGCCTGAGCGTTTTGTTCCGTCTGTACATTATTTCGTGTTAAGACGAAACATTGCGTCTGATCAAGTTGAATAGTTACTGTGGTAAAATTCAACAGACACAACTGTTACTGTTTAACAAGTTTATCTCAAGTGTGCAGGGACAAATTAAAAGAAGCAATAAATGTGTCTGCCATTTATTGCACTATTCTAGGACATTGATGAGCATGCGCCGAGAATTGCAGAGGTCAAATCAATCATTGAAAAGACAATGATGTGGACACGTCAAATCAGGGCAGTTTTCGAAATCTCTTTCGTCTGAAGAATCACAACCGTTTTTATCTATGCATATAAATACTCTTGAAAGTTCACTCTTTTACTCTTTACCGCAATTTGCAATCTTTTGAACTTTCCAAACCTAAAAACTCACTAACCTCTTATTCTCTCTTTTTCAAATATCAACAATGGCTGCCAAGAACATCAAAGCTACCAAAGCTGCTGAAGCCACTTTCTTTGCTCAAGACTTGTTCTTGCCAAGCAAGTGGATCTCAAAAGAGACTGTTGAAAGCGTCTCTGAAAGAGTTGCCAAGATGCTGACCTACACTGGATGGATGGGTTTTGCTGAGATGAGAGGCCCATGGCTGATGGAGGCCTATGCCGAATTCTGGAGCGATGCGAAGGAGTTCGATGATGGTATCGTGGGTACCATTGACAACAAAGAGTACATCATCACGGTGGACTCTATTGCTGAGGCTGGAAACTGCAAAGCCGAGGGGCGCTTCTACAGCCCCAACTGGATGAAGAATGAATCTGAGGAGCACGTAGACAAGATGCTCTATGTAAAGAAACCCAACCCTGAAGACTCCTAGTCCTTTAGATCGGGAAATCTCACTCCTTCTGGAAGAGTCATCCATAACCTCCTCTACAATGTCTTCACACCGAGGACTGGTTCGAGGGACAATGTAAGTTCTCGAGACAGATTTTGCATCTTTTACTGTCTGAGGAAAGCAAGGATGAGTCTTCCTCACCTTATCCTTGATCATTGGATAAGTGCTCTGAAGAATCGCAATATCTGTAGGAAGAGCAGCATTCCCTACGCCACCCTCTTCTCGAAGATCATCATCAACCAGGGGTTTGACACCACTGATGTTGTTTGGCACCCTGAGGGAAAGGAAGTTAAAGCCAGCACCTTTGCGAAGATGCATCTAGCACCAGGCTTTCTTCACTCACAACAAGAGGATGTACCCCTCTCACCCATCACCAAAGACCCTCCACACAGAGCTCGCATCAAGCGTGCTAAGCCACAAACACAAGCCCAAACACTGTCCGAAACACAATCCCAAACAGAACCCCAAACACAAGCCCAAACACTAAACCAACCTCAACCTCTTCCTCCAGTGATCATCTCTGAGGTTCCTTTTGAGGATGTTCTTGAAGAACCCCTCAAGAAGAAGAAAAGGACCATCAGAATCAAGCACATTGGTGCTAAGACAAAAGGACTGACGATATCCCCTAGTGAAGATGAAGGGGTGAATATATTGTCTGAACTGTCTCCGTCCGTGAAGATACTCACGACGAAGAGAAGCGTAACATACAGAGAAGAAAAGGCAAAAGCTAGAAAGCTTGCGCTTGAAAAGGCTGCTAAAGGCAAGGAGAAGATGAAGCAAAAACTTGCGTCTGTCGTAGTTGGTGAGACAGACGAAGAAAAACAACTGAAAGAGGCTAGAAGAGTCTCTATTTTGCTTCACGCTGAAAGAGAAAGGATCTTTCTTGAAAGCTTAAAGGGCATTGGATCGTCTGAAGGAGCATCCGCTCAAGCTACTTCGTAGGCATGAACAAAGTGAAGAAACCGCCGCATTCAAAAAGACAATGCCCAGCTTGCAGAGGAGTTGGAGACAATGTTAAGTGAAGAAGTCTCAACTATGGAGATGTCATCATCAACTCTCCAAGACCAACGTAGGACTACTGCGTCTGAGCCTATTGTTGCGTCTCCTCTGAATGCTGCCTTAGCACAGACGATATCTGCTGCGTCTGAAGAAGCATCCCACCAACAGACGAAGGAGATTCCGTCTGAAGATTTATACTTATTGAAGAAGCTGATTCATCGTCTGATGAAGAACAACTTGAAATAATCAAGGTGGATGTTACATGGGGAAGGTCACATGCTGAAGTGATCAATCCAGAAGATTTACCCCCAAAGCACAAGGTGAACTATTCATTCCTAAATGAATTAGTCATGAGGCGATTTGCTGAGAGTACCTGTGCTGAAAGACTAATCAAACCTGATTGGATCATTAGAGAGGAGTATGAAGAATTCTCCACTGATGGTGAACCGTCTGAGTCTGCTCAAAATGATATCTTAGCAGACGATGAAGACCGCTATATCAAGGACACTCCCTACATTGAATTGAAGAACCCATACGAGTACAGAGGCAAGAAGGGTTTTCAATTAGGGAGATTTGTCAATCCCATCAACTTCAACAAACCCTTGAAGCCAGTAGATTTCAATGAAAACATCGTCTACACCCTAGAAGAGCAACGTGATTGGTTGAAGCGTCTGCCCTGGGATACACTGGCCAACCTAGACATCAAGGGGTTAGAAGATATTCAAGCCTACAAGGATCATATTGTCAAGGTCGGTGATTGAAGGACCAAAGACTTAGCTATGAACCTCACATTCCACATAGAGAAAATCCAAGATGGAAGGTTCGGTATGAGGTGAATGCGCCTGTCTTCCACCATTGTAGATATGGAGACGCACACTCTACCATCTATGAGCCAAAAGAATGCACTCATTGGCATCTTGACGCCATAGATCGCCATGATCCTATGCCATTCACAATTCCACTCAATAAAATAGAGTATGTCGGTCTAGGACATTCTCTTGGAATTGTACTCCCCTGGACAAGACCACATTGCTCTGGAGTCAACCCCCGCTACTCCATCCTCCTCAACGAATATGAAGACCCTGAGGAGTTCGCTCACTCTCTACCGGAAGACTACAACTTGACTTTCAAGTTGATAGCTGATGCCTACAGAAGGGAAGTTAAGGGAAGAGAAACCTCCTTCTTTCATATTGATCGTCAAACAAAGAAGGATAAGAGATACTGCCCCTTCATGGTGGGTTCACAGTTCTCTTCGCTGGTGTCAGACGAAACGAAGTACACAATTGTCTTAGACCGAAAACGACCATGCTTGGTCAAGTTTTTGGCTAAGGGCAAAGAGAAGAAAGTACCGTCTGTACCCAGAACGTTCAAATATGCAAGGCACATCTCCAAACTCCTTCCGTCTGCTGCCTATGCGCACCTCAAGGCAATCCAAGCTCAAGCCTCAATCCCTATCAATCCAAAGATACAACGGGTGATAGAAGATCATGAAGCCACTTCAAAGTTTTGCTCTGGAACCTCATTTGATGAGGATTCTACCGTTTGTGGCAGGGTGTTTCCTGGTGGAGCTTATGTATACACTCACCCATCTCAGGAGCATCCGGATCTGGAAGTCTCTGTTCCAACAAAGCATTACTCATGGCAATGGGAACGGAACTTCACGACTTACCTCACTCTTCCACTTTTCACATTGCGTCTGAAGAAGACTCCATCAGTGCTCATCATTGATGACACTGTACCTATAGTAGAAGAACCTCAAACACCACAAGTACAAATTGATGATGTGGTAGAGGTACCTAAGGAAGTTGAGGATGCTGAGGCTAATATTCAAGAAGCTGAGGAGTATAAGACTCTGAAGCGTAAGTATGATGCTTTGGAAGAGGATTGCGGGCACTTGAAAGCAAAGAACAGAGAACTTGAAGAAAATCAAGCTTCTCTATCGTCCAAGTGCAACAGCCTAAAAGACATTGTGATGACCCTGCTCAACAAGAAGCCAAAGCCTTCTTCTTGATCATCTTTTGATGATTTACAGCCCAAGGGGGAGAATAGAAGAGCCCAAGGGAAAGAAGATAGGTACAAGGGGAAAACAACGTTTAAGGGGGAGCGAGCAGAGAATAAGAAAAAGCTTCGTCTGAGGGGGAGCGAGCATTCAAAGAGCAAGCATCGTCTGAGGGGGAGTCATGTTTTTTTTTTTACTTATATCATGTATTTTTTTTTTGTATAGCTTATACTTGTAATTCTTTAGTATAGCTTACAATTGTAATTCTTTATTGGTTTTCTGTCTATACCAATGTAATAATGTACAAAGATTACATCGCATTGATGTAACAATCCTTTATAAAGAGGTATTATTCAGAAAACATCGTCTTGATGTCAATCTGGCTTTTTAAAACTGTTTGTTTCTGTCTAACCATGTCTTGTGCAGATTTTCGTGGTATGGTCTGTAATCATCAAAAAGGGGGAGATTGTTAGATCAAGGATGATTAACGTCTCAAGATTTTGATTAATTACAAGACAGACGAAACCAAGCTACCCAAGACTTGCTAAGACAAAACCAACACAGACGGAACAAGACCCTTCAAAGAAGAAATTCTGCGTCTGTCCAAAAACCAAGTCATCAGACGATACATGCACAGACGGAAGAGGACTACTCAAAGCTAAAGTCCTTCGTATGTCCAATGAGTGAAGTTTTAAGACGATAGGATGAGACGAAACAACAACAACTGAAGACTGAAGAATCATATCGTCTATCCAAAAGCTGAAGTCAAGTTGAGTCATTCGCGCCAAGTTTTCAAATCTAAAGAAGTACTCATGAGAAGCATTCAAGATCAGTATAGGGATTCGAGCTTACACACCAAAGTCAAAAAGGTCTTCACCTTTTGTCACATCTCTGTACAAGTCAGAAAAAGTACTGCGCACAACCTAGTCCGCTATATCCGCTGCGACTCTTATCAATCAATCAAGTACAACTGACAACCTTTTTGGAAAGCTCTCAAGAAGATTTCTCAACGACTCTCAACGGCATTCAAATGAGTCTAACGGCTATTTGAAGAAGATGCCTATAAAGGACTTCACAAACTTCAAGAATCGGTTGGCGAATACGCTTATCTCTATCCTTCATCTAAGAATTCGCTCAAGTCTGATATTAGAACTTCATTGTAAAACCCTCTCTGCGAAGAGGAAAAACTTTGTTTTTAAAACATCTTTCAAAGTCCACTTGTGTGACATTTTAGCCTGAAGAGGCTGTGTTCCAAAGAATACCTCTTGTATTAGCCTGTGGAGGCTGGGTTCAAAGAATACCTTGTTAGTTTAGCCTGAGAAGGCTGGGAGCAAAGAATATCTTGTAATAGCCAGAAGTGGCTGGGTTCAAATAATACTTGTAACCTTTTTCACGGTTTGTAGTGAAAACTCAGTGGTTGCTGAGTAACTGGACGTAGTCTAGAATAGACGAACCAGTATAAAAATATCTGTGTTTATTTGTTTCGTCTGCTCAACTAACAGGGGATAATCATAATATAACATTTGTTTATTAAAATCAATATTTCAATACAAACATTGTTTCGTCTGAACAGATTTAAAACCCACAGACGAAAGTGATAAATTTTTTTAATTAACACAATTCAACCCCCCTTCTTGTGTTTATCTTTTACAGTGTAAATCAATTGTAGCTTCCTTGATGCTCTCCACGTTGTCTTTGAGAAAAGGTTTTTTATTTTGCTTGTCAAATTGATAGGTTTTGTAGTTTGAGATTCGATCCTCAAGTTCAGGAACATCAAGTTCCAATCCTTTTTGACTTAACTGCAACAACCCTTGGTGATGATAATGCCTAAGCCTCTTGTACCAGATTTTTGTGACATCTTTTTTGAGTGAGAAAGCAGTTTGCTCCTCATCGAATGAATTTAGAGAAAAGCTTTTTTCTTTCATTTTTACCTTGAACATATCTTGACCAACTGCATCTTTAATCAAGCAATATTTGTCTTCAAAAATAACTTTAAATGCTCTTTTAATCAGTTGACCAACACTTAATAAGTTTTGGTTAAGTTGAGGAACGTAAAAAACATTAGGAATAAATTTTGTGCCTACATAGCTTGTGATTGGATCCGTCCCATTTCCTCTGATTGTAATACAACCACCATTACCTATTCTGACTTTAGTAATATTAGTTGGTCTCAAATCTTTAAAGAGTGCCTTGTTAGAGGTCATATGGTTGGTGTAAAAGATAAAACACAAAGGGGGGGGTTGAATTGTGTTAATAAAAATAATTTAACTCCTTTCGTCTGGTTGGTTTTAAAAGTAGTCGACGAAACGATTCTTATCTTCAAATGTTAATTTTAATGAACAAACATTATAAGTTGATTATCCCCGTTAGTCACAAGTTCAGTAAGAATAAACACAAATATTTTTATACTGGTTTATCTATTCAAGACTACGTCCAGTTACCCAGCAACTACTGAGTTTTCACTACAAACCGTGAAATGGTTACAAGTATTGTTTGAACCCAGCCACTTCTGAAAACTACAAGATATTCTCTGAGCTCAGCCTTTTCAAGCTAAACAACCAGGTATTCTTTGAACACACAACCTCCTCAGGCTAAAGCACCACACAAGTGGATTTACAAAGTTTTTTTAAGAAAAAAAAGTTCCTCTTCGCAGAGAGGGGTATACAATGAAGTTCAACAGTAACAGTGAGCGAAAGTACAAAGTCTTAGCAATATAAGCGTGTTCACCAACTGAAACTTCAAATGTTAATTTTAATGAACAAACATTATAAGTTGATTATCCCCGTTAGTCACAAGTTCAGTAAGAATAAACACAAATATTTTTATACTGGTTTATCTATTCAAGACTACGTCCAGTTACCCAGCAAACTACGAGTTTTCACTACAAACCGTGAAATGGTTACAAGTATTGTTTGAACCCAGCCACTTCTGAAAACTACAAGATATTCTCTGAGCTCAGCCTTTTCAGGCTAAACAACCAGGTATTCTTTGAACACACAACCTCCTCAGGCTAAAGCACCACACAAGTGGATTTACAAAGTTTTGTTAAGAAAAAAAAGTTCCTCTTCGCAGAGAGGGGTATACAATGAAGTTCAACAGTAACAGTGAGCGAAAGTACAAAGTCTTAGCAATATAAGCGTGTTCACCAACTGAAACTTGGAAGAGTGAAGTCCTTATATAGGCAGGGTCTTCAGATATCCGTTAGAGACAGAAGAATGTCGTTGAGCTTTCTACAAGTGCAGTCCAAAAAGGTGTCAGAGTGCAATCAAGTGATAGATAGCGTGCGCAGCGGATTTGATGACATGCTCAGTCATTTTTCTGACTTGTACAGAGATTTTCTTGGAAAAGGAGAACCCTTTTCGTGTAGCATAGGTAAGCTCGAATCCCCATACTGATCTTGGAAGCTCTGATGAGTACTTTAGCAGATTTGAAATTGGCACGAGTTACTCAGACTGTACTTCACTCTTATTACAGACGATGTAAATCTTCAGTCTTAAGATTGGCTTGTAAGTTCCGTCTGAAGAATTTCGTCTATCCTTTCTTCTGAAGACTTGGCTTTGAGACAGACGAATGACTTCAATTTTGAAGGGTCATCTTCCGTCTGTGCTTGTTCCGTCTGACTTTGCTTCTAACGTTTTGTCTGAGATATTCCGTCTATCTTGTAATTAATCAAAACTCAGAGACTTTAATCTCTTTGATCTAATAGTTAATCTCCTTGCTCTAACAATCTCCCCCTTTTTGATGATTACAGACCATACTAGTAACTATCTCAAAAGAGCATCTGCACAAGACAAGGTTAGCTAAAACAAAATAATAACAAGCAACCAGAATTACATCAAGACGATGTTCTCTGAATATACCTCTTTATAAGAATTGTTACATCAATGTGATGTAATCCATTTACAAGTTTACAAGATTCAGAAGAACAAAAAAAATAGAAATAATCAGATCAAAACAAATGAAAGAATTATAAGTTCAGAATAGAGCAAACAAATGATCAGAGTAAAATAAAATAAAATAAAAAAATCTTCATCCTTTCTTCGTCTTTGTCTCCCCCTCAGATGAATGCTCTTCCATTACCATGCTCCCCCTTAGCATGACCTTTACCTCAAATTATTCTCCCCCTTGGGCTGAGAATCATCAAAATCAAGATGGTGGAGGCTGTGGTTGATGCTGTACGAGATTCATGACAATACTCCGTAGCTGCTGCATCTTAGTAGATATAGAAACTTAATTTTCTTCAAGCTCCTTGTTCTTTAAGTGTTCACAGTTCTCCTCAAGAGCATCATATTTGCGCTTCAAAGCATTATACTTGTCAGCGGGATCTTCTGGTGATTCAGGCTCCTCAGCAATTGCAGGTGATTGCGGTTCCTCATCAGTTACAGGTTCCTCAACAATTGGCACTAAGTCATCTTCAATGACTACCACTGGAGTTCCCTTTAGACGCAAGGAGAATAAAGGAAGTTCCATACGAGTGCTAAAGTTATATTCGCATTGCCAAGAATATGATTTATTGAAGGTAGTAAGTTGAAGGTACTGAGGTTTATGAGGAGGAAGGGTGTACGCGAAAGCTCCTCCTGGTTAGACTTTGCCACATGTGACAGACTCTTCATCAAATGAAGTTCCTGAGCAGAATGCTGAGGTAGCTTCATGATACTTTATCATCCTTTGAATCTTGGGATTGAGAGGCTTTGAGGCATGAGCTTGAATAGCCTTGAGATGATCATAGGCAACAGACGGAAGTCGCTTGGGAATGTGTCTTGCAAACTTGAATTGCTTGGGGGCAGACAATGTCTTCTTCTCCTTCCATTTGGCCAAAAACTTAACCAAGTATGGTCTTGAGTGGTCCATGACAATGAAATACTTGGTTTCGTTTGTGACTAAAGATGAGAACTGAGATCCCATCATGAAGGGATAGGGCCTGAGTTCCTTCCTTGCTCTCCTTTGAATTTGAGAAAAGGAGGCTAACCTTCCTTTTTCTTCTCTTCTATAAGCATTAGCCATTATTCTGAAGGCAATGTTATAGTCTTCCGGTAGAGAGTGAGCGAAGTCTTTAGGATCTTCACATTCATCGATGAGGAGGGAGTAACGAGGATGAATTCCTGAACAATGTGGTCTTGTCCATGGAAGAACAATCCCTAGAGTATGGCCTTGTCCCACATACTCTGTTTGGTTCATAGGGATTGTGAAGGTGAACGAATCATGACTATCAATGGCATCCAAGTGCCAATGATCGCAGTCTCTTGGCTCATATACTTTGGAGGTAGCGTCTCCATATCTGCAATGGTGAAAGGCAGGTGCATTAAGATCATGTTGAACCTTCCATTTGATGTTTTCTCTGTATGGAATGTGTGGTTCATAGCCAAGTGTTGGTCCTTCAATCAACAGCCCAGCAAGATGATCCTTGTATTCAGCAATATTCTCCAAACCCTTGATGTTCAGTTGTGCCAACTCATCCCAAGGAAGACGCTTCAGCCAATTGCGTTGCTCATCAGGGGAATATTTTACATCATCTTTGAAGTCCTTTGGCTTCAAGGGTTGGTGAAAAATGATGGGATTGACAGATCTCCCAAGTTGAAATCCCTTCTTTCCTCTGTAGCGATAGGGGTTCTTCAACTCGATGTAGGGAGTGTCCTCAATAAAGCAGTCTTCATTATCCACAAAATAGCCATCAGTTGCGGATTCAGACGGTTCTTCATCACTCAAATTAGAGACATCTTCAGTCTGATCTTTTAGTAACCAATATGGCTTGATTGGTCTTTCTGCACAAGATCTTTCAACAAATCTCTTCATGACTAATTCGTTGAGAAACGAATAGTCTGTCTTGTGCTTCAGTGGAAGATCTTCTGGATTCAAAGAACTCAAAGATGCGATCTTACCAAAGGCTGAACTAGCCTTTTTATTTCCACATGTTCCTCATCGGACGAAGAACATGTGTCATCATCAATGATGACCACAGACAGAATCTCCTTCGTCTGTAAGCAGGAAGTTTCTTCAGACACTGCTTCTATCATCTGATGGCAAGGCACTTCCTCAGACGCAGCAGGTAACGTCTGATTAAAGGCAGCATTGAGAGGAGACGCAACAATAGCAACAATAGGATCAGTGCTAGCACTCCTATGTTCGTTTTGGAGTAAGGATTCTGAAACCTCCATATTTGGAGCCTCTTCATTTAACATGGTCTCCAAATCCTCTGCTAGTTGGGCATTGTCCTTCTGAATCTGGGCGGTTTCTTCACTATTCATGCCCTCTGAAGTTGGTGGTGCAGGAGCAGCTCCAGACGATCCAATGCCTCTGATGCTTTCTTGGAACAGACGTTCCCTTTCAACTTCAAGCATAATAGAGACTCTTCTAGCCTCTCTTAATTGCTTAGCTTCGTCTATCTCGCCAACAATGACAGACGTAAGCCTCTGCTTCTACTTCAACTTTTCCTTGTCTTTAGCAGCCTTTTGTAGAGCAATCTCCCTTGCTCTAGCTTTCTCTTCAGCTGTCTTCCATTGATTTTCTTCGTCTGTCAAGATTTTAACAGACGGAGCATCCTCAGATGCTTTAGTTACCCCTTCATCTTCACTAGGGGAAACTTCTTTTTCTTGCGTCTTGGACGCAACATGTTTTATTCTTATGTTCCTTTTTCTTTTGAGAGGTTCAACAACAACATCCTCAAAAGGAACTTCTGTTATGGTGACAAACGGTTGAGACAATGGGATTGGTGTTTGAGTTTGTGTTTAGGTTTGTGTTTGGGCTTCAAAGCCGCTTGGTCTAGCCCGCTTGATGTGAGCTCTGTGAGGGTGTTCTTGGGTCATAGGAGAGAGAGGTTCTTCTTTTCCACTTTTGACATGAAGGAAGTTTGGGGGTAGACGCATCTTCGCAAAGGTGCTTCCTTTAACTTCTTTCCCTTCACTGTGCCACACTACTCCAGTGGCATCAAAACCTTGATTGATGATGATTTGGGAGAAGAGAGTAGTGTAAGGGATGCTGCTCTTTCTTCGAATATTTCTATTCTTCAGAGCCCTCACCCAATGATCTAGGATGATGTGAGGTAGGCTCATCTTCACCTTCCTGAGACAGTAGTACATGTAGAAGCGGTCTCGATGGCTCACATTGTCCTTGAAGCCTGTTCGAGGCGTGAAAACGTTGTAAAGGAGATTGTGGATGACTCTACATGTTGGGTAGAGGTTCCTAGGTCTCAAAAACTTGGAATCTTCAGGGTCGCGAACCTTTCCATAGAGCATTTTATCAACATGGTCCGCAGACTCGATCTTCATCCAATCTGCACTGTAGAAGTGACCTTCAGCTTTGCACTTCTCAACCTCAGCGATGGTTTCAGCAGTGATGATGTACTCCTTGTTATCAATGGCGCCAACGATACCATCATCAAATTCTTTGGCATCGCTCCAGAACTCAGCATAAGCCTCCATCAGCCATGGACCCTTCCATTCAGCGAAGTCTATCCATCCATTAAAAGACAACATCTTTGACACTCGGTCTGATACACCTTCGAGTGTGGATTTGGCAACCCACTTGCTTGGTAAGAAAAGATCTTTCGCGAAGAAAGTCTCTCCTGAAGTCTTGGTTTTCTTGGCGGCCATTTTCTAGGTTTGAAAAAGAAGGATTTTTGTGAGTATTATATTTTTAGAGAGAAGATAGAGAATATAAAATACTGTAAAGAGTTAAAAGAGTAAACTTTGCAGTATTTATAGTCAAAGATTAAAACGGTTATAATGCATCAGACGAAAGAAGTTGAAACTGCCCCTGATTTGACGTGGCCTCATGATTTCCTTTTTAATGATTGATTTGACCTCTGCAATTCACTGCGCGTGCTTCTCAACGTCCTAGAATAGTGCAATAAATGACAGACACATTTAATGCTGCATTTATTTTGTCCCTGCACACTAAACTTTAAATTAATTAAATAATAACTTTGCGTCTGTTGAATTTTCTCAGACTGATTCAACTTGATCAAACGCAATGTTTCGTCTTAACACAAATAAATTAGACAGACGAAATAGACAGTTAAAAGGCACAGATGAAATAACTTAGTCAATTAAAGAAACAATTCCTAAATTTTCTTTAAAGAAGTTAAAACGAGTTTCGTCTAAAGCTTTTGTGAAAATATCTGCCATTGAAAGTCAGTTTGAACAAACTGTATATCAAAAACACCTTTTTTAACATAATCTCTTATGAAATGAAATTTGATTTCATTATGTTTGGATTTTGAATGTTGAATAGGGTTTTTGCTGAGATTAATTGCACTTGTATTATCACAAAAAACTGGTATTTGGGTCTCAAACCTGGAGTAATCCTCAAGTTGATGTTTTACCCAAAGTAATTGTGAACAACACCCAGCTGCAGCAATATACTCCGCTTCAGTGGTTGAGAGTGCAATAGAGTTTTGCTTCTTGCTTGACCAAGAGATGAGTAATGTGCCAAGAAATTGACATCCACCATTTGTACTTTTCTTTTCCACTTTATCTCTAGCATAATCAGCATCGCAATAGTCACTAAGATTGAAATCACTGTTTTTCTTATAAAATAAAGATAGATTAGTAGTTCCAATAAGATATCTCAAGATACGTTTTACAGCTTGCAAATGAGATTCCCTAGGATCAGATTGAAAACGTGCACATAGATAGACACTAAACATAATGTCAGGTCTACTAGCAGTGAGATAGAGTAGAGAGCCAATCATACCTCTGTATACCGTCTGATCCACGGTCTTACCTGATTCATCCTTGTTGAGGCTTGCACCAGACGAATGCATTGGTGTTTTCATAGGCTTAGCATTCTCCATTTTGAACTTCTTTAGAAGCTCCTTGGTGTACTTCTGTTGATGAATGTAGATGCCTTGTTTCGTTTGTTTGATTTGAAGTCCTAGGAAGAACTTTAATTCTCCCATCATACTCATTTCAAACTCATCCTGCATTATCTTAGAGAAATCCTTGCACAAGGATTCATTAGTTGCTCCAAAGACTATATCGTCTACATAAATTTGAACAATGATAAAATCCTTAGAAACACTTTTCTTGAAGAGAGTTGTATCAACCTTTCCTCTTGAAAAACCATTTTTAAGAAGAAAAGAACTTAGTCTTTCATACCAAGCTCTAGGAGCTTGTTTAAGACCATAAAGTGCTTTCTTCAATTTGAAAACATGATCTGGTTGAGATTGACTCTCAAAATCAGGAGGTTGTTTAACATACATTTCTTCTTCAATAAAATCGTTTAGAAAGGCGCTTTTCACATCCATTTGATAAAGAACGATATTCTTGTGAGCAGCAAAAGCAAGTAAAATTCTAATTGCTTCTAATCTAGCTACAGATGCAAATGTTTCAGTAAAATCAATACCTTCTTGTTGGTTATAGCCTTAAGCTACTAACCTATCCTTGTTTCTTACAACTTTTCCAGCTTCATCAAGCTTATTTATGAATATCCATCTCATTCCAATGATGTTTTTATTCCTTGGTCTTTCCACTAGAGTCCATACATCATTCCTTGTGAACTAGTTCAGCTCTTCTTCAATAGTTAAGATCTAGTCATTATCTTGTAGAGCTTCTTCAATATCTTTGGGCTCTATATCAGACACAAGAGCGTATCCAGAAACATCTCTCAGTCTAGATCTAGTTTGAACTCCTTGATGTCTATCTCCAATGATTAGATCTTTGGTGTGGTTTGAGGCAAACTTTCAAGTTCTAACAGGAACATGATCATGTTGATGTTGAGGAGCAGACGATGAGGGTTCGTCTGTGCTGGGAGATGTCCTTTCGTTTGTGCTTGTGTCTGAGCAAGGTTGGACAAACGGATCAGCTTCATGACCAGAGGGAGTTATCTGCAAGTTATCAAATAAATTTTCCAGGTCTGATATTTCTTTATCAGCCTTTGAGTTATCTTGGAATTTTACATGAATAGATTCCTCCACAACTTGTGTTTTAGAGTTAAAAATTCTATAGGCTTTAGAAGTATTAGAGTATCCAAGTAAAAATCCTTTCACAACCTTTGAATCAAACTTGCCAAGTTGATCCTTAGTATTTAAAACAAAATGTTAAGTCAAGATGATTTAGCATCTTAGTTTTGATAATTACGAAACAGTCATGTCATAGCTCAGAACTAAAGAAAGAGCATCGATCAAGCATCGATTTAAGAGCATACCGGTAAACATCAAGTGAAGATCAAGAGCCTCGATCAAGCATCGATTTAATGATCGATCAATAAGCATCAAGTTCAAGTATCAGATCAATAATCGATCAAGAGAGCGTATTTAAGGAGAGAGACTTTAATGAATTCAACACACAACTCATTTATTTATTCCTTCGTCTACCTCGTTTAATGAAGTTCAGACGGAGTAACTCGCTCCCCAATTCAAATCTAACCGTTACTCATAGAAGCTTCCAAAGACAGAATAGAGATATGTGCAAAACCCCTGCAACACAAAAAGCAACCATGCTTTTTTGTTGATGTCTCTGATCAAGTCAGAAAAAGCCTGTGCAAACATTAATTATTCTGATTGATCTCTGTCACACGTTTGAAGACCCCAAGACAAAGGACCAACGTTCAAATCTTTAGTCTAACGGATACTTCAAGAAGCTCTCTATAAAAGGACTTCATTACTTCAAGAGAAGGTTGGCGAACTGCATAACAAAGAAATTATATTCAAGCTTCAAGCTCTCAAGCAAAGTTCACTCGCCCTGAACTTAGAATAGATCTCATTGTAAAATCCCTCTTCGTAGAAGATAAACTTATTCTTTCATCTTCCTAAATCCACTGTTGTGGTGCTCTTAGCCTGAGGATGCTGTGTTTCAAAGAATACCTTTGTATTAGCCTGTGGAGGCTGTGTTCAAAGAATACCCTGTTTAGCCTGTGGAGGCTGGGTTCAAAGAATACCTGTTTAGCCTGAGAAGACTGTGCCCAAATAATATCTGTATTTAGCCAAGAGTGGCTGAGTTCAAAGAATACTCATAGTGGAACCTTAGCCTGTTGCTGGGGAACTGGATGTAGTGTTGATCAGACGAACCAGTATAAAAATACTGTTGTCTTCTCTATTATTTTATCTGTTAACTAACTGGGGATAATAACTTGAACAGTCTGATAATAAAATCAATCTTAAAGAAGAAAATAATCTTGCGTCTGATCAAGCTTTGAAAACAGCAGACGCAAACGCATCGTCTTAGAGAAAAAGTTTTAAAAAATAGTGTACACAATTCAACCCCCCTTCTTGTGTGTTTTTGTACTTTACAGTTTTGTATCAGAGCTCAACCTCTAAGGGTTGAGCGCTTAACAACTGCTAGAGGAAAAGATCCGGGATGGCGAACTCCCAGACGATGCTATTGCAGAAGGCTCCTCCATGAACACTCCTCCAGCTTTCTCTAGAAATGATTACCCTTACTGGGCAGATCGGATGGAGATGTACATCAAGTCTACAAAATATAGACTTTGGAAAATCATAACAGAATGAGACATTCCCCTGACCAAGCCTGAATCAGAGTGGGGAAATGAAGAATATACAATCACAGATCTCAACAACAAGGCACATTATGCCATAACGTGTGCTCTTTCTAGGTAAGAATATAATAGATTCTGTGCCTACAAAACAGCCAAAGAGCTTTGGGATGCGTTGAAGATCTCTTATGAAGGAACTGAAGATGTCAGACTTAGGAAAGCTGCCACCCTTCAAAGAGAATACGAAATGTTCTCCATGGAAAGAGAAGAATCTATAGACGGAATGTTTGGAAGATTCCAAACTATTCTGAATGGGCTAGCTGTATTGGAAATTACCTTTTCAAGAGCCCAAAACAATATGAAGATTTTGGACAGCTTATATTTGTTGGGAGAAATATGAAGACCCTTACTCTGGATGAACTCATTGGAGCGCTGAGAGTGTATGAAGTTCATTTGTGTAAAAGGGGGAAGCTGAAAATTCAAGAGCTTATTGCTCTATCCAACATTGATGAGCTTGATGGAGAAGAGTCAAGTATGAAGAAAGCAGAATCAACAGACTCAGAAGATTCCTCTGAAGAAGAAATCTCCTTGATGACAAAAAGATTAAAAAGATTGATGAAGAAGAGAGATCCCAAAAAGATTAGAAGAAAGAAGAAACAAACCTCTTGGGATGATCTCGATGATGAAAGCTCAGACGAATCATCTGAAGAAAAGAATGCAAATATCTGTCTCATGGCAAGACTATCATCTGAGGTAGATCTTTTAAATATATCTAGTTCATCATCATCTTCTTCAGATTCAGAGTCAGACTATGAGGACACGTCATATGATGTTATTCTCGCTAACTTACATTTTATAGCTCAAGAATATATAAGTTGAAAATCTAAGCTCAAAAAGGCTTTAGAAGAAATTGAAAATCTGAAAGCTATAAATGTCTAGTTACCTGAGAAAAACATATCAGATGAATCATCCTCTTCGTCTGATACTGAAAAGAGTCATCTTCTTCTTAGACTTGATATTTTAAAAGAAGAAAATGAACTCTTAAAGAAAGATTTAAACAAGTTCACCTTGAGTTCTTCCAAGCTCAAAAATACTTTAAAATATGGAAGATTTCCTCTTAACAAGAGTGAACTTGGTTATAATCTTGTGACAGACGGAAGAAAATCACATTAATTCGTCTGTATATAGAAGCATACATGATTTTTATTTAAGGTCTCCGAAACAGTCTGAAGGTCATTCAAGAACCTATGACAGACGGAACCTTACAACTAACAAAATTGGACCCAAGAAAATTTGGGTACCAAGATCAAAAATAATTTTTGTTGCAGATAGAAAGAGAGAATGTATGAAGATGGTACAATCTGGACAATGGATACATGCAACATGTGATCATCAACATGTCTTTGTTCCAAATCAACAGATCATGTAAGAGATCTACCATCTATGGGTCTTGAGAAGACATATTCACCAATTCAGATGGAAGAAGCAAAATTTTCAAAGAATGCAAACAGGTCGAATTTTAGAGACCTTTCTGAACGTGCTTTGGTGTCAAGAAAAATTGAACCCAAGTGCATTGAAGAAGTGCATTCAAATATCTATTGAATGGAGCTGGAAATAATGTTTTAAGCAAGGTGAGTTGCCTATGTGTACATCCAACAAAAAAAAAGGGATCTTTGATATTAATTTATTCAAAATGCTTTTCAATGAGTCAATACTCTCTTACAAAGAATTTAAACAAATCTTTTTTGAAAACATAGAAATAATTGTCTCATCTGAATAAGTTTTCTTATCTGTTTAAATTTCTTTTATTTATACTTATCGTCTATAGACAAAACGCTGTGTCTGATCATTAGTTGAAATAGTCTATCTGACTCTTCAACAGATGCAACGTCATGTTATCTTCTAACATCTCTGTTGAGTGTACAGGACAAAGCTCTTTAATACTTTACATATGTCTAGATTTTTAAAGCCAGAGGCACGCTATCCATAGATACACCTCATCAGACGAAAGAAGGTAATGAGAGATAAGAAGGCCTTGGAAGCCTCCGTAAAAAACCCAAAGGATGCAAAAGGTTTAAGAAAAGATGTTTTTGATAATTGCAGCCCAAGGAGGAGAGAAATGAGAAATAAGGATGGGAGAGAAATAAGAATGGAAGAGAAAAAGATTGAAAAAAAAATGTGTACAGCCCAAGGGAAAGAAGAAAAAGAAAGATGCAAAAAGCTGAGGGGAGCAAAATATAAAAAAAAAAGAGAAAAAGAAAAGATCAAAAGCTGAGGGGGAGCATAATACAAGTGAGATGCAAAAGAAGAAAAGAGGATGAAGAACAAGTTGAGGGGAGATTTTGATCTGTTACTCTTTCAAGTTCAGTCTGATAAAGATCATCTCTCTAACTCTGATACATCCTTTTGCTCTGTCTCAAGTAGAAGATCAAGGATCTGCTAGTGTGGTCTGTAATCATCAAAAAGGGGGAGATTGTTAAGTCAAGATGATTTAACATCTTAGTTTTAATAATTACAGAACAGTCTGTTGTGCCTGTAGACGAAAGAAAGAGCATCAGACTAAAGCATCAGACTGAAGAGCACAGATGGAAGGAACAGACTGAAGCATCAGACTGAAGGAACAGACTGAAGAGCAAAGATTGAAGCATCAGACGGAAGAGCACAGACTGAAGCATTAGATTGAAGAGCCTCAGACGAAATGATCAGACTGAAGAAGCATTAGATTGAAGCATCAGACTAAATAATCAGTCTGAAGAGAGCAGACGAAAGGAGACAGACGAATGAATTCAACACACAACTCATTTATTTATTCATTCGTCTACCTCGTTTAATGAAGTTCAGAAGGAGTAACTCGCGCCCCAATTCAAATCTAACCGTTACTCGTAGAAGCTTCCAAAGACAGAATAGAGATCTGTGCAAAACCCCCGCAACACAAAAAACAACCATGCTTTTTGTTGATGTCTCTGATCAAGTCAGAAAAAGCCTAGGCAAACAGTAATTATTCTGATTGATCTCTGTCACACGTTTGAAGACCCCAAGACAAAGGACCATTGTTCATATCTTCAGTCTAACGGATACTTCAAGAAGGTCTCTATAAAAGGACTTCATTACTTCAAGAGAAGGTGGGCGAACTGCATAACAAAGAAATTATATTCAAGCTTCAAGCTCTCAAGCAAAGTTCACTCGCCCTGAACTTAGAATAGATCTCATTGTAAAACCCCTCTCTGCGTAGAGGATAAACTTATTCTTTCATCTTCCTAAATCTACTGTTGTGGTGCTCTTAGCTTGAGGAGGCTGTGTTTCAAAGAATACCTCTGTTTTAGCCTGTGGAGGCTGTGTTCAAAGAATACCCTGTTTGGCCTGCAGAGGCTAGGTTCAAAGAATATTGGGTTAGCCTGAGAAGGCTGTGTTCAAATAATATCTGTTTTTAGCCAGGAGTGGCTGGGTTCAAAGAATACTCATAGTGGAACCTTAGCGTGTTGTTGGGGAACTGGATGTAGTCTTGATCAGACGAACCAGTATAAAAATATTGTTGTCTTCTCTATTATTTTATCTGTTAACTAACTGGGGACAATAACTTGAACAGTCTGATAATAAAATCAATCTTAAAGAAGAAAATAATCTTGCGTCTGATCAAGCTTTGAAAACAGTAGACGCAAATGCATCGTCTTAGAGAAAAAGTTTTAAAAAATAGTCTACACAATTTAACCCCCCTTCTTGTGTGTTTTTGTACTTTACACAAAAATTTCACATCCAAAAAGATGGAAGTATGAAATGTTGGGTCTTCTTCCTTTCCATAGTTCATATGAAGTCTTATTCAATATTGGTCTTATTAATATTCTGTTTTGAATATAACAGGAAGTATTAATTGCTTCTGCCCAATAGTATTTTGGAAGAGAGCTTTCATTCAACAAAGTTCTAGCCATTTCTTGTAAGGTACAATTTTTCCTTCCACAACCCCATTTTGTTGAGGAGTTATTGGAGACGAAAAATTGTGAAAGATACCATTTTCAAAACAGAAGGCATTGAACTCAGAATTTTCAAATTCTGTTCCATGATCACTCCTAACAGGCGCAATACAAATTCTTTTTTCTTTTTGAACACATTTGCAGAATATTTCAAAGTCATTGAATGACTCGTGTTTATGGGCTAGGAAGTATACCCATGTGAATCTAGTATAATCATCCACAATTACAAATCCATATCTCTTTCCTCCAAGACTTTCTGTTTGAGTAGGTCCGAAGAGATCAATATGTAACAGTTCTAAGGGTCTTGTCGTGGAAACAACATTTTTAGATTTAAAAGAAGCTTTAAGTTGTTTCCCATGCTGACATGATTCACACAGACGATTGGATTTCCAAGATATTTTTGGCAAACCTTTCATAAGATCCTTTTTAGAAATTTTCGAAATGTACTTGAGACTTAGATGTCCAAGCTTTTTGTGCCAAATATCTCGTTCATCGTCTGCTGAAATCAAACATGTTACATTCTGATTACTAAGGTCAGAAAGGCAAACCACATAGAGATTATTCTTTCTTTTCCCAACAAACAGAATGGATTTGTCTTTGTTCTTGACTATACACTCATCAGAGTTAAAAGCTACTTCATATCCACTGTCACATAATTGACTTATGCTAAGTAGATTGAAGTTGAGGCCTTTAACATAAGACACATTTTGAATGAAAGGATTGGGTGTCTTACCAACAGTCCCAATACCAAGAATTTTACCTTTCCCTGAACCATACGATACAGACCCTTTACTTGGTCTGAGATCTTGGAACATAGACCGGTCTCCCGTCATGTGTCGTGAGCACCCACTGTCCAGGTACCAGCTTGAAATCTTCTCTTTTCCTATTAAGGATATCTGCAACAAGAATAATGAGTGACTTTGGTACCCAAATCTTTTTGGGTCCTCCTTTGTTAGTTGAAGAAGGTTTCTTTTTGTTTAAGGTTCTTGTGTTCTTTCTATAATCATTAGGAACCTTACTGTAGCTTTTGTTCTTCTTCTTATGAGCAGACGAAACAAATTTGTTTTTCTTTTCGTCTGACTCTTCAACATAACCAAGTCAACTTTTGTCAGACGGAGACCTCCCATATTTTAAAATATTTTCAAGCATGGAGGATCCTTTAGTGAACTTTGTTAAGTCTTTGAGTAAAGATTCATTTTCTTTCTTTAATCTCCCGATTTTAAGAATTAAAATGTTCTTCTCAGATTCAGATGATACTTCATCTGATACTTTCTTTTGAAGCAACTCTTTTTCAGATCTCAAAGTAACATTTTCTTCCAAAGTTTGTTTTAACTTTGCTTTGCATACTTTGTATTGCTCAACAATAAAATGTGAGTTTGCCAAAAGTTTATCGTATGATATCTCTTCTGTTTCTGAGTCAGACTCAGACGAAGAAGATGAGGAAGTTTGAGACTCAATTACCTCAGATGAAACAACATCTCCGGCCATGAGGCAAATGTTTGTTGTTTCTTTTTGTTCTGTGGATTCCTCTGAACTTTCACTGTCAAGGTCTTCCCAAGTCAGCAAGCTCTTCTTACCCTTGTCTTCGTGAGGGTTCCATCTCTTCTTCAACCTTGGACATTCAGATCTCATGTGTCGAGGTTTTCTGCATTCATAGCAGATAATCTCTGAGCTTACCTCCTTGCTTGAGGGCTTCTCAGGGAATTTCTTTTCCTTCTTCTTGAAGAAGCGTTGACCTCTTCCCTTCTTCATCATCATCTTCTTGAAGCGTCTAGCCATGAGAGAAATTTCATCGTCAGACGATCCATCAGACGAATCAGACTCAGTGGTGTCAGCTTTCAAAACTTTGTTTCTTCTTTCTTTCTTTCTTAGTAGACTCCTCCTTTGGAACTATGTTGACAGACGGAAGAGCTATGGGCTCTTGAACCTTGATTTTGTCTCTTTTACAAAGAAGTACCTCATGTACTCTCAAGGCACCGATTAACTCATCCAGAGTTAGTGTCTTTATATCATGCCCAACTGAAATAGCAATGGACATAGCTTCCCATGGGGAGGAAGACTGTCCAGAATCTTCATGTTGTTCTGGGCTTTGGTGAACGTGATTCCCAACGCAGTAAGTCCATTTAATATGGTTTGGAATCTTCCAAACATCATATCAATAGATTCTCCATTTTTCATAGAGAACATCTCATATTCTCTTTGAAGAGTGGCAGCTTTCCTCATTCTGACATCCTCAGTTCCTTCATAGGAAATCTTGAGGGCGTCCCAGAACTCCTTTGCGGTTTTGTAGGCACAAAATCTATTGTATTCTGTCCTTGAAAGTTCGCACATAAGAGCATACCTGGCTTTGTTATTGAGCTCCATAAGTGAATATTCTTCACTTCCCCATTCAACTTCAGGTTTAACAATAGAGATATCTCCTTGGGTAATGATCCACAGTCTGTACTGGGTAGACTTGATGTACATCTCCATCCTGTCAGCCCAATAAGGATAGTCATCACCAGAGAACGCCGGCGGCTTGTTCATGGATGACCCACCAGACAAGAACGAGGGTCCTTGCGACTCTATCTCGGATCTTTTCCTCTAGCAGCTGTTAATCGCTCAACCCTTAGAGGCTGTGCTCTGATACCAAATTGTAAAAGATTAAACATAAAAAGGGGGGGTTGAATTGTGTTAATAAAAAAAAATTTAACTCCTTTCGTCTGTTGGTTTTAAAAGCAGTCACACGAAACAGTTCTTATCTTCAAATGTTAATTTTAATGAACAGACGTTATAAGTTGATTATCCCCGTTAGTCACAAGTTCAGTAAGAGTAAACACATATTTTTATACTGGTTTGTCTATTCAAGACTGCGTCCAATTACCTAGCAACTACTGAGTTTTCACTACAAACCGTGAAATGGTTACAAGTATTGTTTGAACTCAACCACTTCTGGCTACTACAAGATATTCTTTGAGCACAACCTTCTCAGGCTAAACAACCAGGTATTCTTTGAACACACAACCTCCTTAGGCTAAAACACCACACAAGTGGATTTACAAAGTTTTCTCAAGAAAGAAAAGTTTCTCTTCGCAGAGAGGGGTATACAATGAAGTTCAATAGTAGCAGTGAGCGAAAGCACAAAGTCTTAGCAATATAAGCGTGTTCACCAACTGAAACTTGGAAGAGTGAGGTCCTTATATAGGCAGGGTCTTCAGATATCCATTAGAGACAGAAGAATGTCGTTGAGCTTTCTCCAAGTGCAGTCCAAAAAGGTGTCAGAGTGCAATTAAGTGATAGATAGCGTGTGCAGCGAATTTTATGGCATGCTCAGTCCTTTTTCTGACTTGTACAAAGATTTTCTTGGAAAAGGAGAACCCTTTTCGTGTAGCATAGGTAAGCTCGAATCCCCATACTGATCTTGGAAGCTCTGATGAGTACTTTAGCATATTTGAAATTGGCGCGAGTTACTCAGACTGTACTTTGCTCTTATGACAAACGATGTAAATCTTCAGTCTTAAGATTGACTTGTAAGTTCCGTCTGAAGAATTTCGTCTATCCTTTCGTCTGAAGACTTAGCTTTGAGACATACGAATGACTTCAATTTTGAAGGGTCATCTTCCGTCTGTGCTTGTTCCGTCTGACTTTTCTTGTAACGTTTTGTCTGAGATGTTCCGTTTGTCTTGTAATTAATCAAAACTCAGAGACGTTAATCTCCTTGATCTAAAAGTTAATTTCCTTGATCTAACAGTTGGTACAACCACTGTCAATTAGTCAACTTTCATTTGACTCATTGTTCAAGAAAAAAGTAGCCACAAACAATCGGTCCTTCATCATGGTGATTTTCGTTTTTACAGATTCCAACTTCATTCCCCATCTGGTTGCACTTGCTGCATTTTGCCTCTGGTCTTTTCCAACATTTGAAGGATGGATGACCTTTTCTACCACAATGTTGACAAGGTGGATACTTTTTCTTTTCTCCCATGCCTTTCATTTGGTTATTTGCTAGAATTTTGTTGCTTGAGGCTTTGTTCTTCTTAACTCCATGAAGCCTGACTGGTAAAGCACCTTCAACAACACGATCTTGTCTCATTAACCTTCGCTGCTCTTGGGCCTGTAGGGCATGCAACACTTCCGCCAAAGTGATCTTAGATAGACCCTTTGTATTCTCCAATGAAGCTATAAATGCTTCGTACCTCTCTGACACCGTTACCAGAATTTTCTCAACAATTTTGAAATCTGCAAAATGACTTCTCAACAATTTTATCTTGTTGGCAATACCCAACAATTTGTTTGAATATTCCTTGATTGTGTCAGAATCTTTCATCCTTTGAAGCTCAAACTCGCTCATTAAGTTAATCAGCTTCATGCTTCGAATTCTTTCATCTCCAAAATATTGTATCTTTCGATAACCCCAAATTGTTTTTGCCGATTTGAGAGTCATGATCCTAGTAAAAATGGTTGTACAGACACAGTTTCCATTATCGTGTGTGAGCTTAGTGTAATTGCTTCAACAAATTGGTATTCATAGCCATTGGTTTAATGGTATAAAGTTCTAGAAACAATGTGAAGAAGTGCTAGTCATACTAATATAGTCATACTAATAAGCAAGCATGGTAGCAAATAATGGAGTCCCAAGCAATCTTCCGGTTCTTGATGGCAAGAATTGAGATAAATGGTGTGTAGATGCGGGTTTTGTTTAGATTTCAAGATGTGTTTGAAATATTTAAAACCTAGAATTCAAGAACCAGGTACAAGTTCCTCTAGTTCATTAGAGCAGAAAGGAGCAATTAAAAGGGATGGGAAAACATTATTCTTGATCTATCAGTGTGTGGATCTCCATATATTTAAGATTCAAGCATCATCTTCTACTAAAGAGGCATGGGACATCCTTGGAATGTGTTTCAAAGGTAGAGATAAGGTAAGACTTCAATCTCTGGAGAAGGGAATATAAGTTCTGCAAATGAAAGTCTATGAGAAAATTGCATATTACTTCACCAAGGTGTTGAATTTGGTCAATGAAATGAAGGGTTGTGGAGAGAAGATATTAGATCAAATGATCTTAGAAAAGATCATGAAGACTTTGATTAATTTTTTTTTTTACTACATTGTAGTAGAAATTGAAGAATCCAAAGATTTCTAAAGAATGAAGATTGAGTCTTAATCCTTATTTGCCTTGTAAAAGCCACTGATCTACTTCATGTAATCCATTTTGATGTTTGTGGTCCCGTGAAAGTGCCTTCCTTAGAAGGAAAATTTGTATCTTGTATCTTTTGTGGCTGAATTTAGTTGGATTATGTGGTTGTATCTAATCAAGCACAAGAATGAGGCATTTGGGATTCTGCAAAAATTCAAGGTCATGACCAATAGACGCAGTGGCAAGCTGATTAAAATCTAGAGAATAGATGGAGGAGAATACAAAGGCAGAGAAATTTGAAACTTTCTGTGAAAAGCTTCACATTCAACATGAAGTTATAGTCGTTAAAACTTTTCCATATTCATTTTGGGAAAGGTAATTGTTAGGAAAGACACAATTACGCAACGGAAAAATTACACAAAAATTTGTATGCGTGTTAAATAAAACTTTCCCCCCTTGAGGGAAAATAAGAGGAATGCAATAAGCAAGCGAGATAAATTTGAGGGAAAAAGAAAAAGAAAATGTTAATGCAGAGCAAGGAGAACACAAACCATTTTTAACGTGGAAACCCCCAATGAGAGAGACAAAAATCATAGAAAAATATCTACTATAAAAATATCAACGAGTACAACAAAAGTGCTTCTACTAAAGAACTCACAAAACGCTCTACTCACAAAATATAGTGGAAAACACCAATTAGCACGAACAAGGCACAAATGAGCAAAACCCTAAAAGTGTTCTATCCGGTGAAAAACTGAAAAGTCGCTGCTAAACCAAATGGGTTGCTAAATATTTTGTTTTAAATATAAAATGTTGTTAAGCCTAACTTAAGGAGGACCCACCCAACAAACTCCCCTCTGACTCAAGAGAGGACAAATGTCAGCCCAAACATAAATCTACAAGTTTCAAACTTCTCCCTTAGTAGAGTCTTCGTCATCATATCAAAATCATTGTCATCTATATGATATTGAACATCAATATGTTTAGATCTACCATGAAAAGTAGGATTCTTGCCAAGATAGATAACACTTTGACTATTACAAAATAGAGCATAAATTTCTTGCTTAAGACCAAGTTCTTGCATAAATTTCATTATCCAAAGCAACTTTTTATAAGCCTTGGTAATAACAATGAACTCAGCCTCAGTCGTAGACAATGTAACACACCTTTTCAATCTAGATTGCTAAGCCATAGCCCCCCAACAAAGTTAATCAAATAGCCCAAAGTAGATTTTTTAGAATCAACATCCCCTGCCATATCAGAATGTGTGTATCCACAAAGAATAGATTTCCCACCTCCAAAACACAGTTTCAAGTTAGAAGTACCACATAAATATCTTAATATCCACTTTACAACTTTCCAATGCTCAAAACCACGATTGGAAAGAAAACGACTAACAACACAAATAACATGATTTATATCAGACCTAGTGCAAATCATTGCATGCATTAAACTTCATATTGCAGATGCATAAAGAACACATTACATATCTTCCTTTTCTTTATCATTAAAAGGAGCTTGTCTAGTGCTAAAATTAAATTTAAAGCCAAAGGTGTACTTACAACTTTAGCTTTGTGCATATGAAAACGTTGAAGTACCTACTCAAGTGTACTTTTTTGTAACAACCAAAATTTCTTGGCCTCTCGATCACAAGAAATATGCATGGCAAGAATTTGACTTGTTGGTTTTAAGTCTTTCATAACAAACATCTTGTTGAATTCCTTTTTCAATATGATAATTTCAGACAAATTATGACCAATAATCAACATGTCATCAACATAGAACATTAGAAACACAATGATCAGAAGTTTTCTTCAACTTACAAAACCTTCAAATCACCATGAAGGAAAACAATTTTCACATCCATCTGATAGCTCACATCAACGATACACACAACTTAGTCAACCCTACTAGGAAAACTTTCGATACAAGAGATCCCCACAAAATAAGTACACTTGACCTTCACTTAGATCCACTCTAATCATTGCATCACTCATCTGAGCCGATCGCTAAGTCAAACCATCGACTTTTTGAACTTCCTCCAAAAGGTCTCTTACCAATAGAGGTACTATGTGTGTTTATAAACTCATATGTCTTCCCTTGTTCTTCCAATGTGGGACATTGTTTTGTTGGGAATTCAGTCTGCTTCAGTACACAAAAAGATTAACGTGGTTCGGTGACTCAAGACCTAGTCCACAGGAACAAAATTCACTATGTGTAATTTTTGAACGGAAAAATCACAAACCCTTACAACAATGTGATTTTTGGACGGAAAAAAAACTACAAACCCTCGCCACATATTAATTTGACACACACTACCTAAAATCTAAAACTTCCATTATAGATTCCAGTATATGGTGCAAGTGAATAAAACCTAATACTCTCACTTATATAGGTTTTTCACTCATCTCTCTTTTTAATACTCTCCGATGTGAGACTTTGAACTAATACAAAACTCAACAAATCTCCCCTTAATTTAAAGTCCTACACCTCTACAATAATCCTTCATTACATTAAAACTAACAAAACTCTTCTAGAGCGATCTCCTTTTGCAGCAACAAAATCTTCTTACTTTTGGAGTAATCACTAGTAGAAAAATAACATTTTAAGACGCGCACACTACTACGGTTCATTTGTAACCGTCGTAGTGTGCGCGCGGTGTCATTTTTGTAATATTTATGTTACAGACTACGACGGTTATAATTTGAACCGTCGTAGTCTGTAAAACATTGGCAATTTTGTAATATTATGTATTACAGACAACGACGGTTCTAAATATAACCGTCGTCGTAAGAGTGGCAATTTTGTAATATTTATATTACGAGACTATGACGGTTATAATTAGAACCGTTGTAGTCTGTAATATAAACCCTGTCTTCTTCGTAAACCCCTCACTTTCACTCCCAGCTGTGCGCTCCTTCTTTCTTTCTCTGCGAAACCCATCTTCTCCCCCAAATTCGTTTCAGGCCAAGCTCTGGTGTGAAGAGGCTCCAACCATTAAATCAACCTTTGCGAATCACGAAAGTCCAAACCCCCAATTCGTGAAGACTCTCCATAAAGGTGCACACGTTTCCAATTGATTGATTTTGGTCATTTTTCTTCGTTTAGGGTACATTGGGTTCGATTCTTTGTTGGTTTGATTTGAGTTGAATTAAATTGTGTTTGAATTGATTCGTTTATGTTACTAGCAACTGTCCATTGGTTTATGTTTTCGCTATTTTTTTTTCTCCGACGAATAAGTGTTCCGATTATGGCTATGGCTTGTTTGACATTGTGTTGGATTTGTGCTTCCATTGATTTAGAATGAATTTTGGAGGGATGCAATAATATTTGAGGTTTGGTTTGGTTAGGTTAGGTCCATTCTGTTTTTTTTTTTTTTTTATACTTCAAAGTTCATATGATTAATAGGCAATGGATTTGTGAAACCAAAAAAATATGAGTTCAAGGCAATATATAACTATTATCTTGATTTTTGGCATAATCTGCATTCCTTTAGAAGCTTAAGTTACACCTTTTTTTTGTTTATTTTAGAATAGGATGTTCACAATTAGGATGAGGAAATTCTATCTATTAAATTCCATTTTGATGTTAAAAAATAGGATGTTGAAAATTAGGAAATTCCATATTTAAAAATATGATGTTGAAATTAACATATATGTTTGTTGATCATACCTTTGATTTAAGGTATGGATCGTAGTTGGATGAATGCAAGTCGAATTAGTACGGAGTATGAGGTTGGTGTTGAAGAGTTTTTGGCATTTGCTAAGCAACATGATCACTTTAGTAGTGGTGGGAAGTTTTGTTGCCCTTGTGTTAATTGTTTGAACGGTGTACGACTGAAAGAAGAAGAACTTCGAGAACACCTGCTGTGTGATGGGATTCTTAGAAGTTATACAACATGGACCTGACATGGTGAGTTATTAGACACATTGACAACATCTAATGTGTTTGCACCAGAGTTGGAAACAGAAATTGATGACAGACTTGAAGACATGATTCAAGATGTTGTCCCGGAGAGCTTTTTTAAAGCCCATGTATATGACACGTTGCTTAGCGATGCGGAGACACCTTTGTACAAAGGGTGCTCTAACTTCACTCGCATGTCTGCGGTGTTAAAATTGGTTCATCTGAAGGCATCAAATGGGTGGACTGACAAAAGCTTTACTCAGTTACTAGAGTTGTTGAGTGAAATGCTTCCAGAAGGTAACACATTGTCAACCCGCAATTATGACGCTAAGAAGATTCTTTGTCCAATGGGTATGGAGTATAAAAAAAATTCATGCATGCCCGAATGACTGCATCTTATACAGAAAAGAATTTGAAGCGATGCACAAGTGTCCTAGGTGTGGCCTATCTCGTTACAAAAAAAAGAAGGATGGTTGTGATAGTGAAGAAGGAACAAAGCATGGTGCTGCTGCGAAGGTGGTATGGTATCTTCCAATAATTCCAAGATTCAAGCGACTGGTTGCAAACGCCAATGACGCTAAGAATCTCAGATGGCATGCAGATGAAAGGATACATGATGGAAAGCTTCGACATGTGGCTAATTCGTTGCAGTGGAGGAAGATTGATCTAGAGTTTCCCTCATTTGGCTGTGAATCAAGAAACATCTGCCTTGGTCTGGCTTCAGATGGAATGAATCCGTTTGGTAATTTAGCCACTACTCATAGTTCGTGGCCTGTGTTGTTGATAATTTACAACTTACCTCCATCATTGTGCATGAAGCGAAAGTATATGATGTTGTCTATGTTGATCTCGGGCCCAAAACAGCCTGGAAATGACATTGATGTTTATCTTTCTCCCTTGGTTGAAGACTTAAGATTATTATGGGATGAAGGTGTTGATGTGTATGACGGCTTAGCTAAAGAAACCTTCAAGTTACATGCCATGTTGTTTTGTACTATCAATGACTTCCCAGCCTATGGAAACTTGTCTGGTTATAGTGTTAAGGGACATAAAGCTTGTCCGATATGTGAAGAAGGGACATGTTTCCAACAATTGCAGCATGGAAGAAAGACAATGTATATTGGTCATAGGAGATTTCTCAGACAGTATCACCCATATCGTAAATTGAAAAGGGCATTTAATGGTCATCCAGAGAATGAGGAAGCACCTACCCCCTTAACCGGTATACAAGTTTTTGAGCGGGTGAAAGACATCAACATTGGGTTCGGAAAGTCTTCAAAGAAAGCAACTGTTCCAAATCCTTGGAAGAAACGGTCTATATTCTTTGATCTCCCATACTGGTGCAAGCTTGATGTTAGACACTGTATAGATGTTATGCATGTTGAGAAGAATGTTTGTGACAGTTTGATAGGAACTCTGTTGAACATTAAAGGTAAGACAAAAGATGGTTTGAATGCTCGATTGGATATGGTTGAGATGAAAATTCGAGATCAATTAAAGCCATGTGCTGTAGGTAACCGAACATACCTCCCCCCGGCAGCTTACATATTAAGTAAAAAAGAGAGAAACAGTTTTTGTCAATGTTTACACGGAATAAAAGTGCCACAGGGATACTCTTCAAATGTCAAAAGCCTTGTCTCAATGAAAGAATTGAAATTAATTGGATTAAAATCTCATGATTATCATGTGTTGATGCAACAATTCCTTCCTGTGGCAATCCGTGGCATCTTACCTAAAAAGGTCAGAAATGCTATTACCCGATTGTGTCGGTTCTTCAAACAAATCTGTTCTAAAGTCATTGACCCTAACATGCTAGATGATCTGGAAGCTGAGTCTGCTATTATATTGTGTGAATTGGAAATGTTTTTTCCTCCATCCTTTTTTGACATTATGGTACACTTGGTTGTCCATCTTGTCCGAGAGATTAGATTATGTGGGCCGGTATATTTAAGATGGATGTACCCCATCGAACGTTACATGAAGATCTTGAAAGGGTATGTCAAGAATCAGTATCATCCTGAAGGGTCAATTATTGAGAGGTACATTGCTGAAGAAGCGGTTGAGTTTTGTTCAGAATATATGTCTACTACCTTTCCTGTTGGGGTTTCTAGGCCATGTCCTGAGGGAAGACGTTATGGACAATGCATCCGAGGTGGACAATGTGTGGAAAAACCTTGGGATTTAGTGCAGCAGGCTGATTTGTATGTTTTGAACAACACTGAAGAAGTTCAACCATACTTGGCTGCTCACAAGGCCATTGTAAGGAAGCAAAATCCAAGACAATCAGAGAAGTGGTTGTTGAAAGAACATAACAGTACTTTCAGGAAGTGGTTTAAAAATCAAATCTTGAGTGATGAAACAGTTTCAGAGACCCTAAAATGGGTTGCATGTGCCCTTAAGAAAGATGTAATTGTATGTAATGGGTACTATATAAATAATTATTCATTCTACACAAAGTCACTGGATGATAGAAGTGTGGTACAAAATAGTGGCGTTATGGTAGAAGCTGAGTCTATGCATTTCTCCACCTCCAAAGACAACAATCCGTTGTTAGGATGCATGCCTTACTATGGAATCATTGAAGAAATTTGGGAGGTTGTGTATTGTAAATTTCATGTGCCTCTTTTTAAATGTAAATGGGTTGATAATAGGACGGGGTGCACTTTGATGATTCAGGTCAAACCCTTGTTAACTTTAGTAGAGTTGGTTATCAGGATGAACCTTTCATAATGGCACAACAGGCTAAACAAGTTTTCTATGTCCAAGATCCTTCAAATGAGATGTTATCTGTCGTATTGAACGGAAAAAATAGCGAACTTGAACTTGACAATCTTAACATTGATCACATTCATGGAATTTCATCTCATATCCCAATTATATCCGAGGAAATTGATGTTGATGATGTACACGCAGTTCGTCATGATCATAATGAAGGAATATATATTTGACCATTTAAGGTGCTAATAAATAAGTAGTGTCATTTTGTTGTACAATTTTACTTTTATTCTTTATGTTTATTTGATGTGCATCCAGTAATTGACTAACAATTGATTTTTATACAGGCACATGGCTGATTAGTCACCTGACCCTAACAGAGTATATAGAAAAACCACACGCCTGAAGGAATTAACAGTTAGACGTGGCAAAGGTCAATAGACTCACGTTGATATAGATGTTCGCACGGGTACTACTATTGGTGATAATGGGCCCATCTTCAAGAGTTATTTGGGCTTCCTTGTCCGTGAGCACATATCTATCCTGACCCCTACTTGGGATGATGTTCTGATGACTCAAAGGAACATGCTATGGCAGGATCTTCTGGTAAGTTCTATGTGATAATTATTTTGTATTCAGTTAAGTATTGTATTGCTAAATAATAACAAGTAATTGTGATAATTATTCTTTTTTATAGGTCACTTTTGATATTCCTAATGTGGAGTCCCTGAGGCTGAAGGTCATGTCAGCCATGGTTACCATGTTTAGGCAATGGAAGTCACAACTGACCCGACACATATATAATAAAGAGGATGACAACATTCCTATGCCTAATTATAGGGGCATAGATGAAGAAACATGGGAGAAATTTGTTCAGATACGTTTGTCTCCTGAGTGGCAGGTAATTCACAATCCATATTGGGTTTGACAGATAATTCACTACAATTAATACATGTTTATTTAATACATGTTTTCTAGCACTGAATAATTAATACATGTTTATTTTATGTTACAGGCAAAGAGGAATAAGGCAAAAGAGTGTCAAGCAAAAAATGATTATCCCCATATTTTGTCTCGAGGGGGTTATAAAGTGTTGGAGGAAAGGATCTTGACTCAGATGCAAAGGATGAGGGAAGAAGCAGCTGCAGCCGATCCTTCTTTATCATTTGAGGGTCCCCCATCCCCACCAAAGAGGCATGAAAAATGGAAGTTAGCTAGGATGAAGAAGTCAGGCGACTTTACATCATCATCTTCCAAGTTTATTGCTGAAAAGATTGTAAGTTTATTTTTGTTCTTAATTGATTAGATTAATTTTTGAAAATGCTGAATGTTTTAATTAGAATAACAAGTCACAACTATTCCTTATTTGCAGGACTCCCTAGTTGAGCAGAGTAGTCAGGGATCATTTCTTCCACAGGGAAGGGATGACATACTTTCATCTGCCATTGGCAAACCCGAACACCCAGGGCGTGTTCGTGGGGTTGGTCAAGGTGTGGGACTTGTTTCATACTTTGGTAAATCTTCACACCATCGATGCTTTGACTCTGCAATCAGCCAACAAGCAATAGAGTCATTGAGGCAAAGTATCACTGAAGAGGTTACCGCCAATTTGAGGGAACAAATAACACAAGAACTGGCTGCAAAAGTTTCTGAGAACATCATGCAAAGCAATTAGCCCTACAAGGTCGGTGTCTTGGTACTAAGATACAGAGGAGGTGAGGGCAGATGTTCGTGTTAGCACGAAATTTAGTTGCTCACCTGAGGAAGGGGCATCCCCGAAGAAGCTTGTCAATGTGGGTTGTATGTTGAAGAAAACCCAATTAGATTGGTGGCCATTGGAAGAGTTGTAGGGGGCGGAGCAACCATACATGGTAAGCCCATGCGAGATGATGAGGTTAGGGTGACCGTTGACGAGGCACATGACCCTGGTGCTCCACTACCCTTGCTTGCAAGAGGTGCGAGGTGGTAGGAGAAGCTGTTGGCACTTTCATTGCATGGCCAAAACATCTTGTTAAGCAATTGGGTGAAAAGGTGTGTATTGTTTTTATATTTATTATTAACTTATAATATATTGATCATGTTTCTAACACCTTATTTTATTAGATCAAATCCCCGAAGAAGAAACTTACACCCAGGAAACCACGACCACAGCAAGAGCCAATTGATGATCCTCTACAATCCTTATTGGAGTTGTCTAATAAGATTAGGAGCAAAAGTTTGGAGCTCTATTGGGATAAAAAAATCTTTGGTAGAGAAAACAACATGCCTCTATACATTTACATGTCAGATTGCATGGAGATGTATTCAGGCATGGACGAGATGAACCTAACTCACATGCAATTTTGGATCATGTAAGTGTTTTAACTATTAAATTAATTATGATTCAGTTATTTATTACATTTTCTAACATGAACTTCAATATGATTCAGGTATTTGAATAATATATCAATTGAAATGGGCAACAACAATGTCTATGGATTCATTGAACCACAATCCATATTGGGTTTGACAGATAATTCACCAGATGCCAAGTCATACATCATGGATTGGATTGGCCAATCGAACAAGAGGATCTACCTTGCACCATACCTTCACAAGTAAGTATATTTTATATTGATAGACTTAAAATTTAAACAAAAAGTATAAACAATGATTTATCTCCATTGTAGTGGCCATTGGAAACTTATTGTTCTTTGCCCGATGGATCATCTCGCGGTATTTTTTTGTTCCTTGCACAAACCTCTCCCTCCGAAGTTGAAGAAAGTGATTGAAGGGTATGTGTTATTTAATTGTTATCTTTCATTTGAATTAAATTCGATTATTATAGTGTGACATTAATGTATAATTTAATTTAATCAGTATTCATGTTGGACATCATATGCTCACGAGCAATAGCCGTGCCAGACCAAGACTTGATTTTGTAATAACAAAGGTAAAAATGTTTCTCTTAGGAAACATAAATACATTATGTATTGTTCTAATACAAATAAGGTCTTTAAAGATAAATCATTCAATTCTTTGTAGGCTAATAAACAAACCTATCGACCGCAATGTGGATTCTATGTGATGCAGTGGATGGAAAGCATAATTCGGATGGGGATAACAGACCATTGGTTAGAGGTACACACTTTTTACCTACAACCGTTTGTTAATTTAATTAATGATACGTACTTGCTAATAATTATTTACTAATTTTCAGACCTTTAGTGACTCAATGTCATTTGCTGAAGAAGCAATTGACTACACTCGCAAGCAATAAGCGACATTTTTAGTATATTGTTGTAAGAAGCAAACTATTGAAGAGTCTTCTGAAGGTGACAATTAGAAGACTCTTGATTTATATTACACTCTTGCTTTATATTAGTATATTTAGGTAACATTTTTAGTATATTAGTTAATTAAAGCTAATTTCTGTTAGTAGATACAATTGTGTTACTTAGAATTGTTTTTAAGTTAAAGTAAGAGATTAGATTTATAAATCATGTTATTAATTGTAAATTGTTATGAAGTTGAGAAATATATATGTATGGATTGGTTGTATGGATTGTCTGATTAATAAACATGTACAAAAATTATGGGAAAATCGTAGAAATAAACAGAGTATTAAAAAAAAAAGTAAGCAGACTACGACGGTTTTCACTATAACCGTCGTAGTCTGTTTATTTTAACTAGCAGACTACGACGGTTCTAAGTTCAACTGTCGTAGTCTGATATATCTAAAAACAGGTTTTTAACTAGCAGACTACGACGGTTATGTTTAAAACCGTCGTGGTCTGATAAACATAGACTACGACGGTTTTAGTGGAACCGTCGTAGTCTGCGAAAACAGACTACGACACCTGATGCTACTACGGTTCTAGAACCGTCGTAGTCTGTATTTTTTAACCGTCGTAGTGTGTATATTATGCACTTGTGAATATTCCATTGGAACAGAATCTTCTGACTTCTGGAGCAATCCTCCCTTGCAGTAGAATCTTCTGACTAGCGAAATTCTTCTTCTCCTTCAAGATCTGCTTTGTTCTTCTGATGGGGGACTTTGATTGCATCCCAACAATCCTTCCTTCAAACAAAGGACCACTATACTTTCTCCCTCCCTGCAGTGGAAGACTTTCAACAAAGGAAATCATCTCAAGATAGGTCCACCTGACCTTCATGGATTCATCTCTCACCAAGTCTAACCATCAGCTCTGATACCACTGTTGGGAATTCAGTCTGCTTCAAAACATAATAAAAGAGAGAAAGGAAAAGAGCACACGAAAAGATTAACGTGGTTCAGTGCCTCAAGACCTAGTCCACGGGAACAAAATTCACTGTGTGTAATTTTTTAACGGAAAAATCACAAACCCTCTCAACAGTGTGATTTTTGAACGGAAGAAAAATCACAAACCCTCGCCACAATGTAGTTTTTGGACGGAAAAAAACTACAAACCCTTGCCACATATTTGGCACACACTACCTAAAATCTAAATCATCCATTATAGATTACAGGATGTGGTGCAAGTGAATAAAACCTAATACTCTCACTTATATAGGTTTTTCACTCATCTCTCTTTTTAATACTCTCCGATGTGAGACTTTGAATTAATACAAAACTCAACATGTTTGCATCCCAACAATCCTCCCCTCAAACAAATGACCACTAAATCTCCTCTCCTATTTTCAGTAACCAAAGCCTTTGCTTGCGAAGAAGAAGCCTGCTGAGTTTGTCGCTAGACTTCTTCATTCAAAATGACAGATTTAACGAATTCCATGGTCACAACACCACCAGGAGCAGAACTCGATAAGGTAACACACAAGTTCTCCCATGAATCAGGAAGAGTATTAAGCAACCAAAGTCTTGAAATTTCATTTTCAAATTTAACACCCATGCTAGACAATTGATCAAAACACCTTTGAAATTCATTTAAGTGATTAGAAATGAACATACCTTCTTTGTACCCATGCTAGACAATTGATCAAAACACCTTTGAAATTCATTTAAGTGATTAGAAATGAACATACCTTCTTTGTACCTTAGATTCATAACTTGTTTCAACAAAAATAATTTATTATTCCCAGTTTTGGAAGCATATAGAGTTTCAAGCTTGTCCCATAAAGTCTTAGCATGTGAATCATTGGCAATATGATTCAAAACATTATCATCTACCCATTGACGAATAAAGTCACAAACCATCTCATGCTCAGAAGCCCAATCTTCATCAGACTTGTTTTTAGGGTTATGAGTAACAAACAATGTAATTTATTAACAAATAGAAGATCCTTCATCTTGCCTATTCACTTATGATAATTAGTCACATTCAAACTAATCATTTTACCGTAATTAGGTTCCATCATTCAGTCAACTAAATTCCCCAGTAGATTAGCTCTGATACCATTTGTTAGAAAAGACACAATTACGCAACGAAAAAAATTACACAAAAATCTGTATGCATGTAAAATAAAACATTTCTTCCTTGAGGAAAAATAAGAGGAATGTAATTTCTAGGAAAAAAGAAAAACAAAATGTTAATGCAGAGTAAGAAGAAAAATTTTTAACGTGGAAAATCACAATGAGAGAGACAAAACTATGAAAGATATCACATAGTATAACAAAAGAACTCCTACAAAAGAACTTACAAAAACACTTTACTAAGGACCAAATAGTGAAAAATACAACGTTGTTTGACACACACTACCTAAAATCTAAATAAACTCATTATATAGATTTAAGATGTGATGCAAATGAATAAAACACATATCTCTTTTATATATATGTTATACTCCTCTTTCATTTTGTTAATATAAAAATTAACAAAATACACAACAGTAATGACTATGACTATCTAATTGTAATCAAGATTGGTTAATAGAAATCTTTGGAGTTTAAAACCACTGGACATAACTAAAGTGAAATAACATGGAGATGATTAACCTTTTCTTCTTATATGTTTCTTGTTCTTCCATACCAAAGCCTTGATGTTATGGAAGTTGTTATATTCCCAAGACTTTACCAACTTCTATTCAACAAATACGATAACTTCATCAAGTGCATAACCAAACAATAATATTTATAGCAAATTATTGTAATATCCTTAAGGTGGTTTTTTAATCTTTGTTGTAGGGAGTGTTAGTGTAAGATTTAAAGGTGTCAGGGTAATATTTTTAAACTTATAAGAGCTGTTGGTGTAATGTGTTCAAATTTAAAATGAGTTAATATAGGAAAATAAAAAATAAAGCATGGATGCTTGTGTAGTTTCACAAAATATCAGGAGATGTGTAATATTAAATGGCAAGGATTAATAATAAATACAAAAACTAAATAAAGTTACCTTAAAAAATGTTAGATTATTTTTAGTGTTGGATGGTGCATTACTTATAAGTTAGTTTACCTCTCAGCCTTAATTTACGGTATAGAGAGGTGCTATTAATGTACTTTTTAATACACTTTTTCTGACATACATTTTATTGTTTGTTAAAATTTACATTCCCTTGGAAAATATGTGTATTAAAAAATTGTGTTAAAGATTATGTTACGAATTCCTTAGAAGTTTTTGTTGAATGGGACTATATGTAAAATTCTTGCATCTTCAAATAATTTTTATTTATTTATTTTTTTTTTTTTATAGAATAAGTCAAATTATTTGGGACATTGAGGTTCCATTCTTTTTCTTAATCAAACATTGGCATTTTTATCTTTTCGTTTTTACGTTGATAATTGTTTGTATATAAAAGAAAGTATAGGGATTTCTTACTTCCCAAATAGATGTTCCTAAATCTTAATTTCAAAAAATAAACATGAAAGTATTTTGAATCTTTTATTTATTCTGAGAATTGGATCGATAAAACTCATACTTGCTGTAACATTATTAATAATGTAATGGTTAGTATAAGTTATATTTCCATAATAAATTTGATATAACACTAGTAGTTTGAGAAGTGAAATAAAAATATTATATAAAAACAAGTGAAATAAAAAAGTTAAAGCGGCGTGACATTAACCGTTGATGATTGAAAATGATGATTAGATCAAAATTTTGATTTTTTAGAAATTAGCATATTAAAGTTGTAAAATTAAAATTAGAAAATAAAATTCCATATTTAAAAAAACCAAAGGAATAAAATAGCAAAATAAAAATAAGAGAAAAAATTGCATTTTAAAAACTAGAAACCAAAAGTGCAATTAAACTTAAAATTATTATTTTTGTATTGTAAACATATTCCTTTCTTACATGTTACAAGTTGCAACTAATCTTACGATTACGATGTTAGAAGTTGTATTCGATTCAGATTATTTTAGTCTAAAAATATTTTGTAAATTTTTTAAAAAAGATTTTGTAAATTTTTTTTTTAAAATTTTTGTAAACTTTTTTAAAAAATTTATAAAAGTATAATTATTTATATGATATTTTAAAATAATGTCCATCTTTTTATAAGGATACAATGACATGTAAAATTATGACGTTATAATATGAATTTTATGGGATTTTATGAATGTAATAGATTTCAAAGAATTTTATGAATTCGTAATATAACTCTTAAATTATAACTAAAAAAATTATAATTATAATTAAAATTAAATTATAATAATTTATATTATTATAATTATTATATTTACAACTATTTTTATTATTTTTATTTATAATTATTTTTATTATTGTACTAACAATTATCATGACAGTCACTGTGATTATTATCACTTTTAATAATAATCATTATTATGATAAAAGTATTATTATGATAAAAGTGATCGAGACATTAACATATAATAAAGACATTAACAGTGACGATTAAATAGAATTAGTGATAATAATAATATAGAATTAATGATAATAATAATATATTGTGGTGATACAATAATAATATATAACTAGAAATTATTTAATAAAATATTTATAACTTTTTACTTATATATTATAAAAGAATTTTTTATTTCTTTTATAAAATTTAAAAAATTTAAATAAAATTATTTGATGAAAGAAATACTTATATTTTCTACTTAAAAATATCTTTTAAAATCTACCATATTAAACAATTCATCGAAATCTATATATTCTTCTTACCACAAATTTTTTTTAGTTGTAAAAAATTGGTAATTGAATACTAAGAACTTTTATAACTTAAATTGTGATTACTTAGGAAACTATCACGTTAGGTTTGGAGAGAGATCGGACCTATTATTTTGTTTAAATAGGGAGAGCATATTATCATAATTAAATATGACGATATTTTAATAACTTTTTAAAAAATTACAGTTATTTTAATTGAACAAAATTTTTTTCTTTATTTAAAAGACTTAAATTGAATAGCACGTGATTTTTTTATAATGAAATTTTTTTTAAAATCATTTGAAATTCTAATTAGTTACATCCCTAAATTTAACTTAAATATATATATATATATATATATATATATATATTATGTTATGGTAATAAGAAAATATATAATTCACTAAAAAATAATATGATATAAATTGAATTGATATATATTGACCGTTAATTTTTTTTGGAAATTAATTGTTATGCAATTTCATTATAATACTTTTTATACAATCATTAATTAATGTATCTTTTAAAATATTTTTTTACTTTAGTAATTTGTGAATAAATAATTATGTAAAAACCTTTTATTTTTTCAATCAATTATAAAATATCACATATTTTTCTTAAAATTAATTCTCATTGAACTACATTTATAGTCCATTCATATTATTAATAATTTGTCTAAAATTTTATGATGAGAATGTACAATAATTAAACTCTTATATCATTATACAATATATTTTTTTTGTGTCGAGATGATTAGTAATTTTTTGTTTTGAGATATAGTATAATACAATATAGTTATACACGTGATATTATAGTATACAATAATAAAATTATATAAAAATATAATAACAACATATAAATAAAAAACAAGCATCTTTCTTTGAAAGGAAAGTAAAATAACAACAAACATATAGCTAAACAAAAAATAAAACTTGGATTGGATCGATTCACAAATTTGAGAATTGAATCTCAAAATCGCTCTGATTTCTTCTCTCAGCTCAGCTTAGTTTATCTCTGCTTTCACTCACAACACAAGAGTAATCACAGCTCAACTCAAGCTACAAGAAAATCTTCAATTTTTGCACCCATTCCACATACCCATTTGACTCTACTTCTTTCTCTCTTCTCCATTCTTCTCATTTTCGAGATCCATTCAGGTAAAACCCTCTCTTTGCTTAGCTTTGAAAGAAAGTGCAACTACTGCTTCAAGATCAAAATATGTTCTTGCCTCGTATTTCACCCCCCCACTTACAAATAAACATGGGTTCTTGTTTTTTTTGTTAAAAGCTTTCGTTTTTCACTTGCTTTTTTGTGAAATGCTTGAGCAATCTGAACTGGGTCGAATAATCTGATCTAGTGTTTTGTTAAATTACAATGTTCTTTTGCAACTGGGTATGCATGATTTTAGTTTTGCAATGTTTTATTTTCTGATTCTGTGTGCTTCATAGTGTCGTTTGAACTTTCAGTGTTGTAATTGTTTTCAGCACTTTGTGTTGCAGAAATAGCACAATTGCTGAAGTTGGTTGGAGTTCAATATATTAGCAATGGAAGAGTAAGTGTCTCATTGTTTCTCTCATTGCTTGTTAGATTTCTGGTACTCAAATTTTGTTAAGTGAAGTTATCATCATGTGATGTGAATTTGACCCTTACTTGTGGTGATTTGATGAATTTCAGAGAGAATGCCATAGAGCTTCTCCAGAGATACCGGAGGGACCGAAGAGTGCTTCTTGATTTTATACTTTCAGGGAGTTTAATCAAGAAAGTTGTAATGCCACCTGGTGCAGTTACACTCGATGATGTGGATCTAGATCAAGTCAGTGTTGATTATGTCCTCAACTGTGCGAAAAAGAGTGAGTTGAATTTGGTCATTTTCCTTGCTTATTAGCTATATCAGTTATCACCCTTCTCTCTTTTTTCGTTTTCCTTATTTTTTCAATGCAGGTACCATGCTTGAACTTTCAGAAGCAATTAGAGATTATCATGATCATACTGGGTTACCTCAAATGGTATGTTATGATATGGTCTTTTTGATGCATTGATTTATTTTTGTTAATTGTTTTTTTGTGTGTGCATGTCCATTTATACATATTTAAGTATTAATATTATAAATGAAGTTCTGATTTAGCTTGTGCACTTGCTGATGACAATTTTACGCTAATAATTCTTTGTTTCTTACTATGTTTATTTTAGATGTCATTGTGCATTTTGGTACTTGCTAAGGAATATGATGCATCTTTAAAACTCTTGAGCTAATTTATATACTGTCATGAAATGCTTTCTAAGTTTGATTTCTCCACATTCATCCAAATTTTTTGTTTAATTGTTTGTGAGGATCATTTTTTGAATTTTAAATGCTTCTGGCTTTAACAGAGTGATACAGGTTCAGTTGGTGAATTTTATTTGGTCACTGATTCCGAGTCTTCAGGTTCACCACCCAGGAGGCCACCACCGACTGTTCCTGCTGCAGTGCCTCCTGTCGCCGTTTCCACTCCTCCTCCTGTTTTTCCACCATCCCCAATTGTTTCTAATGTGTCCAGATCAGAGTCTTTTGACTCTACTCAAGAGAAGGAGCTAACTGTGGATGACATTGAAGACTTTGAAGATGATGATGATGCTGCAGTGGTTGAAGGCTTCAGGGCAAAAAGGACTCTTAATGATGCTTCTGATCTTGCAGTGAAATTGCCTTCTTTCTCCACAGGTGATTGTCCTAGAAAAACTTACCTGTTGGATAAGTTCTTTCACGCTCAAAATTTCTAAGCTGTCTAAATAATACATTGAAAACTTACCTGTTGGATAAGTTCTTTCACGCTCAACACTTGTTGATTGCTCCGAATCATATAAATCATTGCGAAGGTTGGTGAAAACCTGTACAACGAAGGCATCCAACATTTCTATGATTGCCTTTGTGCCTTTTTATGGGTCAAGGACATGTCATAACCAGATTATTTTCCCTTCTCATTTTTTGACACAAATTAATTTTCTTGGCTTTTATATGGTGTTAGCCCATGATTATTTTAGGGGGTGTTTCTATTATAGATATCCTTAGAGATTGGAGGTCTCTTTTTGAGTGACAGTTTTGTAGTTCTTGCAGGTTTTTTTATCCTCCCCTTTTGTAGTTTGTACTCATCCTTCACAGCATCCTGTAATGATTTTTTTTTTTTTTTTTTATTATTTTTTTTAATAGAAAAACACGAGGATATAACTTTTGGATGATTTATGCTGTAAATTTGAATTGAAAGGTTTAAACCTAACTACCAAAGCTATCATGAACTTTGTTTTTCTGAGTTGTGGTTTTGCTGATTCTAGGCATCTCAGATGACGATCTACGTGAAACTTCATATGAGGTCCTCCTGGCTTGTGCTGGAGCCACAGGGTATGCTACCTATACATGTTCAGATTTAGGGATCCCTTTTCCTTGTTTATATCTGTATTGTATTCTTTATGCGAAAGATTTGATCAGTGTCTTGCTTATCAGGGGTCTGATTGTTCCATCAAAAGAAAAAAAGAAAGAGAAAAAATCCAGCTTGATGAGGAAGCTTGGGCGCAGCAAAAGTGGAAGTGTTGTATCCCAGTCTCAGAATGCTCCTGGATTAGTTGGCTTGTTGGAAACCATGCGAGTTCAAATGGAGGTATATAGGGGCTCAGGTTCCATTTACTCATCTTTGATCCTTCCACTGATTTTCTCTACCATTATTTGTTTTTTTTTTTTTGCAACATACAAGGGCCTCTAATTTCTCTAATGAATATCATCTTCTAGTTAAACCTCTATAGTACTGTGGTTTCCTCATCTTACCAAGGGAGGCGGTTTAGAGGCTGAATTTGGCATCTATTGAGATGGACTCTAGAGATAGATTTTGGAAAGTTTCTGTGTAAGTAGAAGTAAGACAAAGTAAGACAAATGTAGCCAACCTCACCTAGCGGGATATGGCTTTGTTTTTGTTATTGAGACAAACTTTTGAGGCTTCTCTGTTGTCGTTATGGAGAATTAATTATCGTAGGGTGATAAGAGCTCAATTTTTTTGTTTTCTGGGTTTTGTTGTTTGTTGGTTAAAGAAGGTCTAAGTTTTATTCACTAAAGTGGAGAAAAAGTGCTCACTAGGATTCAACCCCTAGAGGTACTTTTCGCTTCTTGAGCTATAAGGTCTTTGGAATTTGATAGATTTTGAAACTGTGATCAGTTCAATATTGTTAGGAACCCAGATTAGACAAGAGATGAAAGAATAGAAAAGATTGTATTTCTATATTGGAAAGTAACAGAGAAATAGGAGAGAGAACTCTCCTTCAAGGGTTTCCCCTTCGCAAAGGATCTTTCCTTTCACAAAGAGCCAATGCTCAATTTACAAATGATCATAATTACCCCTTCTATCATACTAACCTTCCCTATTTATATCAATTAAACTTCTCTAACTAACTAACTAATATTCTAAACTTCCTTTCTCCTTCTATCCTAACAAATGTATATTTTGGATTCTGTTTAGTTTTCCTTACTCTGGACTCATACTCATACATGTGAGCTCTGTCTTCAAATTTATCTCCAAAACTATATAGTAAACATTAACCAAGCCTTTTCCAACTAGGTGGGATTGGCTACATAGATCAAATGATGCATAATTTTTTATTGTGAATCATGTCTTTGGACAAACCCATTGGCCTCTAAATCTTTCTTAATAGTTTTGCACATGGTTTTTCTTGGTCTCCATCTACCTCTACTGCTACTATTTCTACCCACCATCTGATCTACTCTCATTATTTGTACTTATACTGGTCTTCGCCTAAAACTATGTTAATACTTATTCCCTGCACATGACATGCTTTAGCAATCTTATTATTATTTAGCTGGAATGAGACAGGTAATGTTTGAAAACCATGAAAACCAATAAAATCTTAGTTTATGTTTGCTTTTGTTTTCTGGATTCTGCACCCATACTTATAGATAATTTTTGGATGCAGATATCTGAGTCAATGGATATTAGAACAAGACAAGGCTTGCTAAATGCTCTTGTGGGAAAGGTGGGGAAAAGGATGGACACTCTATTGATTCCTTTGGAGTTGCTTTGCTGCATTTCGCGATCAGAATTTTCTGATAAGAAAGCTTTTATACGTTGGCAAAAGAGGCAGGTAGTGTAATCCATTGTAAAATATTCTCTACTCTCCTTCATTTATTTCATTAGCTTGTAAATATGTTCATGGAAAGATGGATGCTGGAATCTATTTTTTGTTGAACATTTCCAAATTTGTGTAGTGCAGTTAAAAGTTTTAGAGGAGGGGCTTGTTAATCACCCAGCTGTTGGATTTGGTGAATCTGGGCGCAAGACAAATGAGTTGAGGATTCTGTTGGCCAAGATTGAAGAAGCAGAGGTGTGTGATTCTCCATTTGAATGTTCATATGTTACCATTTCCTATGCTAGCATTAGGTCATAAGAAATGGCTTATGGTTTACCTTTGTATCATGCCTGATTGGCTGTGGCTAACTTGATTTTTAATAATTATGCTTGTTTCATTTTACTACTCTTATTTTATTTTTTATTTTTAAAGTTTCTTCCATCTTCAACTGGTGAACTTCAAAGGACAGAATGCTTGAGATCCCTAAGAGAGATTGCCATTCCACTTGCTGAGAGGCCAGCTCGGGGTGACTTAACTGGTGAAATATGCCATTGGGCAGATGGTTACCACTTAAATGTCAGACTATATGAGAAATTACTTTTAAGTGTATTTGACATGCTAGATGAAGGAAAGCTGACAGAGGTTGGTGTCTTTTACTTTCCAAGGCCTCTATAGCATGAGTTTAGCCATTACAATTGCTTCCTGTTCCTGGTTTTTCAATTTGCTGAATATTAAGTTTCTAACAAGTGAATTATGATGTGGTCTGTGGTTCCAGAGTACATGGGCTGTGCAATTGATGTTGGAAATGGTTTCTAGGGAATTAAAGTATAGGATAGCTAAATAGACAGATCATGTATGATGGCTTATAATTATCCTAGGGAGTTACATTTTCTAATTAATGCTATTAAATATAATTCAATTTGAATTATTATAAAATATAAATAAGAGATGCTGCTGAGCATGTCATCACTCCAGCAATTTCATCAAATACTCTAATATTCAACTATGCGTATAATTTTGTTAATGTGAAGGGAAAGGAAACAGAGGGTAATGGTGGAACATGTATTTAGTTGCAATCTGCAGCTAACAATAAATTCTATTTTGTCAAGAAGAGATAATTATAGTGAAGCTTTTATTTGAAAAGCTACTAAATGAAATAGAAACTAGACTGTGTCAATTTTATGGATTCTGAATTGTCATCTATGGCTCACCTAATGTCTAGGAAGTGGAAGAAATCCTCGAACTTCTGAAGTCGACTTGGAGAGTTCTAGGAATCACCGAGACAATCCATCACACCTGCTATGCATGGGTTTTGTTCCGTCAGGTATAGCCATCACATTTTCCTTAATGTTATTTTTAAGAATGACTTCTATACTGTACTGTTGTCGATTACTGTACTAATTGATTAGCTAATATTTGTTGAATTGTATGACACAATTCTTTCTTTGATCACTGTTTAATGTTAAATTATACTACTATGGTTATACAGTATGTTATCACGAGGGAGCATGGGGTTTTGCTGCATGCACTTGAGCAATTAAATAAAATACCACTGATGGAACAACGCGGCCAACAAGAGAGGTTGCACTTGAAAAGCTTGCGTTCCAAGGTTGAAGGTGAACGGGATATGTCTTTCTTACAGTCTTTCCTGATACCAATTCAGAGATGGGTTGACAAGCAGCTTGGAGATTACCATTTACACTTCAATGAGGTATGTTCAACTGTTAGGTTGTTAGGTATTACTGGATCGGATACTTGGATATGTTCCTGTGTCTGATTGTTTGAAGAGCTTTAGTCAAGTAATATTTTTTATTATCTTTCTTTTCTGATATTAGCTGTTTTAGTAGGAACATTCTCATCCTCTTTATTTTTGTAAATGTTGAAGTATTATGATTTTGATTACAATGAAAGAAATGCACAAATCACAGCTAATATTATTTTTAAATTGGAATCCATACCTGCATTTTCAAAACTACTAAGCCACTTGTTGGGTGTTTCTTAAAGAAGACTTGGAGGATTCTGGTCGATTCAAACTATCAAGGACAATGAATTTACTATACCAAGAGAAGTTGATTTGTGTTGCATCTGTTGCCAACACATATCATTTCATTATGCATTTAGATGCTATAAGTTCCAACTGATTACTAGCTGTCGTAACTTGTGATTGTAGGCTATTCCTTGTTTTTGTTTTCAAAAGAAATACTCTTGAAGTCTTTTGCCCTCTTCTTTTTCTCTTCAAAACTTTGTTTCGATTTTTTACCAATTAATCTAATATCTTTTGTTGCACTTTTAATTTTGTTTTGCAAACATCTCATATACTTTTTAGGGTTCAGCAACAATGGAAAAGATTGTAGCAGTTGCAATGATTACCAGGAGGCTTCTACTGGAAGAACCAGAAACTGTGTGTAATTCAATTCAATGACATTTTTGCATTTGGACACATCATTTTGGTAAAAGTATTATGGTAGGGATATAAATTTCGTTTATTGTAAGTTTCTTTGGCCATATTTCCTGCAGACTACACAGTCTTTGCCAATTAGTGATCGTGATCAGATAGACATATACATATCATCTTCAGTTAAGAATGCATTTTCAAGGGTGAGTTTTGATTTGCTAAAATGTTGTAATATCTACAGTTCTTTTGAGTTCTATCTTCATTGAAATCCTAATTTGGTAGTCAGTATTATCTTCCACTTGACTGATAAATGATGGACAACTCACAACTTGTTCACATATATGTTAATTTCTATTTCTGAATTGCAAACAACAGGATAGTTGTCCTTGTTTTTGTAACCCATTTTTTTGCCTATCTTCAAAGAATGTCTTTACATTCTGCAGATAGTACAAGTTGTTGAAAGAGTAGATATGTCAAATGAGCATCCCTTGGCATTGCTTGCAGAAGAACTCAAGAAGCTCCTAAAAAAAGAATCAGTAACTTTCTTGCCTGTTTTATCTCAGAGGCATCCTCAAGCGGCTGTTGTATCTGCATCATTAGTTCACAAACTTTATGGCCACAGATTGGTGAGTGTATATACGGTTTGTTTATATCTTTTCTGATCACATTATGGAATATATCTTCAAAATGATTGGACATTCGTTTTGACATTTTCAGAAACCCTTTCTGGATGCTGCTGAACATTTAAGTGAGGATGTCATATCTGTATTTCCTGCAGCTGAAAGTCTAGAGCAGTTCATAATGGCACTTATCGCATCGGCATGCCATGAAGAAAATGCTGAGATCTTGGTGAAGAAATTGAATCTCTACCAGGTTAGGTTTTTAATTGCTTTTACAGTATGCAAAGTTGTAGATTATTTGATCAGATATATCTAGTTATCATTCAGGCATGTTGCATACTTAATTTTTTTGGTCTTTTGAAGATGTCAACACTCAATAGAAATAAAATGATGTTTACATCAACCATGATTTGTTATGTATGGCAGTTGGTGGGCATAAGTAGGATTATCTAGTGGCCACGTTTTCCCCATTTATGTTTCAAATAATTTTGCAATTGCTACCCTTTGGCAAATTGAGCATATTGTATTGCCATTTATCCTCCTATCTCTATTTATTTCCATGCCCCTTTTTCTTGTTATAGATCGAGACAAAATCTGGAACATTGGTGTTACGTTGGGTCAATTCACAGCTTGGAAGAATTTTAGGTTGGGTGGAGCGGGTTATTCAACAGGAGGTAAATGCTTTTATCAACAGTGCTATTCTGTCATGCCTGACATTTTGAAGATGTCTATTTGTGACAAGATGGGACTGAGACCTTTTTTAAGGTCTAATTTCATTGTTCATTTTTAGAGGATTGGTTTTGGTAATATCTACTGTGTATTTAGAGTTCAAACTATTTTTTTGATTAACCTAGCATCAGAATAGTCAATCTTGGTTAGTGGTGCAGAGTGGCTGACCTGCAAATTGATATAGTGGAGTAGCAGATAATGGGATGGTTAATATACTAAAGATAATGGATTCTATTCAAATAATTTATAGTGCACGCATATAAGTTCTCAAAAATAGTAAAAAATAATTACTGAAAATTTGAAATATATTCACTATCAGTAACCAAAACTCTACCTATGCACACAATCATTATTAATCTGATTAACAATTTATTAACAAGAGTCAACGAGAGGGTAAACAGTGTACAACTCGGGAATGGTGTGGGATTAAATGAAAGAAGTTACAGAAAAAAATGACAAAGAATGGTGTGAGATTAAATGAAAAATGTAGAGGGTAAACAGAGTACAACTCAGAGGAATGGTGTGAGATTAAATGATAGAAATTACAGAAAAAAATGACAAAGAATGGTGTGAGATTAAATGAAAAAAGGAGAGGGTAAACAGAGTACAACTCAGAGGAATGGTGTGAGATTAAATGAAAGAAGTTACAGAAAGAAATGAAAAAGAACAGAGGAGAGAGGGCAGAGCAAAGAGCTGCTTAATGCTCACAGATGAGGGAGAGTGAAACACAGCTACGAAGAGCAAAACAGCATGGGTATGTGAAATGGGTTTTGTGTGAAGCTCAAAAATGGGTGGGTTTATTCAGTGAAATCTGTTGAGCAGGCTTTTAATCCTAAAATCCTTCTGATGTTATAAATGATTAGGAATCACAATATACAATTCATTTGTATAGAATTGAGTTAATTTCATAGTATGCTCTCACTCTCTGTCTACACATGCACACAACTTTACATCATTTATACTCATTAACAAAGTTTTAATAATAAATCAAGATAATAAATATACTATCAAAATAATATTTTTCCTTTTGCTATATTCTAACTAAAAATTATCTTCATTTTCTATGCTGCTTTTCCAGTTCTACTATACTTTTTCACTGAACAAATGTTTTAATAATTTGTTGATATACTTTCACAGCATTGGGACCCGATATCTCCTCAACAACGGCATGCCGGTTCTATCGTGGAAGTTTACAGGATTGTTGAGGAGGTAAGAATGTGTCTTCTGTGGGATTTATTATATGGTTTTGCAAATAAAGGAGATCAAGTTTAGACTCTCTGTGTTCTTAATGTTTGTGTGAAAGTAAGTTGAATTTTACCCAACTAGGATTCAGGATTAATTCTCACTTCATTGCAGTGATAACTGGTTGTCTGTATAATATGCTGATGAAAAAATGAAGCATATTAAATAGTGGGATTGTTGAGGAGGTAAGAATGTGTCTTCTGTGGGATTTATTATATGGTTTTGCAAATAAAGGAGATCAAGTTTAGACTCTCTGTGTTCTTAATGTTTGTGTGAAAGTAAGTTGAATTTTACCCAACTAGGATTCAGGATTAATTCTCACTTCATTGCAGTGATAACTGGTTGTCTGTATAATATGCTGATGAAAAAATGAAGCATATTAAATAGTGGGATTTGGCTAATCTTAGTGAGCTATCCACTTTAGAAGATATTTCAAAACATCCATGATTAGGTTATGACTATAATTATTATTAATTTGATATCTTATTGGCTGCAGACAGTTGATCAATTTTTCGGTCTTAAAGTTCCAATGAGGTTCACAGAATTGAATAGCTTGTTTCGTGGCATTGACAATGCCCTTCAAGTATATGCAAATAATGTTGTCAATGACTTGGGTGAGTAAATGCTACATTTTTTTTTAGTTTGCTGACTGTCCTCATAGAGCATGATTTAATGATGGTTTGGGGATCTGTTCTCCATGCAATTCTGAAAATTATTTCCATTGGAGGGATTGGGATGAACTCATGTTTATGTAATAATATGTTTTCTATTACCAATTTCTTAACTATATCTTCTTCAGTAGATGCTGTAATTCTCACTTCTCTTTCAGTGCACACATTTCTAATGTTTTCTCGAAAATTTTCTCGTATACAATTTTTCACCCATTATTAAGATTATGCATATTCTAAAGACACTATATTATGAGTTATGAATCTTAAAGTGTCACATTAATTACACAGCCAGCAAGGAGGATCTCATACCACCTGTACCTATTCTCACGCGATACAAAAAGGAAGCTGGAATAAAGGCGTTTGTTAAGAAGGAACTATTTGATGCTCGTGTGCCTGAACCTGAAGAGACAAGGCCCAGCCAAATTAGTGTCCTTGCAACACCAACACTTTGTGTTCAATTAAATACATTATATGTGAGTTCAAGCAAACTTGATTGTACCTGAATTATTTTCACTCTTGCTTCTCTGGTTGTGAGGATATCTCTTTCATTTTTAATTTCAAGCTACCTTTTTAATGAGCTGTTGTTCCTTTATGATATTATTTTCGGAATTTCATTGCTGGTCAAAGATTTTGTCTTTATTTTTATGATTTTCACCAGCTCTTTTTTACTTGATCAACATTTTAAAACTTTTTAAATCCATAAAAAGGATCAAGGATGGCATGCTGTATTGGATTTTGGAACTTTTAAAATAGTCAGAGATCCAACAAATGAGAAAACAATTGTTTAAGAAGTTGAACTGTCTTATCTGTGCTTTTGGTACTGTCTTACCTGAGCATCATAAACCATAAAATCTTTCAAAATATGGATTATAGATTTGAAAGCAGTTTGATATTAACATATTGAAATATTTACTCTCAGTGTCTAACTGTCTTTTATTTTTGATAAGCCTAACTATTGATTTAGATAATTGGGAGATTTTTATTTCATATTTATTTTGAGCTATGCATGAATATAATTAGAAAGTTGAAACTGGTAAAACTGTGCAAAAAATAATGAAGTTATGGTGTATGGGTGAGTGAAAGGAGTGAGATGCAGAACATGAAATGAGAGCAAAATTATCAGTCAGATTCAGATCCTGTGAAGTTGGAGAAATCAATGCTACTTAGGCACATGATAGGGAATTTATTTGGGAGAAATCAAAGTAGAATCGAAGGGGGAAGAAAGAGTCTAAAAGAGTGCTGTATGTCATTTGAAATGTCTTTTATCTTGATGCCTGAGAAAGTTCTCTTAAAAGTATGCATGTTTCTAAATTAACACAAATAAAGTAGCAACTTCGTCCAGCAAGTCCTTGTTGTGATTCCCTAAACTCTTTAATTTTTCTCTATACTTTTGCGGCCTACTGTGATTCTTCTTTCATTTAGTTGTGACATTAATTTAAGCTTTTTTTCTGCCATTTACAGTATGCGATTAGTCATCTGAATAAATTGGAAGATAACATCTGGGAGCGATGGACAAGTAAAAGGTCCCAGGAGAAACTCATAAGTATGTCCTGAACTGTTATATCTGTATTTGCTTTGTATGGTTAATATTAAAATTATGGTGTTTTTCAGTATAGATGGGTACAATAGAGATGAAAAGAATGTAACATAATGTTAATTGAGATGTATTACAATGTGTTGATGTGTTCAGTAATTCATATAATTTAGAGCTTTAACTCTTATTTATATTAATCATATAGTAATCCCAACTAATTAGGGAAACAAGTCATGATAAGATATCCTAGGAAACAATGAAAGATTTAGGAACTTGATCCTAGAGGATGATCTGAGATATGATCAGATATTTTTGGATAATCTGAATCATGACTGGTACAAACCAATGAAGGAGATTACTAGAATGGAAAGCATGATTGAGCAATGCCGTGAGGAGGACAAAACCAGAAAATTGTGCAAATCTCACATGCGAGTGACTAAAATGGAGGAGACAAATAGATTGAAAAAGACGGTCAAAAGAGAACTAAACTTGCCAGATGGAACAACAAGATGTCCAGTATTGATGTGGCATAAAAGACAATTAATTTGAAGGAAAAATCACAAAGTTACAGTAAAACTTTAAATTTTAGGAAGTTTAGTGGAATAGGGATATGACATGTCTAGTAGGATTAAGGTATAGAAGGAGTGAATAGAGATGAAAGAGAATGAAACATGCAATTAATATGAACTGAGATGAATTACAATTTACTGATTTGTTTAGTATTTCATAAAACCTAGCTAGAGCATTGACCCCTATCCTGATCATAATCTTAACTAATTACGAAAAAAATCAATTATAAAATATGAAAAAGCCTAAGAGATAGTGAAGAAATAGGGAAATAAATCCTATTCTACTCTTACAATGTACACGAGAACATGCAATTATTCCATTTGTTTCCTCTTTTTACGCCTTGCTTTCTTAAAGTGATAATAATAATAATTGATTGGAGTGCTGAAAACTGTTTAATTCCTGACACTTTTCTTGCAATCCTTTTTGCCAATAGAGAAATCCTTAGATGACAAGTCTAAAAGTTTTTCCCAAAAGGATACCTTTGAAGGAAGTAGAAAAGTTATAAACGCTGCTATGGATCACATTTGTGAGTACACAGGTGAGAATATGTAACTTTGTCTCTTTTTCACTTGCAAATTAAACATCGCTAACAACTTTATTGGGTTAATTATGAACTTGCAGGAACTAAAATCATCTTCTGTGATCTGAGAGTTCCTTTTATAGACAACTTATACAAACCCAGTGTCTCAGGCTCTAGGTTGGATGCACTTATAGAACCGCTTGATATGGTAATGTTTGTCTCATTAGATGTCATTATTTTATATTATGTTTTTTAGATTGTATTTAATTGCAAATACATTGTGTGAATATTCTATGTTGTCAAAAGTAAAATCATAGATTGCATCAATCCCATTTAACTTCTCTTTCCATTTAATTTATCAGATGATGGCCGTATGCAATGTTTTGCTTTGTATGAACTAAGTCTTACATGCCATGTTGATGATGAATGTGTAATGTTATATGCTTTAATGTGTACACCAGTTTGTTGTTTTTGTTAAGATAAATGGAAAATAGAGTAAAAACAGGGCCACATAGGTTAATATGGCCTATACCGGCTTCACTTTTGTAAAGGCCAAAAAACTTTTTAATAATGTGTATATACATAGTTATGAAAAACAAATTTAAAATTCTTAATTTCAGATTTTGTTAAATGTAGAAATTTAAATAGCACTTGAAATATCAAATGTGGATTCACTTGAAAGGTTTTTAAATGTCTGTTAACAAGTATTACCACCAAATTATATGTGGATTCACATGAAACTTGAAAGTATGAAACCTTTACCAAATTCAATTGATCACATGCTTTTCACTTTTGACGTGTTTCAGGAACTTAGCCAACTTTGTGACATTGTTGTGGAGCCTCTCAGGGATCGCATAGTGACAAGTCTTCTTCAGGCATCATTGGTTGGTATCTTTTCCTATGTTTTGGTAAATTCATTACTAGTATTGTGATTTTAACATTTTTCTGCATGGCAGGATGGCTTACTCCGTGTTATCTTAGATGGGGTCCATCAAGAGTTTTTCTTTCCCGGTGATGCAAAATTGTTAGAGGAAGATCTAGAGATCTTAAAGGTAGATTATTTTACTGATCTAGTCAATTCAGAGCCATCTACAATTTGCAACAGACTAGTCAGCTCTTTGAATTTCTTTTGTACTTCTTGATCAATGAAAATATTGACAGTTTGAGTTGGCTGAGATGTTTCAAAGTCAGTGAATGGTGATTTGTTTCTGTAGGAATTCTTTATATCTGGAGGTGATGGCCTCCCTCGGGGTGTTGTCGAAAATCAGGTTGCACGTGTTCGGGTTGTGATCAAGTTGCACGGCTATGAGGTTAGTTTAACTATTTCTTTGAGTACTCAAAGGACCTAACAATCAGTAAACAGATGACAGACTAAAAGACATAGGAATAACTAGGCATCACCATATCTCATGTGTTAATGATTGTGTTCTTATTTATGTTTTATTGGCAAATTCATCATTATATTTAAGTTCTTATGTAAACTAGTTGTTCACTGTTTAATGTACCCTAGAATTTTTTACAACAAAAGGTTTATCTCATTAAGTGTGCTCGTTCATGGGTGAATTTTATGTTGGTTGCCGATGGCCCAACACAATGCTTCCTTTATCCAAGCCATGGGCTGACTACAATTTATTGCTGATAAAAAATTATTTTCTTGCATCAATAATCATTCCTCACAAAGTATGTAATAATCTGTATTGTGTTGTAGACACGGGAGTTGATTGAAGACTTGAAATCTGCTAGTGGCATGGAAATGCAAGGTGGCAAAAGCAAACTAGGAACTGATTCCAAAACTATATTAAGAATATTATGCCACAGGAGTGACTCAGAAGCCTCTCAATTTCTCAAGAAACAATATAAAATACCCAGTTCTTCTGCATAGAGGAATATGTACAACAACAAAAGGGAAGCAGCAAAATTTTCATTTGGTAATAGTTTTCTGTGAATAGTCATTGCTGCCAATGTTGTCATTTTTTGTCGGAATCATTAGACCCATTTGGTGTATAATTAGAGGGCACAACTGATTTTTTTTACTTCCCTTTTCTGTTTTAATCTAACTACAATCTTGTTGATCTTCATTTGTAAAATTTCCTCCATGTGAATACTGTAAGAATTCAATTAATGAAGCTGCTATTCTTTTTTACAAGGCTATAAAAAATCATGATAGATATGACTTTGAACGTAATTATCATAAAAGACAACAAACACATTGTGTAAGATAACTGTTATGGGATGATATGATAATTTTTTTATACTATAATAGTCTTCAGTCATTCTATAAGGGTCTGAAGTAATAAGCACAACTGGAGGTAGATTGTCATATTTATATGGTTATTCAGCATTTTTAAAATTAGACCTATAACAAAATTAGACCTACAGTCAATTAGTAGAGCCAATAGTTACAGAATGCTAAAAAGATCTATCCATGCCAGTAACAAGATTAACATATAATTAAATGAATTCATCACCTGACTCAATGTAAACAATAAGTTATAAACTTTGATATATACCAGTAATTTTTTTATGTAACAACCCATCTCTCTCGTATGATGATGCATATAACTAGCATGCATACCTATGTACCATAAGGTATAAAAGGCTAAAATTAAATGAGTATTTTGTTGTGAGGGCTGGATGATTTAGTCTTTAAAAAATGAAAATTATTAAAATATTTTCAGAAAATGTAACATGGTTAATATATTAATTCCTCAAATATATCAATCATCATTTTGTTTATAAGTTGTATAATTTATTGTCATTTTAGTTTCTAGTTCAAGAGATCAAAATTATAATAAGTGATTACATGGATCAAAGTAAAGCAAATGGTTAAATTTATAGACTAAAATGATAATAACCATTTTTACGAGATTAGTTTATTATTTTTCATCTTTCAAAGATTAAATTATTTGACCCTTATAATTTTTCACTGAGAATAAAAATGATGATTTAGTGAAAAATTTAACATATATCTCATTAGATGTATACAACAAATTAGTTACTAATTTAAACTTAAAAAAATGCCCAACAAGGCATCAAATAAGTGATAAGAATCTGATATCTGTCCACAGATTAATTTATGAGCCACCAGACATAATATATTATTATAAAGAAACGTGCACACATTATTATTGGTGGTCCACAGATTATATTGAATTTAATAAAGTGCACATCATCTATTTTCTAGTACATAAGTCGGCCACACAACAGATTAACTTATTTCTCTCTATGATCCCTTCTTTGAAACAAGGAAAGTGAAACAAATCTGAATATGGCATTCAGTGTTGATCTTTTCGTTAGTGTTTTAGTGATATCCATAACGGGAAGAATCGTTATAGAAGCTGCAACGTTATTAAGTGATGATGATATTAGAAGTAGATCATTGAACCGTAGCAGTTTCCCAGAAGGTTTTATATTTGGCACAGCATCATCTGCTTATCAGGTACTGTATTAATTTTGCAATGGTCGATCTTTAACTTTGAATTAATTAATTAAAGACACTTAATTATTAACAGATGATATATATGAAATGATTTCAGTGTGAAGGTGCAGCAAATGTGGATGGCAGAGGACCAAGTATATGGGATACATACACTCATACTTACCCAGGTTTTTCTCCTTCCTTAATTTCCCTATATATCTTTAGTATATATAAATCTGGAAATTGTTTTGTGGCCCATCCTAATACTCGGTCATTAGAGGAGTGTGAAGTCCCACATCTTGAAGTCCCACATCACACCTAGAGATGAGACCTATTGTGTGTATATAAGTGGGAGAAACTTCATCTTACAAACTAATTTTATAAAGATGAGTTAAGCCCAACCCACAATTTCTAAAGTCACCTAGTCAACCGTTTAGTTGTATATTTTTTTGTTTGAATGTCCCACATCACACCTAGAGATGAGACCTATTGTGTGTATATAAGTGGGAGAAACTTCACCTTACAAACCGATTTTATAAAGTTGAGTTAAGCCCAACCCACAATTTTTAAAGTCACCTAGTCAACCGTTTAGTTGTATATTTTTTCAATGGTCAATGAATATTTGTTTGAATGACTATTGTATACTCTTGTACACTACCATTGTTGAATTTAAAAGAATATACCGACACTTTTAGAAAAATATATAATTGAGATAAACAAATACGTAATAATTAATTAGATAGCCAATATTAGAGTTGATCAGAAAACCAAACTCTATCAAACCTACGATAGACATATGAAGAGTTAATTTTTAGTTAACATTAATAATTATTTTTGGTCCAATGGAATGTTCATTGCTCATAAATTTCTATCATATTTTGCTTGAAACATGACAGATAAGATAATAGACAAAAGTAATGGAGATGTTACCATCGATCAGTATCATCGTTATAAGGTATGATGATATGGACTCTTCTTAGAGGTAATAATCAAGTAATTTAGTCTCTAGAGAAATAAAAGAAAATAATAAAATAATATTAGAAAGATATTTATTATTATTTTAATTATTAAATTTTATTATTTATTTTCATTTTAGGCCTTAAATTTAATCATTCTCTTTATTTTAGTATTCTGAATTAATGATTAAAATAATAATAAATATAATTCAAAGAAAAAATGAAACTAAATATCTTGAAAGATTGAAATAATAAATATAATACACTTTTAGACATTACTTTTACATTTTTTATCTTTCTTGAGAATCATATTATTCGACTTTTATACTTTCAAGAATTAGAATTGCTTGGAAAATGTTATTAGAGATGTTTTAATTTTTTCCTTTTTAAGGTTTTACAAATAATTAACAAAAATAAAAATATTTTAAAATTAATTGAAATTATCGGTAGTATGAATATGTTATTATCTTTAAATTAAAATTTAATCATATTGTATTTTAAAAAAAAATAATTATTACTCTTTTAATTTGTATTAAATAATATTAATTGTTGTTATTACGAGTATTGCATATATTATCTTATAATTCATTTTTAAAAATTATGTTAAATTGTAACCAATCCTATTTCCATTTGAATATTTTTTTTATAATTATATTAGCTACGCAAAACAAAACTAGCCGCAAAGGTAGCTAGTAGCTTAAAAGGGCAATAGAGAAATTTAAAAATATTTTATAATTAAATGGAGAAAAAAATTAGTGCTTTTTTTTTAAAAAAAACGCTACCTCAAAAAATGTTAGCTAAAAAAATATATAAAAAGCTAGAAACTAGTAGCGTATCAAAAAATGTTAGAAGCTACTAACACAAATTTGTTTAAAACTTATTAATCAATCAGTCAACGAAGCATAGATAAGAGAAAAAAGAGATAGAAGTTAGCTAAAATTCCTTACCAAATATAATTATTATTATCATCAAATTTAAAATGAATAAGATGTTATTTTTATACTTTTTATAATATATTTTTCGTTGAAAGAATATAATAAAGTGATTTTAGTTTGTATAATTAAATCATATTTTAGTTTACACAATCACTAGAATTTTATGCGGTACATTGCACAAATCAAATGTATTGCAATAAGCATTCAAAAAATGTTATAAACATTTTAAGATTTTCTTTCTCTGTAAGTACATCTTAGTTGCCTTGCGCCTGAATAATGTTAAACTGGGTTATGACGACGTAGATGAGTTCAGAGAATAGTTTTTGACTTAACGTGTCTAAGTTTGAGTTGTTAGGGGTGATACCTATAATGGTCCTCTTATATTTAAGTCAATATGTGAATTATGAAGTGTTTTCTAGAGTAAGAGCTAGAGAGTGTTTAAAAAGTTTAGATGTATTAATTGAGGGATAAACTCGTATTTATATATTGTGAGATGACTCCTTAGTGTACTCAAGAAGCCATGCAGTGGTATTATAGGCGTGAGCATCCTGACGTGGAATTGCATGTTTAAGGGCGCGTGTCCACTCCTAATTCGTTAGCGAGACTAAGCTGACCTTTAACTCGTTATTAAATGATAACGTCAAGCTGTCACATCATCTCAGAAAAACATGGTGAGAAATAAATGCAAGGTAACGTGGAGGTCCACATCACATCTCGATAGTGAAAATAGGATTAAGAATACCAGAGCTAGCACAAACTATCCAAGATCGTGACTTGATATTTCTCAACAATTATTCCAAATATATTGTAAGCGTCAAAGTTGGTTAGCAGGGGATCTGATACCAAGAGATGTGTTGATTAGATGTGGTTATCGATCTCCTAAAAGAAAGAGTACATGACCCCTCAATTTCGAACTCAATGAGCATTGGGGCCAAATACCATAGGAAAAATACGTCATAATAAAATATTATGTCTAGTTACTTAATCACTATTAAGGTTACACTATAATTCAAAGGCTATAAGTATTCTTTTCCTGAGCTACCTATGACTTGTCAACTAATATTTCAATCATCTTTATAAGCAATTTCATAATATTTTTTTACCATAATGTTTTCAAGCTTTAAAACAAATATTCTTTGAATATAACTTCTTTAAATTACAACTAACACAAAGTATGAGTTTGAAAGGGGTAAGGTTAATTATTTATCAACTTCTATGTAAAGAGAGATTTATAACAAAGTATAAAAAACTCTTAAGATAGAGCTATACATGAAGAATGAGATGAATGAAAAAAAACTTCTAAGTTTCACGTATCTTTAAACTCTTTTATTTATACACACTTCCACTTGAAGTAGCCATTAAAATTCATCTTCAAAGCCACTTCATTTTGCAAAAGTGTATAAAGGGAAACTACCCATTTAAGCATTTAATACACTTGCAGATGTCTCCGTTGAAATTGATAAAGAAATTAGCATATCTCTAAACATTGTACCTTTCGTGTACTAATTGAGAAAATGTTGCTCTATGTAAGCAAAATCTACTCTACAACTACTTAATTGTTGTAAAGATAAGAATACAAGAAAGTGATTGAGTTGTGTTTTAAAACATTTTTTTGTAATCTTTTTCTTTTCTTTAAAAGAATCATATGATAACTCATACACAAATTTTTACAAACAAAATAAGAATTTGTTCAGCAAAGATATATCATCACAAAATAGCCTTAGTTAATAATTAAAACAGTAAAACAATAAAGAGAACACAAAAGATGTTTGTACTTCTTTATGCAAAGTATTTACATAACCCAAGAATTTGATAAAAAATAAGTTGTTCTTCTTTCTGCAATAGATCTCCATGTTAGTAGCATCCTCTTTGAATCTAATTTAACATGTCTATTTGTAATGACTTTTTCATACTTGATTAAAATATGAGTTTTCTTGATATTTGATATTTAGAGTCTCTCCTGTGTAAAAGGAACAGATAGAATTGATATTTATTATAAGAATTGTGCGATTTTGTCCAAGCTCTCCACTACTCAACCAATATTCCAAAACACCAAATCTGCTCAAGGAGGCATCCTAACACTCAATGTTTTTTTTTTTTTTTTGCAACTAAAGTTCAAATTTTAAGATTTCAAAGAATATCTTGCTACAAGCACACAACTAATCACACATCCATCTACACTGATCTTCTACTATTAATGTTATTTATTCTCATCATTTTAATATTTTTGTTTGAAAAATTAAATTATTATATAATATATGTTAGACTTTAAATATTAAAACATATAATTTTATTAAATAATAAATATTTTTGAATCAATATTTAATTATAAATAATTATATTTATTCTTTTAATCAACTATGATTTTTTACATAAATAAAAGTATTATATAACGCCGATCTGAGATTTTTTCTTAATGTAAATTGCACATAGGTAATACTTCTGGGGACAAAGAAATATTTGATAGCAAATTCACAAAGTCTTGACTATTCCTACCATGGTCATATTTTCATATCACAATCACAAAGTTATAACTTGCAATTCATGGAAGGCTTCCTAATGTTGTGTAAATCACACAATGTAGACGATTTAACAAAACATAAATCATAAGGCAATTACGATTTAACTCTTTCGGTAATTTCTTACAAAAATACCATTTTCAGTGACTTGAAGGTCAAATTATCCTACTTGGGTAAAATAGTCTCCTGTGGAATCTAATAAAATCAATTAAGAAATATATCAAAAACTAAAATACATACGTGTCTAACTTTAGAATATAAGAAAAACTTCATTTACCTTCAAGTTCATATGAACTTATTAGATCCAAGAATTTTACTTGATCTATCAAAACTTAAGAATTTAATTGATTGTTTTGTCTACCATATTACACTTATGATGAGATTTCTTCACGAAGGCTATAATGATTATAATTATCAAGGATCTTGATTTGTCTTGTTACCCAGAAGGACATAAAAAATCCTATTTTCATCGAGTCTCCAGGTCCTTACCATCTGATATGACAGTGAACATAGCTTCTTAACATATTGTCAATGGATTTTTCATATTTTTCTGAGCCTTTGTACAATTAGTGCCTAAAATAGCTAAGACATTTAGTATGATTTGGAATCTTCCAAACATCCTAGAAAGTTCTAGTAGATATGTAAGCACAAAATCTATTTAATTTAGTTCTAAATAGTACACTAGTGAAGACATATCTAACTTTGTTATTAAGATCCACTATCTCAAACTTTTTGGGACCAATACCACTTCTTCTTTTTTGACAGGAATATCTCTTTTGGTAATGATTTTCCATAGTTGATACTGGGTGGATTTTGATGCACATCTTCATCCGGTCAACCTAGTAGGGATAATCATCTTTTGTGAATATTATGTTATAAGAGATGATATAAAGTGGAACTAAAGAATGAGAGATTAGATATCTGGGGAAATTTCACACTTTTATTGATTGTTGTAACTTTAGAATTTAAACAAGAAGCAAAATAACCAACTTTTTTAACAGGTTGTCACTCTCAAAGTGGATAAAAACATAATGAAAAATATCTACCACTAACAGCCACAAACAACAACTAAATAATAAAACAAAAACATAAAATGGTATAATGTTGGGCTGGAACTCAAATGCCAATTGTCTAACACTCCTCCTTGGCATTTTGGTGACAAACACCATTTCTTTGTCTTAGCTCTTCAAATCATTCCTTTGATAGCGACTTGGTAAAAATGTCAGCTAGCTGATTCTCAGATGAGCAATGAACAAGTAACATTTCGTTAGGTTGTTGAACTTCTCTAATAAAATGAAACTTGATCTTGATATGTTTGGTTCGACCATGGAACACCTGGATTTTTGAGATTGAAACTGTTGTAATGTTGCTGCACGTGATCCTGGTAGCTTCTATTTGTTCATGGCCTAAGTCCTCCAGCATATTCCTTAGTCAGATAGCCTGGTTCACAACAGAGGCGTCAATAATATACTCTGCTTCTAGTGTTGATTGAGCTATAGTTTCCTGTTTCCTAGAGCTCCAACTGAAAAAACATGTTCCCAAAGAAAATAAGTATCCAGAAGTGCTTCTAGAATCATCAATGCAGCCACCCCAATCACTATCAGAGTAACCTAGCAACTTCATAGTCTTTTTTACAAATGTTTTGAAAAAAATCCCAAGCGTGTTGGTTCCTTTAATATCTCAACACTCTTTTAGCAGTTGCAAAGTGTGTTTCTCTAGGTGAATGCATGAACCTAGAAAGCAAACTTACAACAAATAGAATGTCAGGACTGCTTGTAGTGAGGTAGAGAAGGCTTCTAATCAAACTTCTATACATACTTTAATCCACTTTTTCAGAATTCTCATCTTTGCCAAGGTTCAACCGTATGGAAAATGGAAAGCTGACATATTTGAAATCTTTCATTTTGAACCTGTTTAGAATGTCATAAATATACTTTTGGTGGCATAAGAAAATTCCAGCACCTGACTGCAACACTTCCATGCCAAGGAAGTATTTCATAGCTCCAAGATCAGTCATCTCAAATACTTTTTCCAAGTTGGATGAGATGATTGTCCATTCTTTCATACCAAGCCCTTGGGGCTTGTTTTAAGCCATTCAAGGCCTTCTTTAGAAGATAAACTTCATCTTCTTTACTAGGAATTAAAAAACCATCAGGCTGCTCTATATAAATCTCTTCAACAAATACATCGTTCAAAAATGTTGCTTTTACCTCAAGCTGATGAATTTTCCAAGAATCATAAGCAGCAAATGGAAGAAGAAGCTTGACTATGTCATACCTTGCTACGAGAGCAAAAGTTTCTTGGTAGTCTACACCATATTGTTATGCATAGCCTTTCACCACAAGTCTAGCTTTGTGTTTGCAGTGAGCCGTCTGGATTGAGTTTTGTCTTGAAGACCCATTTTACATCAATCACCTTGCGATTCATAGTCCTATCAACAAGTTGTCATGTTCCATTCTTGTTGATCATCTCTAATTCAGTTTGCATAGCTCTCTTCCATTATTGAGAATCTCGAGCTTCAACATAACTTGCTGATTCTCAAATAACCAAGCTACATCTTTGATAAATGTCTTCCAAAGGTTTGGTGTCCCTTACTGGTCTGTCATCCACATGCTTATCTTTTGCAAGTTGAGGTTGTTTTTACGGGAGAAATTAGAATAAACATTTTCTTGTTTTTTCCAATTCCAAGCTGCTGCTTCATTAACCTTCACTTCTCTACTTAAGATTATATTTTATGTTTTTAAACAGAAAATCCTATATCCTTTAGACGATGAACCATAGCCCATGAAAATACCTTTCTGAGCCTTGTTGTCCAACTTACTCCTCTTGGATTGTGGCAGTTGGAAATAGCAGATACACCCAAAGATTTTGAGATGATGAACTGATGGTTTGATGCCATTCCAAGCTTCATAAGCAAATATACAGAGGTATTAATAGCCTCTGCCCAGAACTGATTTGGTATCTCTTTCTCAATCAAAAGACATTGAGCCATATCCATAACAATCCTGTTTTTCATTTTAGACACGCCATTTTGTTGTGGTGTGTAGGGTAGAGTCAACTGATGTTCAATGCCTACACTCTTACAAAACTCGACAAATTAACAAGAATTGTATTACCTTGTCAGACCTTAAAGCTTTAATTTTGAGGTTACATTGATTCTCAACTAAAGCTTTAAATTGTTTAAAAACAACAAAAACTTCACACATTCTAGTACAATCATCAATACAAATGAGAAAATATTTGTTACCATTCAAAGATTCAGTTTTCATTGGGCTACACACGTCAGTGTGAATAAGCTGAAGCTTGTAGTTGGCTCTCCATGCTTGATTTTTTTTTAAATGGTAGTTTTTTTTGCTTTCCTTGTTGACAAGTCTCACAAATTTGAGATTCATAAGAGATTTTAGGTAAATCTTCCATCAAATCCTTCTCATTCATCTCTACAATGCTTCTTGGTTGAAGTGACCAAGCCTCTTGTGCCACAAATTTTAGACTATCTGTGAAGAACTTGAATAAGCCTGCTTAGCTGCTTTCTCCCAATCAATTGTGAAAATTCTGTTGTTCATTTTGACACAGAATAATTCTACACCATAGGAATAAAAAGTGGTGTATTTGCGATCTTTGAACAGTAGTGAATAGACCTTCTCAAGCATATGTCCAACACTTAACAAATTTTGGCTGAAATCATGAATATATAAAACATTAGGAATAACTTTGATACCTGAGGTTGTTGATACAATGACTGAACCTTTGTCTTTGACGTCCAAGAACTCACCATTTCCAACTTTTACCCTGAACTTGTGTGTAACATCCAGACTTTTGAACATGCCAGCATATTTGAACAACTGGTGTGTGCAATCACTATCAACAAGCCAAGCACCAGATGAGTCATTTGTTGAGAAGCAAGAGACTGCAAAGAGTTACTCCTTCTGTGCATTAGCAGCTTCAGCCAATTGTGCTTGCTTAGAGGCTTTGCTTTTAGATTTGCAAACTTTAGAGATATGTCTCAGCTATTTACAATTGCTACACATAGCGTCAGACCTCTACCAACAATACTTCTCCATGTGTGTTGTCTTTTTGCAATGCTTGCAAGGTGGAAATGGCTTCTTGTCACCATCATTCTTAGCCTTATTCTTCTGACTAGATTGTTGTTTCCCTTTACCAGAATTTTGCCTTTGCACATAAAAGGCTCATTCAGTGACCTTTTCCTGTCTCATAGATCTTCTTTGTTCTTGTGCTTGGAGAGCACTCACCAGTTCTCCTAAATAGATAGTGTTTAAATCCTTGGATTCTTCAAGAGAGGAGATTTTGGATTCAAAACTCTTAGGAAGAGTGACAAGAATTTTCTCCACAATCCTTTTATCTGAAAAATCATCACCAAGCAATCAAATGTTGTTAACAATTGAGGAGATCCGATCAACATACTTACCAATTGTTTCATCCTCTTGCATATGCAGAGATTCAAATTCTATTTTCATGTCTAACACATGCATTTGGCGTGTTCTATCACTGCTTCATACCTCTTTTTTCAATTTGTCCCATGCTTCCTTTGTTGTTTTAATGATCCTGTAGAACACACAATCTGCCATAGAGTTTTGTATCAGTGAATTGGCCTTGGATTTCTTTTCCTTTTTCTTCACTATTGGATTTGATCTGAGACATGATAGGATTGGTTGGTAGAGGGGTATTGATTTGTCTTCAACCACAGTTTCCTAAAGATCATAGGCTTCCAAAAATCCTTGCATCTTTAATAACCAGATGTGATCATTTTCACCAGCGAAGGTGAAAGGGGGATTTAAAAGAAGGTTGCTAGATGCCATGAATTTTATGGTTTTAAAAAAAATGAAGATCCCGTAAGATCAACTAAGCCTCTTAATAACACTCTGTTGTAACAAAGATGATATAAAGTGGAACTAAAGAATGAGAAATTAGATATTAGGGGAAATTCCAGAATTTTATTAATTGTTGTAACTTCAAAATTTAAACAAGAAAGAAAATAACCAACTTTTTTAATAGCTTGTCATTTAGAGTGGATAAAAATAGATGGAAAAATATCTACCATTAACAGCCACAAACAACAACTAATTTCAGAAAATCAAACAACAAAATTTTGACTGCATATTTTCCTTGAAAAATAATAAAACAAAAACATAAAATGGTATAACACTAAGCTATAACTGAAATGTCAATTGTCTAACCTATTAGAGGCTTGTTCGTGGAGGATCCTTATATTGTGAGCATGTGTAATGAACTTGCTATCAAATCTTTTTCCTTTAGACATAGTCAGGCGCTCAACCCTTTAAAGGTTGAACTTGGATACTAAATTGTAAAGACAAAAACACAAGAAGAGAGATTAAATTATGTTTTAAAAGTTTTTTTGCAAAGCTTTTTATAAACTTCATCTCATGAGTTAAATGTTATGTTCAATACTAAATAGAAAGATTTTTACAAAGCATTTCCACAACAGGTAAAACATAATTCAAGTATTAGTCAAATGAAAATAAATACACAATTGGTTTATACTGGTTAGTCTCAATCCTGAGACTATGTCTAGTTGCTTAGTAACTACTAAGGATCCACTATACCTCAAGTGTGACAAGTATTTTTTATTAAGTCATATCTAACTTTACAAATAGTAATTTAATTGTCTATACAAGCGATTTTCTCTCAATATTCTTTTACCTTTGCCATTTATGATTTATATCAAATATTCTTCAAGCTACAACTAACATAGAATAAGGATTTGAAAGGGCTGAAGTTTATTAGGATTTGTAATAAAGTACAAAAACTCTTAAGACAGAGCTATACAAGAAGAATGAGAAGAAAGAAAGCGTTAAGTTTCACACAGATAATGCTTGTTCACTTCAACTAATTTCTTATCTTCAAAATATTTAAACTTTGATCTTCATATAGACTTCCATTTGAAGTAGCCATTGAAACTCATCTTCGAGTTTCTTTGTCTTGTGGAAACGTGTGGAGGGACACTATCTACTTGCACATTTGATGCTCGTGCACGAGATGTAACTATCAAAGTTGATAAAGCAACTAGTTAATTGCTAAATCGTGCCTTGCATGTACTAATTGAGAAAGTTTTGATTTGTATCAACAAAAATTACTCCACAACTTCTCAATTGTTTTCATTGCTATACTTGCACACGTCTTTTGAAATTAAGGCTAGTATTATATAACTCTTTGTACTTGAGATTCTTTGTATCTTCTCTTTCAAAAGTGTGAAACACACAAAGGCTTTGTCTATATATATATATATATATATATATATATATATATATATATATATATATGAGATTCTTAGACTTTTCTTTTTCTAGAATTAAACATACTTCGTCTGTCCTTAAGCATATCAGATTCAAGTTTGTTTGATCCTATCAAACACAAGAATTTTGTTTAATTTTTAAACTTAAGAACTTGGTCTGATTATTTTATCTACCGTAATACACTTGTGATCAAATTTTGTCATTAAGACTTTTACGATTGCAATTATCAAAATTAAAGGTTCTGATTTGACTTAATCCCAACTAGGACTTAAAAAGTCTCCTATTTTCACTAAAATAGTATAATGTTCAAGTTTAAATAAGATTTTATGTTATTTCTATATATTTTTGATAATAACTTGTTTTGTTGAAAGAATATAATCATAAAGTATTTTTAATTCATATAGCTAAATAATTTTATATATAAAAATAGTTACCTTGTACAATTTCCATGAGTTAAAATGCTAGTTAAATAATAAAAATGAAGTGTAATTGAGATTTTTTTAGTAATTCCTAATACAGGAAGATGTTGAAATCATGAGGGAAATGAACATGGATGCATATAGATTCTCAATCTCTTGGTCCAGAGTACTTCCGAGTAAGAAACTGGAACCACATGATTTCTTTTAAAGCTTTTTATTTTTTACTCAATTTAGCACTCCTTAATTATGCCAATAAAAAAATTATTCTTGTATGAATGGATGGCTATATTTCAGAGGGAAAGGTTAGTGGAGGTGTGAATAAGGAAGGAATCACATATTACAACAACCTCATCAATGAACTCTTAGCCAAAGGTAAATATGTAGTCACATTTATTTTTTTTATTACTTCATTTTCACTAATTTAGTGTTAAACAGGCCTAATTAGTTGGCATCAATAATTAATGCAGGTCTTAAACCCTTTGTAACAATTTTTCATTGGGATCTTCCTCAAGCCTTAGAAGATGAATATGGCGGCTTTTTAAGTCTTGATATAGTGTAACTCATCTCACACTTAGTTTATAGCTAATTATGAGAATAAGTTTACATGTACATACTTTAACTAATATTTATTTTTAATCATTATCCAGGAATGATTTTCGAGATTACGCAGAACTTTGTTTTAAGGAATTTGGAGATAGAGTGAAGTATTGGGTTACATTAAATGAGCCATGGACCTTTAGCAATTATGGATATGCTTATGGCATTTCAGCTCCTGGAAGATGTTCATCTTGGCAAAACAAAGATTGTACTGGTGGTGATTCAGCCATTGAGCCCTATATAGCAACTCACAATCAATTGCTTGCCCATGCAGCTGCTGTTAATGTCTATAAGACCAAGTATCAGGTTTAATTAATTTGTTATTTATTTTATATTTTGAAAATTCAACTAAAGAAAGTGTATGGATTTTAATTATTAGGAGTCATTATATGAAGCCCTAATAAACAAAATTTTTGCTTTGTGTATATAGGCATCTCAAAAGGGTATTATAGGGATAACACTATCATGTCACTGGATAGTGCCACTCTATGATACAGAGTTGGATCGCCATGCTGCACAAAGAGCCCTTGATTTTATGTTCGGATGGTAACTGCTTTATGAACCTAAAATCAGATGTGGAACTCACTATTAGTATGACTATGATTGACTTTTATTAAAAGAGACCTAATTCGACCAATACAATGATATTTTACTAAATTTTAGAAGAAGTATATATTTTTGGCATGTTATATTTAGATAAAAACATTCTAATAACACATATTAACTTTTAGTCACATGCTATGATTAAACTACAATAATCTCAATAATTAATTTATATATTTTATTCTATAATTAAATAATTGATATTTATCTAATTGTGCTAATCTAAATATTGTATTGTAGGTTTATGGAGCCATTGACAGTTGGAGAATACCCCAATTCCATGCAATCTTTGGTAGGGAGCCGATTACCAAAGTTCTCTGCCAATCAGATCAGTCTTGTGAGAGGGTCCTTTGATTTTATTGGAGTAAACTACTATACTTCCTATTATGCTAATGATGCACCAGAATTAAGTGAAGCCAAACCTAGCTACCTTACAGATTCTCAAGTTATTCTTACAAGTAATTGCCCTTTTATATATGTCTCATTATAGAATAAACTTGTTAATACACAGGCTTGCATGCAAAAGCATAACAATATCATAAATATAAATATTACAAGAATTCTAGCATATTGTTCTCTTAAACATTGTTTTTCTAAATCCACCATTGGAAAAAAAAATTGATTGAAAATAATTTCTTTAATGAGTCCTACTTCTTACCAAATGACATTATGTTAGAATGTTTGCTGACATGGCCCAGGAGTTTAGGAGTCAGTTTTAGAAACTGAATATGCTTTTATATTTTAAATAGAGTTATTGCGGAATAGTTTAGACACTTATCTAGGTAGTTACTCATGTTTTCAAAAACTGTTTTTCTGCACTCACGGAAACTACTATTACTTTCTTTGTTTTTTACCTATGTGTAATATTTGTTGTTTATTGTGAAAAATATATGTTGGTTCCTCCGCTGTGACACTGCCCGTGTTTGGTGGAGAAAACTACGAGGAATAGGAAGTGAGAAAGGCTAAGACAAACTCTTGTCTTTATCTTCCCGTCTCTCTTACCATATTTACCTAGATAATGCAATTCAAATCAGCAAAGGAGATATGAGAATTCCTAAAGAAAATGTATGAAGGAGATGAGAAAAATAGAGGCATGAAGGTATTAAACTTGATGAGAGAGTTTGAAAGACAATAGATGAAGGAGGAAGAGACTATGAAGGACTTTTCTGACAGGTTAGTCAATTTGGCCAAAAAAATCAGAGCGTTGGGTATTGACTTGACAAATGAAAGGGTGTCATTGTCAAAGAGATTTGAAGCAACCATTGCTTCTCTTGAGAAAACCAAAAAATTTATTAGATATAAAGTTAGTAGAGTTGCTAAGTGCACTACAAGTCCAAGAGGAGAGAATGTTGATGAGAAGAGAAGTATCAATCAAGGGAGCCTTACAAGATAAATAAAAGATTACTGCTGTTGGAAAGGGAAAGAAGTCATGGAATAAGCATAAAGAAAATGCTTATCCAAAGGGAGAAAGCTCAAGGGAAGCAAGTCAGAACAAAAAGAAGATTCCATGCAAGCACTGTGGAGGCAAAAATCATGCATACATATTCCAGATGTTGGAAAAGACCTAATGTCAAGTGTAAAAGGTGCTAAAATCTAGGTCATATTGCAAGGTGTTGTGAGGAAATATACGTTGAGGAGGGTGATGCACAAAATGCAGTAAATCATGAGGTAAAACAATTGTGTACTGCTTCTTGCTTTGCCTCTCGCAGTTGTACTTTACGAGTGGATAGCAGATGTACTAATCATATGACCTGTGAAGAGAAGTTGTTTATAGAGCTAGATAGGTCTATCTATTCTCGAGTAAGAATTGAAAATGGTGACCATATTGCAGCAAAAAGGAAAAGAGATGTAGTTATTGGAGTCCAAATAGAGTTAAGTTGATAAGTGACGTTCTATTTGTACCTATAATTGGCCAAATTTGATTAAGTGTTGGTCAGCTTATGAAGTAAAGGTACCAAGTGAATTTCGAAGGTGAAGTGTGCAAGATTGCAGATTCCAATGGACAAGAATTATTCAGGATTCCGATGAAAGATAAATGTTTTTCATTTAATCCAATGGAAGGAAACCAACAAGCAATGCAAGTTCAAGTTGATGAGACTGAAATATGGCACAACAGGGTGGGGCACTGCCATTGCAAAGGTATTTTGCATTTGCAGAAGTATGAGCTAGCACTAGTGTAAAATACAAAACACAAGAATGGGGTTGAATTGTGTTAATTAAAAAAAATTTCTTCTCAGACGATGTATTTTGCATTTGTAGTTTAAAACGCAGGACAAATGCAAAAGATTTTCTCTTGAAAGATTGATTTTAATAAAACTTTTGTTTAATTTGTTATCCCCTTTTAGTCAATAATAAGAGCAGATAAGACGATGAAATTTTTATATCGGTTCGTCTATAAAGACTGTGTCCAGTTACTTAGCAACTTGCTAAGTTTTCACTATCATGTTTTATTTGAACCCAACCACTTCTGGCTAATTACAAATATTCTTTGGACCCAGCTTTCTCAAGCTAAACAAGGTATTCTTTGGACCTATCCTCCTCAGGCTAAGCATGGTATTTTTTGGACCGCAACCTCATCATGCTAAACAAGACATTATTTCAACACTTAGCCTCTTTAGGCTAAACAAGGTATTCTTTGGACCTCAGCATCATCAGGCTAGAACAAATATATTCTTTCAATAGTTAGCCTCCTCGGGCTACAACACCACAACAATGGTTATACAAGATATAACAGAGAAGATAAACCTCTACACAAAGAGATGTTTATAATGTAGGTTCAAAGTGAAATCAAATATGATAGCTTTGTTACGTATTTTGCGAACTTCAAATCGTTGAAGTAAAGTCCTTATATAGGTAGCTTTTTGAAGTATCCGTTAGTTTGAAGAATTTAAACGTTGTCCTTCTTCTTGGGTACTTTAACATTTGGCAGAGTGAACAATCAAAATATTTAATGTTGCATGAACGAATGTTAGCGCGAGATCAGACTTTGACTGATATGCTCAGAGATTTCACCGAAAAGTGCAGTTTACTTTTCGTGTTGTAGAGGTTTAGACCAAATCTCTTTCTACCTTTAGAAACTTCTTATTAACGACTTGATTTGAGTAGAAACACGTGTTACTCTTCGTCTTAAACTTTATTAAAAACTTTAGTAGATGACTGAATTAAGACTTAGCTTATATTGTTGTCATTCGTCTGTCTGTCTTATGCTTCAACTTCACTCTTCATGTCTTCATACTCAAGCTTGTATCAAATCGTTGAAGTTGAGTTTGACTATAAGCACTTCCTCATGATCTTCTATGAAGGATCATCTTCTGATGTAGTTGATTTGAAGCTTGATGACTTGAACACTTCGTCTTGAGCTTGTACGTCTATTCTTGATGTTGCATTATTTGTCTGTGCTCACTAATGCTTTGTCTGATCACTACTCCATCTGTGTCTGATAATTATTTCGTTTGTTCTGTAATTATCAAAACTTAAGATGCTAAGTCATTTTGGTTTAACAACTAGGGCTACCACCTATACATCAGTGCCAATAAGTGTCTAGTTGAAAAACTTGTCTATTGAGCAAGGAAACAAGACTCCCCTTTAAGAGCTCCAATTGGAAAGCAACTGAGAAGCTTCAACTCATTCACATAGATGTTTATGGTCCTATGTCTAAACCATCATTTAATAAAAGCAAGTACTTTGTCACTTTTATTGTTAATCATAAGAAAATATGTTCGATTTATTTCTTGAAAACCAAGTCCAAGGTTGCAGAAACGTTTGGAAAGTTTAAGAAGCTAGTTGAGAATCAATGCGAAAGAATATTGCAGATAGTGAGGTCTACCAATGGGACTAAGTATACCTCAAGAAGTTTCAGGTCCACATGTGAAAAAGCTAGAGTATAATATTAATTCACTGCACCTTACTCACCTTAACAAAATGGTGCAAGTGAAAGGAAGAATAAAAGCATAATGGAGATGGCAAGGTGCTTAATGCAAGAGAAGGAATTGACAAAGAAATTTTGGGCAGATGCTACAAATACAACTTTATTCTTATTGAATAGACTTCCTACAAAGGCTGTAAAGTTGAAGAAACCTTATGAGGCTTGGTATGGAGTTAAGCCTTAGAATGTTTGGATGTGGATGTTATACACATATTCCTCCAACAAAAAAGGATAAGTTGGATCAAAAGCAGAACCTGGAATCTTTATTGGGTACAGTTTGCAGTCCAAGGCATACGAAGTTTTCCAACCAAACTCTGAGAAGGTGATTATGAGCTGGGATGTGAGGTTATTTGAAGAAGAGAAGTGGAATTGATCAAGCAAAGAATATGGGAAGTAGATTAAAGAAGCATTGCAGCAACATAGTATACTTTAGCATCCACAAGAAGTAGAAATTAATCTAGATGAGCAAATTGGTGATCTAGCAGTTAGAGGCACAAGATCACTCAACGAGATTTAGTAGAGGTGTAATGTTGCTATGCTTGAACTTGCTTATTTTGAGGAAGCAAAGGAATATATGAAGTGGCTATTTGCAATGTAGGAGGAGCTAGGAGCTAGTAGACAAGCTTATTGATAGAAAAATCATAGGTGTGAAATGGGTTTATAAGATAAAGGTTAAACCCGGATGGATCAATCAACAAGCATAAAGTTAGGCTTGTGGTAAAAGGCTATGATTAGGTGTGGGGTGTAGACAATTTAGAAACCTTTCCTCCAGTGGTAAGACTTGATACTATAAGATTGCTACTTGTTATTGCAGTTGAGAAGGAATGATAGGTATTCAACTTGATGTCATGTCTGAATTTCTGAATGGAATCCTTGAGGAGGAGATCTGTGTAAAAAAACTGAAGGATTCTAGTTAATGGGCAAGAAGAGAAGGTGTACAAGTCAAAGAAAAATTTGTATGGTCTAAAACAATCTCCTATAACATGGTACAACAAGATGGATACTTGAGAGATTTAGGTTATGAAAGAAGTCTAAGTGAGTACACATTGTATGTTAAGAAATATAAGTTGAGTGTGGTTATCATTTCTTTATATGCAGATGACCTTCTTGTGACAAAAAGTGATAATAAGCAAATTGAGACTTTGATGAGAGATTTGGGAAAAATGACATACTTTCTTAGCTTGGAGATAAAGTAGAATCCAAGAGAAATTTTTATCTGTCAGAGGAAGTTTTTTAAAGAAATCTTGAAGAGGTTCAAAATGGATGAATGCAAAAGTGTTGGAACTCCTATGAACATGAAAGAGAAATTGCACAAGGATGGTAGGACTGATCCTACCGTTATTGCTACAGATAGGAGCTTAGTAGGCTACCTCATGTACTTAACAACAACTAGACTAGATATATTATTTGTTGTAAGTGCACTTTCAAAATTTCTAAATTGTGCTAGTGAAGAACACATGATAGCTACAAAAAGGGTATTAAGACACTTTTCTATGGAGTAAAGTTCAGCAAGAGTTAGAACTTTAAACTGTATGACTATATTGATAGTGATTAGACTGGTTCAGTAACTGATATGAAGAGTACCTTTAATTATTATTTTTCTTTGGACTTAGCTTGTTTCTCGTGAAGTTCAAGAAAACAAGATATAGTGGCTCAATCTACCGCGAAAGTAGAGTTCATTGTAGCAACGAAAGCTGCAAATCAAGTCATTTGGTTGAGAAAGTTGTTTGTTGATCTTGGTCCGAATTTAAAGGAAGGAATTGAAATTCTTACATTTTGGTGAAATTTTTAATTCCTTAATTCTACAAAGTTGAAATTCTTTTTTAAAATGATATGATTTCAAATTTTCCTAAATACTTTATCTAGACAAGTCAATTGAAAAGATGGTAATTCAAATTCATAGAATAAATAAATTGCTACGGAAAATTGATTCATTCAAAGAGAGGGTAAGACAATTTAAATTGATATCTTTTCTTGAATGCATCAATTAACATAATTCTATTCATTTTTGAAGTCCAAAATCAAATTGCAGTTGATGAATCAATGATTTATATTATTGTTTGTTGTTAGTAATAGAGAATGCTTCAATTAACATTTGCAGTACGGTGACAGGTGAGCTTAATGGAATACCTATTGGTCAAAAGGTAAATCTTTTATTTACAACTGCAGGTGCATATCAATGCTTCAATATTTCAATTAGTTTTTAGACATAATAATGAAAATTAAGGAAACTAGCATACTTGCAGACTACATCATTATGGTTGTTTGTTTGTCCGAAAGGAATTCGTGAACTGCTGCTGTATATCAAAACAAAGTATAACAACCCTTTGATCTACATCACTGAAAATGGTAGTGTACCAATTGAATTTTCTTTAATTATTAAATATCCATTCATGAAAATTAATTCATTTATAAGAGAGAAAAAGAGAATCAATACTATGTTTCATTTTATTTTGTGATACTTATATATTTGTTGCAAAAAATTTATTCATTTATATGTAGGCATAGATGAATTCAATGATCCAACAAAATCGCTTGAGCAAGCCCTCGCTGATACTTCCAGGATTGATTACTATCATGATCATCTCTATTATCTTCAAAGTGCAATCAAGTAAGTGTTATACATCACAATTCAGGAAGTACTTGTCTTGTGTAGTTGATCTATCAATCCCTTATCTCTATTATTAAATTAATTTAAACTTTATTTTAGAGAGTAAATTTCCCTTGCCTGATTGATTTCTTTCTTATTAAAACAGTCACATACATTTGTTACAAAAGGTATCTTATAATTTTATTCATTTCTACTTGTTATGGTACATCTCCAAAGTCCTATATCAATTAGGAGTTGAAACTAAGGATAGTTTATAAATGCCCTTACTGCTTAATCCATTGAGGTGTCTTTTAAAGCATAAACTCGTGAATCAACATAGGAATATAGATTAAGAACTCTACTTTTGTTTGATTTTAGTCAATAATTCATAATTGATTTTATTGACACATCTTATCACATTACTAGACAAGATGATGTGTTCTGATTTACGAAATTTGATGACTTATTCTGTTGATGATTTTGAATTTCAGAGACGGGGTGAATGTAAAAGGATATTTTGCATGGTCATTAATTGACAGCTATGAATGGACTTTGGGCTACATTCCAAGGTTTGGAACAATCTTTGTAGATTACAATACCCTCAGAAGATATCCAAAGTCGTCGGCTACTTGGTTTAGAAATTTCCTACAACGCAAAATAGATACCTATGACGATTGGCGCTAAGAAATTTGTAGACTGATTGGTGTGTGTGTGAAAGAAGTTAAAGAGCCGTAAGAATGGACATTATATATTATTATCATTTGTGTTATATCTAAATACCATGATTATAGAGTTGCAGTACATCTATTTTTATTTTTCAATGTCTAAATAAATGTCTAGAGAAGCATACATTTGGTAATGAGAAATAATTTATTTATTTACAATTTCTCCAGTAAATAATATTAAATAGTCATATTATAATAGTTGTTGAAAAAAATGTCGAGAAGGAAGACAAGAAAATGGATTGTGGGATAACATTTCTCTTCCAAAATATCCTAATAGATAAGGTTCAAGTTATTTATGTTAGACAAAGCATGGGTTAAGGAAGAGAAATAGAAAGTATGTAATAGAAAAAGGACATCTATATAGAAAGTATAACACGAGCAATGGCGCCCTCAATTCTCATACAACACTAGAAAATTCCTCTTAACCATAACCACTCATTCAGTCATGGAATACAGCTAGCTTTGAATATACATTAATTGCTTACACTGAAAATTTGTGATTAGTTTGAAGGATGATGCAATGCATGGTTAAGTTGATTCAAGAATGAGACTTGTTGAGATTGAAGATTAAGAGAAACTTCAGTGTTGCTTCCTCCATATTTCCCGTATCAGTTAGAGACACCTTCAAACCTTGACTCACTCAATATTCCAACCGCGTGTAGATTTTCTTGATCAACAATTACGATAAATGATAAATTTTTGTTGATTTTGATATTTAATATTTTAATAATTAGTAAATAGGAAAATATGATGATAAATGAAAAGATATTGCTTTTCACTCAATTTCCTCGTTTCTTCTTTGCTCTTTCTATGAACGTAATGGTTGAGACACAATTCTAATTTCTTCACCCTTTCTACGAAGATAACAGTAGAAAAACGACGCTAATTTATATGAGGATAATTTGATAATAAATGTCAAATCTAATTAATGGGATTTTGTTTTTTGGAATTTGTATCATCCTTTTCATCTCAAATACAATTCTTGTTGGAGATAAAATCTGACAATTTTTGTGCATTGAATGATTATATTTGCATATAATCCATTTTATAATTTTTATTTCTTTAAGTAGCAAGTTTTTTATCTACAAAATAAATATAAACATTGACAAAAGTTGTTTATAAAAATAAATATAACGTGTTATCCAATCGCGTAAGTGGAAAATCCAGAGTTTAGTTGGATACTACCATGGGTTTATACAAAAATTCTTTAGAATAGCTTTACCTTTAACAATCTTGACTTAGAAAAGTCAATCTATTGTTTTGGATGAAAGATGTGAGACTAATTTCCAGATTCTCAATGGGAAGTTTAATACAACCCTAATTTTAGTATTTCTTAACTCTTTGATAGTGTTTTCTGGTGCATTTAGGATGACACGCACGTGTGGAACCCATGCTTTCCGCAAATCAAATGTTTAAACAAATAAAGATCCTTCACCGCATATGAAAATTTAACTCAATATCATACGTGCTCGAATAATGATGAATAGTTGTTTAGAAAGAAATGATTTTTTTGAAAAATTCAAGACTATATCAAAATGACTTTTTTATTAGTTGCATTGAGAAACATGAATACTTGATGTAGTCGTTTTTTTTTTTTTTTCGCCATTTGAGGGAGTTAAAGAGTAAGGAATAAGAATGAACTTTAAAAGTGACAATATCCTTAAAATTGAGTAGTGTTACGAGGGATAGAATTACTATGAGACTTTGATATAAGTTTTGAGGATCAAGAGAGTTGCTTAGAATTTCTAAGTGTTTTGACAAAACTCGTTTACTTTACTCCATTAACATTAGGTACCCTTTGGATAGACATGCCTCTTTGTATATTAACGAAATTGTTAGGTTACATGGTGTGCCTACTAGTATAGTATTTGATAGAGACCCTAAATTTACCTCAAGATTTAGGATAACCAACAGGGAAGAAGGTTAGACTAAGTTCAACCTATCACCCTCACACCGATGGATATACAAAGAGGATGATACATTCCTTTGAAGACCTTTTGTGACCTTGTGTTTTTAGAGCACAAGGGGACATGAGATACCTTTTTGCTTATAGGGGAGTTCACCTATAATAATAATTATCATTCCTTCGATATGACATCGTGTGAGGTGTTGTATGGTAGGAGTTATAGAACACCTTTGTGTTAGGTTGAGCTCTGAGAGAGTCTTATCTTAGGTCCAGATGTAATACAATAGAGTACCGAAAAGATTAGCTTTATCCAAGAAAGAATGAGAGCGATTCAGAGTAAGCAGCAAAGTTACCATGACAAGAGGAGAAATAATATTGAATTTGAGGTGAGTGATCATGTATGCTTGAGAGTGACTTCTTGGACAAGTGTTGGTAGAGCACTAAAGTCTAGGAAACTCATTATTCATTTTCAAGTTCTCAAAAGAGTTGGTCTAGCTGCTTACCATGTAGTCTTTCCCCCAAATCTTTCAAATCTCCACAATGTTTTTATGTATCTCAGCTTAGAAAAATATGTCCATGACTCATCCCATTACATTTTGTAAGAAACAACATGTTGTATGAGACCTATATGTTAAGGATTGTTGGTAGGGAGATAAAAATGTTAAGAGACAGAGAGTAAAAATGGTCTGGGTGGAGCATCTAGTGAATAAGCATGGGAGTTAGAGGACAAAGTGAATTTTTTTTTATCATGGACAATTAACATTAGTTGAATTGACAAAATATTTATTAAGAAGTGGAACTGTAACATCTAATTTTAGGGATAATAATAATAATTGATTAATTGATTACGTAATGTCTCAATCTAATCATAATAATAATGATAATAATGAAAATGGATCATAATAATAATGATAATAATGAAAATGGATCATAATAATAATGATAATAATGAAAATGAATCATAATAATAATGATAATAATGAAAATGAATTATGTAGTGCACTAACTCAAATAAAACGTACATAAATGCAATAATTGGTTTGATTTTAAAATTAGAAAGTTCAATGCTGTTTCTATCTAGTTACAATCTGTTCTTTCAAATTTGGTTAAAATGAGTTTAAATGATAGGATGGTGTGTTTCACTGGTAAATTTCCCCTCCCCCGTGGCGGTGTTTGTAAATTTAGATGAATTAAAATTTTACCTGTGGATTAGCGGGGAAGATTCAACATGTAAATGTCACCATGTTGTGGGGAAGACTCAACAGTTATATGGTTGACTTTACTGCCACTAAATAAAAATACGTTCACCAACCTACATAAATAATAAATAAATAAATAAGGATGACCGCGAACCACGAAGGCACCAAACCCACCAAAAATCGAAACTCGAAAGCAAAATGGCAATAGAAGCTGACAGTGTTTTGGGCTATTCACGGCGAGAGGAAATAAAGAATGTTGAGAGGGTTTTGCAAGGGAGTGAAGAGGAGCAGAATTAGGAAAAATTGCGAGGGAAAAATAAAATGAAAGCGAAGGCAGCACATATGTAGCATTTGCATTTTCATTGGCGGTCAACGTCCCAACCGCCATCACCAACCGTAAAAAAAGATTTTTTATAACAGTTGTGCTGTTAACCGCTGTAGAAAATAAATCAACAACGGCTGATTCTTTATTCGACGTTCAAGAGAAGCAGTAAAAGATTCAATTTGCACGGGTGAAGCAATTGAAAATTTGGAAATATACCAATTAAGATGTGATCACAATTGATTTATTTATTAATTGGTTCTGTTTTTATATTGTTTAATAATCCGCATGATTTATTTTTTATATTGTTTGCCTCTATCAGTTCATGAGTTTGAAAATTTTTCTCCCGGGTAACAATTAATGTTTAATTTGTTGACTTTATTATTTTCTGTGAAAATCCCTCAGGAAATCAGATTCACATACAACACAACCTAACATTTTTGCTATTATTGAGCTTTAATTTAAATTTATAGAAAATGAATCTGTGAATTAAAAATGAAAAAATATTTATCTATACCTTGTAACTATGAATTAGCTGGGAAATAGCTATAAAATTACTATAATCTAGGAAATTGCTTGGAAACAAAAGCTACAAATTAATGTCCAGTCTTTTTCCTTCTTTTATGCCATTTTAACTTAATAATAATAACATCTTAAAAGTCTTGAAGAAAATATCAAACTAATTACTATTATCATACATTTCTATTATTTTATTATTTTCTTTTCCATCAGATTATTTATTCTATTTTTTACCTGTTTTTTTTCTTTTTATGTATATACCTCAGAGAATAAGATATGTGCAGTATTTTATGAAAATATATTGTTAGATCAAGAAGATTAACGACTATAAGTTTTGATTCATTACAAGACAGACAGTACATCTCAGACAAAGTTTTTACAAGCAAAGTCAGACGGAACAAGCACAGACGAAAGATGACCCCTCAAAAGTAAGGTCATTCGTGTGTCACAAAGCCAAGTTTTCAGACGAAAGGATAGATGAAATTCTTCAGACGGAACTTCAAATCAATCTTAAGACTGAAGAACTGCATCGTCTGTGTAAAGTACAGCTGAGCAACTCGTGCTAAATTTTCAAATATGCTAAAGTACTTAACAAAGCTTCCAAGATCAATATAGGGATTCGAGCTTACCTATGCTACACGAAAAGGTTCTCCTTTTCCAAGAAAATCTATGTTCAAGTCAGAAAAAGGACTGAGCTGCCATCTAATCCGCTGCACACGCTATCTATCACTTGATTGTACTCTAACACCTTTTTGGACTGCACTTGAAGAAAGTTCAACGACATTCTTTTGTCTCTAACGGATATCTGAAGAATCTGCCTATATAAGGAGCTCTCTCTCTCAAGTTTCAGTTGGCGAACACGCTTAAATTCTCTAAGTCATTGTGATTTCGCTCACTGATATCTCTGTGTTTTACTGTATATCCCTCTCTGCGAAGAGGAAAACTTTTCTTTCAAAAGTAACCTTGTAAATCCACTTGTGTGGTATTTTAGTCTGAGGAGGCTGTGTGTTCAAAAAATACCTGGTTGTTTAGCCTGAGAAGGCTGTGCTCAAAGAATATCCTGTAATAGCCAGAAGTGGCTGGGTTCAAATAATACTTGTAACCATTTCACGGTTTGTAGTAAAAACTCAGTAGTTGTTGGGTAACTGGACGTAATCTTGAATAGATGAACCAATATAAAAATACTTGTGTTTATCTGTTTTGAGTTTGTGACTAACAAGGGTAATCAACTTACAACGTTTATTCATTAAAACTAATCTCTGAAGATAAAGGATTGTTTCGTCTGAACCTGTCTTAAACAAACAGACGAAAAGACCAAAAATTTTTAATAACACAATTCAACCCCCCTTCTTGTGTTTTATCTTTTACAATTTGGTATCAGAGCTCAGTCTCTAAGGGTTGAGCGCTTAACAGCTGCTAGAGGAAAAGATCCGAGATGGAGTCACAAGGACCTTCGATTTTGTCTGGTGGGTCATCCTTGAACAAGCCACCAGCTTTCTCTAGTGATGACTATCCTTATTGGGCTGACAGAATGGAGATGTACATCAAGTCTACCCAGTACAGACTGTGGAACATCATTACCCAAGGAGATATCCCAATTGTTAAACCTGAAGTTGAATGGGGAAATGAAGAATATTTGCTCATGGAGCTCAATAACAAAGCCAGATATGCTCTTATGTGCACTCTTTCAAGGACAGAATACAACAGATTCTGTGCATACAAAACTGTAAAAGAGCTCAGGGACGCCCTCAAGATTTCCTATGAAGGAATTGAAGATGTCAGAATGAGGAAAGTTGTCACCCTTCAAAGAGAATATGAGATGTTCTCTATGAAGAAAGGAGAATCTATTGATATGATGTTTGGAAGATTACAAACCATATTAAATGGACTAACTTCGTTAGGAATCACGTTCACCAAAGCCCAGAACAATATGAAGATTCTGGACAGTCTTCCTCCCCATGGGAAGCTATGTCCATTGTCATCTCAGTTGGACGTGATATGAAGACATTGACTCTTGATGAGTTAATTGGTGCCTTAAGAGTTCATGAGGTACTTCTGTGCAAAAGAGACAAAATCAAGTTCCAAGAGCCCATAGCTCTTCCGTCTGTCAACATAGCTCCAAAGGAGGAGTCTATCAAGAAAGAAAGAAAGAAGAAACATAAAATTTTGAAAGCTAACACCACCGAGTCTGATTCGTCTGATGGATCGTCTGACGATGAGATTTCTCTCATGGCTAGACGCTTCAAGAAGATGATGATGAAGAAGGGAAGAAGTCAACGCTTCTTCAAAAAGAAGGAAAAGAAGTTCCCTGAGAAATCCTCAAGCAAGGAGGAAAGCTCAGAGATTATCTGCTATGAATGCAAAAAACCTGGACACATGAGATCTGAATGTCCAAGGTTGAAGAAGAAATGAAATCCTCACAAAGACAAGGGTAAGAAGAACTTACTAACTTGGGAAGATCTGGACAGTGAAAGTTCAAAGGAATCCGCAGAAGAAGAAGAAACAACAAATATATGTCTCATGGCCGGAGATGCTGCTTCATCTGAGGTAATTGAGTTTCAAACTTCCTCATCTTCTTTGTCTGAGTCTGAGTCAGAAACAGAAGAGATATCATATGATACACTTTTAGCAAACTCACATTTTATTGCTAAGCAATACAAAGTTTGCAAAGCAAAGTTAAAACAAACTTTGGAAGAAAATGCTACTTTGAGATATGAAAAAGAGTTGCTTCAAAAGAAAGTATCAGATGAAGTATCATCTGAATCTAAGAAGAACATTTTCATTCTTGAGATCAAAATATTAAAGAAAGAAAATGAATCTTTACTCAAAGACTTAAGAAAGTTCACTAAAGGATCCTCCGTGCTTGAAAATATTTTAAAATATGGGAGGTCTCCTTCTAACAAAAGTGGACTGGGTTATGTTGAAGAGTCAGACGAAAAGAAAAATAAATTTGTTTCGTCTGCTCATAAGAAGAAGAACAAGAGCTACAGTAAGGTTCCAAATGATTACAAAATGAACACAAGAACCTTAAACAAAAAGAAACCTTCTTCAACTAACAAAGAAGGACCCAAAAAGATTTGGGTACCAAAATCACTTATTATTCCTGTTGCAGATATCCTTAATAGGAAAAGAGAAGACTTCAAGCTGGTACCAGGATAGTGGGTGCTCACGACACATGACGGGAGACATGTCTATGTTCCAAGATCTCAGACCAAGTAAAGGGTCTGTATCATATGGTTCAGGGAAAGGTAAAACTCTCGGTATTGGGACGGTTGGTAAGACACCCAATCCTCTTATCCAAAATGTGTCTTATGTTAAAGGTCTCAACTTCAATCTACTTAGCATAAGTCAATTTTGTGACAGTGGATATGAAGTAGCTTTTAACTCTGATGAATATATAGTGAAGAACAAAGACAAATCCATTCTGTTTGTGGGGAAAAGAAAGAACAATCTCTATGAGATTTGTCTTTCTAACCTTAGTGATCAGAATGTAACATGTTTAATTTCAGCAGACGATGAACGAGATATTTGGCACAAAAAGTTTGGACATCTTAGTCTCAAGTACATTTCGAAAATTTCTAAAAAAGGTCTTGTGAAAGGTTTGTCAAAAATATCTTGGAAATCCAATCGTCTGTGTGAATCTTGTCAGCATGGGAAACAACTCAAAGCTTCTTTTAAATAAAAAAATGTTGTTTCCACGACAAGACCCCTAGAACTGTTACATATAGATCTCTTCGGACCCACTCAAATAGAAAGTCTTGGTGGAAAGAGATATGGATTTGTAATTGTGGATGATTATACTAGATTCACATGGGTTAGCCCATAAACATGAGTCATTCAGTATCTTTGAAATATTCTGCAAACGTGTTCAAAAAGAAAAAGAAATTTGCATTGCGTCTGTTAGGAGTGATCATGGAACATAATTTGAAAATTCTGAGTTCAATGCCTTCTGTTTTGAAAATGGTATCTTTCACAATTTTTCGTCTCCAAGAACTCCTCAACACAATGGGGTTGTGGAAAGCAAAAATCGTACCTTATAGGAAATGGCTAGAACTTTGTTGCATGAAAGCTCTCTTCCAAAATATTATTGGGCAGAAGCAATCAATACTTCCTGTTATATTTAAAACAGAATATTAATAAGACCAATATTGAATAAGACTCCATATGAACTATGGAAAGAAAGAAGACCCAACATTTCATACTTTCATCCTTTTGGATGTGAATGTTTCATTTTAAATACTAAAGATCATCTTGGAAAATTTGATTCAAAGGTTGTGAAAGGATTTTTACTTAGATACTCTAATATTTCTAAAACCTATAGAGTTTTCAACTCTAAAACACAAGTTGTGGAGGAATCTATTCATGTAAAATTCCAAGATAACTTAAAGGCTGATAAAGAAATATCAGACCTGGAAAATTTATTCGATAATCTGTTGATAACTCCCGCTGGTCAAAATGCTGATCCGTCTGTCCAACCCTGCTCAGACACAAGCACAGAAGAAAGGACATCTCCCAGCACAGACGAACCCTCATCGTCTGCTCAACATCAAGATGATCATGTCCCGGTCAGAACTTGGAAGTTTGCCTTAAACCACACCGAAGATCTGATCATTGGAGATAGACATCAAGGAGAGCAAGACTGAGAGATGTTTCTGGATATGCTCTTGTGTCTAACATAGAGCCCAAAGATATTGAAAAAGCTCTACAAGATAATGACTGCATTTTAGCTATGGAAGAAGAGTTGAACCAGTTCACAAGGAATGATGTATGGACTCTTGTAGAAAGACCAAGGAATAAAAGTATTATTGGAACAAGATGGATATTCAGAAATAAGCTTGATGAAGCGGGAAAAGTGGTAAGAAACAAGGCAAGGTTAGTAGCTCAAGGCTATAACCAACAAGAAGGTATTGATTTTACTGAAACATTTGCACCTGTAGCTAGATTAGAAGCAATTCGAATTTTACTAGCTTTTGCTGCTCATAAGAATATCGTTCTATATCAAATGGATGTGAAAAGTGTCTTTTTAAACGGTTTTATTGAAGAAGAAGTGTATGTTAAACAACCTCCTGGTTTTGAGAGTCAATCTCAACTAGATCATGTTTTCAAATTAAAGAAAGCACTTTATGGTCTTAAGCAAGCTCCTAGAGCTTGGTACGAAAGACTGAGTTCTTTTCTTATCAAAAATGGTTTTTCAAGAGGAAAGGTTGATATAACTCTCTTCAAGAAAAGTGTTTCTAAGGACTTTATCATCGTTCAAATTTATGTAGACGATATAGTCTTTGGAGCAACTAATGAGTTCTTGTGCAAGGATTTCTCTAAGATAATGCAGGATGAGTTTGAAATGAGTATGATGGGAGAATTAAAGTTCTTTCTAGGACTTCAAATCAAGCAAACAAAAGAAGGCATCTACATTCACCAACAGAAGTACACCAAGGAGCTTATAAAGAAGTTCAAGATAGAGAATGCTAAGCCTATGAAAACACCAATACATTCGTCTGGTGCAAACCTCAACAAGGATGAATCAGGTAAGACCGTGGATCAGACGATATACAGAGGTATGAGTGGTTCTCTACTCTATCTCAATGCTAGTAGACCTGATATAATGTTTAGTGTCTGTCTATGTGCACGTTTCCAATCTGATCCTATAGAATCTCATTTGCAAGCTATAAAACGTATCTTAAGATATCTTATTGGAACTACTAATCTCTCCCTGTTTTATAAGAAAAACAGTGATTTCAATCTTAGTGGCTATTGCGATGCTGATTATGCTGGAGATAAAGTGGAAAGGAAAAGCACAAGTGATGGATGTCATTTTCTTGGCACATCATTCATCTCTTGGTCAAGCAAGAAGCAAAACTCCATTGCACTATCAACCACTGAAGCGGAGTATATTGCTGCAGCTGAATGCTGTTCATGATTACTTTGGGTAAAACATCAACTTGAGGACTACTCCAGTTAGTGTGCAGGGACAAAATAAATGCAGCATTAAATATGTCTGTCATTTATTGCACTATTCTAGGACGTTGAGAAGCACGCGCAGTGAATTGCAGAGGTCAAATCAATCATTAAAAAGACAATCATGAGGCCACGTCAAATCAGGGGCAGTTTTAACTTCTTTCGTCTGATAGATTATAACCGTTTTAATCTTTAACTATAAATACTGAAAAGCTTACTCTTTCAACTCTTTACAGTACTCCATTCTCTCTTAAACTTTACTCTTTCTCTAAAAATCTAAAACTCACAAAAGTTTTTCTCTTTCAAACCTAGAAAATGGCCGCCAAGAAAACCAAGACTTCGGAAGAGACTTTCTTCGCAAAAGATCTTTTCTTACCAAGCAAGTGGATCGCAAAATCCACACTCGACGGTGTTTCAAATCGCGTGTCAGGAATGTTATCCTTCCATGGATGGATGGACTTCGCCGAATGGAAGGGTCCATGGCTGATGGAGGCTTGTGCTGAATTCTGGAGTGATGCTAAAGAATTTGATGATGGTATCGTTGGCACCATTGATAGCAAGAAGTACATCATCATTGTTGAAACCATTGCTGAGGCTGGGAAGTGCAAAGCTGAAGGTCGCTTCTACAGTGCAGATTGGATGAAGACCGAATCTGAGGAGCATGTTGATAAAATGCTCCATGGAAAGATTCGCGACCCTGAAGATCCCAAGTTTTTGAGATCTGGAAACCTCTACCCAACGTGCAGAGTCATCCACAATCTTCTTTACAACGTCTTCACACCTCGAACAGGTTCAAGAGACAATGTGAACCTTCGAGACCGTTTCTGCATGTATTATTTTCTCAAGAAGGTGAAGATGAGTCTACCTCACATCATCCTAGATTATTGGGTGAGCACTCTGAAGAATAGAAATATTCGAAGGAAGAGTAGCATTCCTTACACTACTCTCTTCTCCAAAATCATCATCAATCAAGGTTTTGATGCCACTGGAGTAGTGTGGCACAGTGAAGGAAAAGAAGTTAAAGGAAGCACATTTGCAAAGATGCATTTGGGTTCTGGTTTTCTTCATTTTAAAAGTGGAGAAGAAGAACCTCTCTCTCCTATGACCAAAGAACACCCTCATAGAGCTCGCATCAAGCGTGCTAGACCAAGCGGCTCTGAAGCCCAAACACAAGCCCAAACACAAACCCAAACACCAATCCCATCGTCTCAGCCACCTGTCACCATAACAGAAGTTCCTTTTGAGGATGCTATTGTTGAACCTCTCAGAAGAAAAAGGAACATAAGAATCAAACATGCTGCGTCTAAGACGCAAGAAATAGAAGTTTCCCCGAGTGAAGATGAAGGGGTAACTAAAGCATCTGAGGATGCTTCGTCTGTTAGAATCCTGACAGATGAGGAAAATCAAAGGAAGACAGCTGAAGAGAAAAGCAAGGGAAATTGCTCTACAAAAGGCTGCTAAAGGCAAAGAGAAGTTGAAGCAGAAGTAGAGGCTTGCGTCTGTCATAGTTGGCGAGTTAGACGAAGCCAAGCAATTAAGAGAAGCCAGAAGAGTCTCTATCATGCTTGAAGCTGAAAGGGAATGTCTGTTCCAAGAAAGCATCAGAGGCATTGGATCGTCTGGAGCTGCACCTGCACCAACAACTTCAGAGGGCATGAATAGTGAAGAAACCGCCCAGATCCAAAAGGACAATGCTCAACTAGTAGAGGAATTGGAGACCATGTTAAATGAAGAGGCTCCAACCATGGAGGTTTCAGAATCCTTACTCCAAGACGAACATAGGAATACTAGCATTGATTCTATTGTTGCGTCTCCTCTCAATGTCGCTTTTAATCAGACGATACCTGCTGTGTCTGAAGAAGTACCCCATCATGAGATGATAGAAGCATCATCTGAAGAAACTTCATGCCAACAGACGATGGAGATTCCGTCTGTAGTCATCATCGAAGATGACACATGTTCTTCGTCTGATGAGGAACATGTGGAAATAATAAGGCTAGTTCAGCCTTTGGTAAAATCTCATGCTGAGTTGCTGAATCCAGAAGATCTTCCACTGAAGCACAAGACAGACTATTTGTTTCTCAATGAATTAGTCATGAAGAGATTCGTTGAGAGATCTTGTGCAGAAAGACCAAACAAGCCTGATTGGTTAATAAAAGATCAGACTGAAGATGTCTCTGATCTTACTGATGGAGAACCGTCTGAATTCGCAATTGTCAGCTATTCTGCGAATAATGAAGACTACTTTATTAAGGACACTCCCTACATCGAATTGAAGAATCTCTATCGCTACAGAGGAAAGAAGGGATTTCAACTTGGGAGATCTATCAATCCTATTCTCTTTCACCAACCCTTGAAGCCAAAGAACTTCAAAGATGATATCAAGTATTCCCCTGACGAGCAACGCGATTGGCTGAAGCATCTGCCTTGGGACGAGTTGGCACAGCTGAACATCAAGGGTTTGGAGAATATTGCTGAATACAAGGATCATCTCGCTGGGCTGTTGATTGAAGGACCAGCACTTGGCTATGAACCACATATTCCATACAAAGAAAACATTAGATGGAAGGTTCAACATGAGCTTAATGCACCTGCTTTTTACCATTGCAGATATGGAGACGTTATCTCCACAGTATATGAGCTAAGAGACTGCGATCATTGACACTTAGATGCCATTGATAGTCATGATCCGTTCACCTTCACAATCCCTATGAATCAAACAGAGTATGTGGGACTAGGCCATACTCTAGGAATTGTTCTTCCTTGGACAAGACCACACTGTTCAGGAATTCATCCACGTTACTCCCTCCTCATCAATGAATGTGAAGATCCTGAAGTCTTTGCTCACTCTCTACCGGAAGACTATAACATTGCCTTCAGAATGATGGCTAATGCTTATAGGAGAGAAGAACAAGGAAGGTTAGCCTCCTTTTCTCAGATTCAGAGGAGAGCAAGGAAGGAACTCAGGCCCTATCCCTTCATGATGGGATCTCAGTTCTCATCCTTAGTCACGAACGAAACCAAGTATTTCATTGTCATGGATCGCTCAAGATCATGCTTGGTTAAGTTTTTGGCCAAAGGAAAGGAAAAGAAGACACAGTTTGCCCCCAAGCAATTCAAGTTTGCAAGACACATTCTGAAACGACTTTCGTCTGTTGCCTATGATCATCTCAAAGCTATTCAAGCTCATGCTTCAAAGCCTATCAATCCCAAGATTCAGAGGATGATAAAGGATCATGAAGCTACCTCATCATTTTGCTCAGGAACTTCATTTGATGAAGAGTCGGTCACTTGTGGCACAGTCTATCCAGGAGGAGCTTTCACATACACTCTTCCTCCTCATGAACCTCAGTACCTTCAACTCACTACCTTCAACAAATCATATTCTTGGCAATGGGAATATAACTTCAGCACTCGCATGGAACTTCCTTTATTCTCTTTACGTCTGAAGGGAACCCCAGTGGTAGTCATTGAAGATGACTCAGTACCAATTGTTGAAGAACCTGTCACCGATGAGGAACCGCAATCACCTGAAATTGCTGAGGAGCCTGACAAGTATAATGCCTTGAAGCGCAAATATGATGCTCTTGAAGAAAACTGTGAGCACTTAAAGAAAAAGAACAAGGAGCTTGAAGACAATCAAGTTTCTATATCTTCTGAGATGTAGCAGCTACGGAATATTGTCATGAGTCTTGTATAACACCAACCTCAGCCTCCTCCGTCCTGATTTTTTTTTTATGATTCTCAGTCCAAGGGGGAGAATATTATGAGGAGAAGGTTAAGCTTATGGGGAGCATGGCAATAGAAGAGCATTTGTCTGAGGGGGAGACAAATGTCTAAGGGGGAGACAAAGGATGAAGGACGAAGTTTTTTTTTTTTTTACTCTGCTGATTATTTGTTTACTTTTTTATTTTAATTGTTCTTCTGAAACTTGTGAGATTGTAAATGAATTACATCACATTGATGTAACAATTCTTATAAAGAGGTATATTCAGAGAACATCGTCTTGATGTAAATTTGGTTGCTTGTTTCTTTATTATGTTTTAGCTAACTTTGTCTTGTGCAGATGCTCTTTTTGAGATAGTTACCAGTATGGTCTGTAATCATAAAAAAGGGGGAGATTGTTAGATCAAGAAGATTAACGACTCTAAGTTTTGATTCATTACAAGACAAACGAAATATCTCAGACAAAGTTTTTACAAGCAAAGTCAGACGGCACAAGTACAGACGGAAGATGACCCCTCAAAAGTAAGGTCATTCGTCTGTCACAAAGCCAAGTTTTCAGATGAAAAGATAGATGAAATTCTTCAGACGGAACTTCAAACCAATCTTAAGAATGAAGAACTGCATCGTCTGTCACATGAGTAAAGTACAGCTGAGCAACTCGCGCTAAATTTTCAAATATGCTAAAGTACTCAACAGAGCTTCCAAGATCAGTATAGGGATTCGAGCTTAACTATGCTACACGAAAAGGTTCTCATTTTCCAAGAAAATCTCTGTTCAAGTCAGAAAAAGGACTGAGTTGCCATCTAATCCGCTTCACACGCTATCTATCACTTGATTGCACTCTGACACCTTTTTGGACTACACTTGAAGAAAGCTCAACGACATTCTTTTGTCTCTAACGGATATCTGAAGAATCTGCCTATATAAGGAGCTCTCTGTCTCAAGTTTCAGTTGACAAACACGCTTAAATTCTCTAAGTCATTGTGATTTAGCTCACTGATATCTATGTGCTTTACTGTATATCCCTCTCTGCGAAGAGGAAAACTTTTCTTTCAAAAGTAACCTTGTAAATCCACTTGTGTGGTATTTTAGCTTGAGGAGGCTGTGTTCAAAAAATACCTGGTTGTTTAGCCTGAGAAGGTTGTGCTCAAAGAATATCCTGTAATAGCCAGAAGTGGCTGAGTTCAAATAATACTTGTAAACATTTCACGGTTTGTAGTGAAAACTCAGTAGTTGCTGGGTAACTGGACGTAGTCTTGAATAGACGAACCAGTATAAAAATACTTGTGTTTATCTGTTTTGAGTTTGTGACTAACAAGGGTAATCAACTTACAATGTTTATTCATTAAAACTAATCTCTGAAAATAAAGGATTGTTTCGTCGAACCTGTCTTAAACCTAACAGACGAAAAGACCAAAAAATTTTAATAACACAATTCAACCCCTTCTTATGTTTTATCTTTTATATATAGAGAGATAGAGGTAGTAAGCACTATCATAATTCATTTGATATGGTTGACTTGACTGACCACTAAAGAAAAATATTTACCAACCCAAATTAAAGTCCAGGCCCTCCCTTTTTTCTGTAAAATAAAATAAATAATTTATAATATTAGTCTTTTCGATATAATTAATTAGTCTTTTCATTATAATACTAAATAACTAACTGAAAGAACTTTTAATATTTGAAAATTTCTAATAAAATTATAATACTTCAAAATTATTAATGTAATGTTTAATATTTAAAAAACTATTTAACAGAGAAAAAATAATGTATTTAGTCTTGATAATAACAAGTCTAGTTTGGAAAATATCTGCGACTGACTACTGGAGCCACTCATTCAGTCATTCAACAATGAGACTTGTTGAGATTGAAGATTAAGGGAAACTTCATTGTTGCTTCCTCCATATTTCCCGTATCAATTATCGGCACCTTCAAACCTTGACTCACTCAATATTCCAACCGCGTGTAGATTTTCTTGATCAACGATTAGGAACAATGATGAATTTTTGTTTTTTTTTATATTTAATATTTTTATAACTAGTTAAAAAGAAAATATGATGATAAATGAAAAGATATAACATTGCTTTTCACTCAATTTCCTCATTTCTTCTATGCTCTTTCTATAAACGTAATGGTTGAGGCACAATTCTAATTTCTTCATCCTTTCTACGAAGATAATGGTAGAAAAATTATGCTAATTTACATAAGGATAATTTGGTAATAAATGTCAAATCTAATTAATGGGATTTTGTTTTTGGAATTTGTATCATCTTTTCATCATAGATATAATTCTTTTTCGAGATAAAATCTGACCATTTTTGTTCATTGAATGACTATATTTGCATATAATCCATTTTAAAAATGTTTATTTCTTTAAAAATGATGTGCATCAAGCTGAGTCTCTAGAACAACATGTTCCAACTGATATTGTGCCTACAAATAAGCAAACTAAGCCAGCTATGAATGAGAAAAATGGAGTAGTCATTGACTCACGTTATCAGCGATTGTGAAACAGGCTAGGGTGGTGGACGATGAGATTGATGGAATTGATCAACAAGAAAATCCTTCAACCTATTTTGCATTGTTGGCAGATAATGACCCCTTTTCATTCCAAGAAGCTGTCAAAGATTCAAAATAGCAAAATGCCATGGAAGAGGGGATGAGATCCACAGAGAAGAACAATACATGGGAATTGATAGAGTTGCCAAAGGGACAAAAATCCATTGGAGTGAAATGGGTTTACAAAACAAAGTTGAACAAGGATGATAATATTGATAAGCACAAGGCTCGACTTGTAGTCAAGGGATACAAATAGGAATTTGGAGTTGACTACAAGGAGGTGTTCGCTCCAGTTGTGAGGATGGATACAATTCGTTTTGTGATATCTATGGTTGCTCAAAGGTCTTGACCTATCTATCAATTGGATGTGAAATCAACCTTCTTACATGGTGAACTGCAAGAAGAAGCTAGTATATTTCTTTCACAAAAGAAGTATGTTCTTGAGATTTTAGACAGATTCAATATGAAGAATTGTAATTTAGTTTCCACTCCAACTGAATTTGGCTTAAAGTTGATGAAAGATGAAGAAGGAAAAAAAAAGATAAATGTCACCTTGTACAAGCTTGATGTATCTTACCTCAACTAGACCTGACATCATGTATGGTGTTAGTCTAATTAGTCGATACATGGAGAATCCAACTTAGAATCATCTCGCTGCTGTAAAAAGGATCTTCCGTTACTTGAAAGACAATTGATTTTGGGATTTTTTATGCAACAAAAACAAATGAAAATTTGATTGGATTCTCTGATAGTGATTTTGCAGGTGACATGAATGACAAGAAAAGTACATCTGAATTTATTTTTGTTTATGGGTACTAGCGCTGTATCATAGTCATAAAAGAAACAACAGATTGTTACTTTGTCAGCTACGGAAGCATAGTTTGTAGCAGCTTGTGTCGTGTTCTGTCAAGCCATTTGGTTGAGAAGATTGCTTGAAACACTTCAAATTAAACAAAAAGGTTCCACAATAATATTTTGTGACAATATTTCAACAATAAAACTGTCCAAAAATCCAATTTTACATGGAAGATGCAAACACATAGATGTTAGATTCCATTTTCTTCGTGATATTTGCAACAATGGAAAAGTTGATTTGGAATTTTGTAGGAGTCAAGATCAAGTGACAGATATTATGACTAAATCACTCAAGCAATATACCTTTGTTAAGCTTCGAAAGGTGCTTGGAGTTTGTTTGTCAATAGAGATTACTCACTTTTAGAGATTACTAAACTGATTTCTGCATATTTTAGTTTAAGGGAAAGAATGTTAGCAGTAATTTTATTAAAGATGTTTTATTGTTAGACAGTGGTTTTATTTAGTTGGTAATGTTAATTAATGGTTGGAATCAGTGAGTTCATAAGTTACTTTTTGAGTAGCGGAACAGTTTTTGTAATGCTTATTTAATAAGCTGAGTGAATTCCTATTTTTCTGTCATCTCTGCTAGCTCTGTCTGTCAACATACATATACTTCTTCTTGCAGTTCACCATGTAAGAAGGATGATTTCACATCCAATTGATAAATAGGTCAGGACCTTTGAGCAGTCATAGATATCATCAAACGAATTGTATCCATCCTCACAACTGGAGCGAACACCTCCTCGTAGTCAACTCCAAATTCATGTTTGTATCCCTTGACTACAAGTCGAGCCTTGTACTTATCATTGTTGCCATTTTTAGTCAACTTTGTTTTGTAAGCCTTGGTATCGAGCCTGGTTCCGGATCCAGGGACATGTGGGTTATGGGCCCACTACGCTTCCGATGCGCCACTCTAATGCAAACAATGTTGGCGGCGTAGCCGATGGTTCGACTTGAACCGGCTCAGACGAGTAATTCAATGATGAGAGTGGATCTAAGTGAAGGTCAGATGGACCTACTTTGTGCGATCCCTCTAGGGTGACCAACATTGACAAGGACTTCCCCTGCAGGGGAGAAAGGAAAAAGTTTAGTGGTCTTTTGTTTGAGGGAAGATGTTGGGCTATAAACAATGTCTCACCTCAGAAAAACAAAGGATGTCACATGAGTTTATAAACATAAGTATCTACATTAGTAAGAGACATTTTGAAGAAAGTCCAAAAGCAAAGCCGTAAGGGTTTAAGCACAAACCCGTGAATCAACGTAGGAATATAGATTAAGAACTCTACTTTTGTTTGATTTTAGTAAATAATTCATATTTGATTTTTTTAGACACATCTTATCAAATTACTAGACAAGATGATGTGTTCTGATTTACGAAATTTGATCACTTATTCTGTTGATGATATTGATTATCAGAGATGGGGTGAATGTAAAAGGGATATTTTGCATGGTCATTAATTGACAGCTATGAATGGACTTTGGGATACATTTCAAGGTTTGGAACAATCTTTGTAGATTACAATACCCTCAAAAAGATATCCAAATTTGTGGGCTACTTGGTTTAGATTTTTCCTGCAACGCAAATTAGATACATATGACGATTGGCTCTAAGAACTTGTAGACTGATTGGTGTGTGGATAAAACAAGTTAAAGAACTGTAAGAATGGACATTACATATTATTATCATTTGTGCTATCTCTATGCACCATAATTATAGAGTTGCAGTACCTCTATTTTTCTTTTTCAATGTCTAAAAATAAATGTCAAGAGAAACATACATTTGATAATGAGAAATAATTTATCTATTTACTATTTCTTTGATTAATAACATTAAATACTCATATTATATTGTTAAAAAAAATGCCGAGAAGTGAGGAAAACAAAACAGATTGCGGTGTAATCGCATTTCTCTTCCCAAAATAATAGGAAAGGTTAATGTTAATTATTTTAGGCAAAACATGTGCTGGGGAAGTGAAATAGGAAGGCAAAACATATTAGAAAAAATACATCTACCTACTCTGTCCAATGTCTAACATAATACAAGAAACGACGCTCTCAATTCTCATACAACATTAGAAAAGAAATTTAGATTAAGAAACTTTTGGTAAAGGTTAAAAAACTCCACAAGAGATTTCAACAAATATGTGATGGTGCAAATTCAACAAACACATACATGATAGTCTTCATTTAACAAATTTCAATATTTCATTAAACACCAGCATGTAGACAGCAAATATTAGCACTAACAAAGCAAATTTTTAAACAAATACACTAACTTCAACGTAAAAATAGAAAAATCATACAATATATCTTGTTCCAAGCCAATAAAATAAGCCAATTTAAAAGTCAGCCACACCAATAATAAGCAAATGTACGTCCAAAAATGTAATAATTTAGATGATTTTAAAATGAGAAGGTTCAATGTTGTTTCTATCTAATAATCTGTTCCCTTTGTAATTTTAGATGAATTAAAATTTTAACTATGAATCAGCGGGGAAGACTCAACATCTAAATGTCACCATGTTGTTGTGGGGAAGACTCAACAATTATATGGTTGACTTGACTGCCACCAAATAGAAATACCTTCAACAACCTAAATTAAAGCTGAGGCCCCCTCTATTCTGTACGTAAAATAAAATAAATTATCATTTTAATTAGTCTCTACATTATAATATTCAATAAATAATTGAAAGAAATTTAATATTTTAAAATTTGTAATATAATTTTAATATTTTAATATTTATTTATTTATTTTTAATATTTTAAAAACTATTTAACAGAAAAAATAATAATTTAGGTATTGATTTACTCTTTATAATAACAAGTCTAGCATGGAGAATATCGAGTAGAATCGTAGCCACTCATTACATCATGGACTACAGTTGTGAATATATATATAGCTTATTACTTATTTCTTGCATTTATGGGCTCACATATTTCTTATCTTAACTTTTATTCCTTTCCACACTATTTCTTTATTTGGTAAACAAGAGGATGTGATGTAAAAAAAAGTCGTTAAGTTAAATTAAATATTAAATTAGTTTGATCAGTCTGCTAGGGTTTGTTGAGTTTTCATGGTTATATAAGTAATTGAAAGGTACAGTATATCGTCAATTAAATGTGCGTATGATGTTAGGTTGCTTGTATTTATATATTTACCAATAAGTTAGCCTCTAAAATTGACTAGACACACTGAAGTTTTCATTATATGTACGATATCCACAAGACTTAAAAGATTACTACGAGTTTGTCCTTTACATGATGTTAATATACTTGATCAAAGTTTTTATTACTCTTCATTTCATTTACTCTCAATTTCTTTCATTAATTAGTGTAATTTTGAGGAAATAAATAAAATGAAAATGTGTCATAATCATTTATTTTTTCCAAAATCATCTGTAATGGAAAAAATGGAGAGGATTTTTTCCACAAACAATTAAGTTGAAGGATTTCATCTGGCATCTTCACTTTATGTATAGAGCTACTAATAGAGATGATATGCGGGTGAAAGTTCATGGGCCAGTTTGCGGATCTCGCGATCCGCGCGGGTTTGGACCACCTTTTTTAGTGGTATAGTCCATAAAAGTCCGCCCCGCGCAACCCGCGGGTTTTGCGGGCCAAATCCGCGGGGTCCGCAGGGCGACCCGCAAATCTACACTATTTAAAGGGTTTAAAATTGAAACCTTATTTCACTTCCCACCTCCGCAAATCTGCACTATTTAAAGGGTTTAAAATTGAAACCCTAATTTCACTTCCCGCCTCTCAATCTTTTCACACGTCTCACTCTCTCAATCTCCTTACTGACTCATTCTCCTCTCGATCTTATCGCACCCTCTCAGTCTCTTCGCTTGCATCAATTTCGCTTCTGCTTCCACTGCCCCGTTTTAATGTTATCGTGAAATTAATGTAGAAATTCATACAATTTGAAGATGAAGATGTCTCACAAGTGGGTAAATCACAATTGGATGCATATTTGGAAGAGGCAAATCTTCCAAATAAATATCATCCCAATCTTGATGTTTTGCAATATTGGAAGGACAACCAAGCTAGGTTTCCAGATTTTTCAATGTTGGCTTCCGATATTTTAAGCATACAAATTACAACTATAGCTTCCAAATCGGCATTTAGTATTGGTTCACGGTTCTTAACAAATATCATACTAGGCTTCTTCCTAATTATGTGCAAGCCTTAATATCTACTAAAAATTGGTTGCTAGGATTTGATGTGCAAAGTATGTCAATAAATTATGTCATTAAATTTTGTTTTAATTACTTAATTACTTGACTTGATTCTAATATTTGTTGTTGTTTTTAGGAAAGGAAGACGAAGATGTGGTGATGGAAAATGGTCAAGCTTCAGAATCATTTGTTGTTGGAGATAATTAAAAGTTTATGTTGTTGACTTATTTAGAATTTAAATTTGTTATTGGAGATAATAGAAGATTTATGTTGTTAACTTATTTTATTAAGAATTTAAGAGGTAAAATATAACATTTTTTAAAAAAAAATTTTAAATTCCAAATTTAGCATTTTTTTTAATTTTTTAACTAGGTTCGCGGGTTGGCCCATTTGGCCCGTGGGTTGGGGGCAGACCACCAAGTTAGATCTGTTTACTATTGCAAGGAGGGACGGGGCGGACTAAACTCTTCGCGGGCTTACGCGGGCGGACCTTACACCCCTAGCTACTGACCAATGCCATTCCATCCACATACTAAAAATTGATTAAGCATATTTAGATGTGATCAGAATTGATTCATTTATTAATTGGTTCTGGTTTTATATTGTTTAATAATCCGCATGATTTGAAATCTAATATATTGCCCCTTCATTTCACATTAATATCAGTTCATGAGTTTGAAGATTTTTGCTCCAGAGTAACAATTAATGTTTAATATTAATTTGTTGAAATTGTTTATCTGTTTAATATTTGGTTGTAGATATTCGCTTTGGTATTGTTAGTGAAAATCCCTCCGGAAATCAGATTCACATGCAACCTAACAGTTTTGATATTATTGAGTTTTAATTTTAATTTATAGAAAATGAATATGTGAATTAAAAATGATATTATATTTATCTATACCTTTTAACTATGAATTAGCTGGGAAATAGCTATAAAATTACTATAATCTAGGAAATTGCTTGGAAAGAAAAGCTACAAATTAATGTCAAGTCTTTTTCCTTCGCTTATCCCATTTTGACTTAAATAATAATAACATTTTAAAAGTCTTGGAAAAATATCAAACTAATTCCTACTATCATACATTTCTACTGTTTTATTATTTTCTTTTCCATTAGATTTTTTATCCTATTTTTTATTTTTTATTTTATTTTTACCTTTTTTTTTTCTTTTTATCTCTATACCTGAGAGAATAAGATATGTTCAGTATTTTCTGAATATATAATCTAGCCTCTATCATAATTCATTTATATGGTAGACTTGACTGGACTTTTTTCTGTAAAATAAAATAAATAAATTATAATATTAGTCTTTTCATTATAATATTATATAACTAACTGAAATAATTTTTAATATTCGAATAATTGTAATATACTTTTAATACTTTATAATTATTAATGTAATTTTTAATATTATAAAAACTATTTAACAGAGAATAAATGATTTAGTTATTGATTTAGTCTTGATAATAACAAGTCTAGTTTGGAAAATATCGGCGTCTGACTACAATCGGAGCCACTCAATCAGTCATGGGTTGAGTTGATTCAAGAATGAGACTAGTTGAGATTGAAGATTAAGGGAAACTTCAGTGTTGCTTCCTCCATATTCCCCGCATCAGTTAGAAGCACACTTGGTTTTGAAAATATCCAATAATTATTTGTTATTAGTAAAGGCATAATTCATAGTTCATAATTCATAATTTATAATAATGATTACCAACTATAATACAAACCAATTCTCACTATATATATATGTCTATCAGATCCTTATCATTCATAAGCTACACTGCAATGAGTCTTTGACATAAGCTGCATTTCAAAGTACTCATTTCCAAATTTATCAATTCCCTTTCCTACCATGGCTGCAGAACTGTTTGGTGGTGCTATTGTTTCTACTTTCGTTCAAATCACAATTGACAGCTTGACTTCTCGTTTTAAGGTAATATTTTGTCCTAAGGATTGAGCTCGGTGAGAGTCTTATCTTAGGTCCAGATGTATCACAACATACCACCAAAAAGATTAACTTTATCTAAGAAAGGATGATAACAACCTAGAGTAGGTAGGAAAGTTACCATGGCAAGAGGATAAATGATATTGAATTTGAGGTGAGTGATTCCTTACTAGTATAGTATTTAATAGAGACCTTAGATTTACCTCAAGATTTAGGATAACCAATAAGAACAAGGTTAGACTAAGTTCAGTCTATCACCCTCGCACTGATGGATATACTAAGAGGATGATACAATCCTTTAAAGACCTTTTGTGACCTTGTGATTCTAGAGGACAAGGGGACATGGGATACCCTTTTGCCTTTAGGAGAATTCACTTATAATAATAGTTATCATTCCTCTATCGTTGTGTGAGGTGTTTTATGGTAGGAGGTGTAGAACACCTATGTGTTGGGTTAAGCTTGGAGAGAGTCTTGTCTTAGGTCCAGGTGCATTACAATAGACCACCGAAAAGATTAGCTTTATCTAGGAAAGGATGACAACAACTTAGAGTAGGTAGGAAAGTTACCATGACAAGAGGAGAAATGATATTGAATTTGAGGTGAGTGATCATGTATTCTTGAGAGTGACTCCCTGGACAGGTGTTGGAAGAGCACTAAAGTCTAAGAAACTCATTGTTCATTTTCATGTTCTAAAAAGAGTTGGTCTCACTGCTTACCAAATAGTCTTTCTTCCTAATCTTTTAAATCTCCACAATGTTTTTATGTATCCCAACTTAGAAAATGTGTCGATAACTTATCCCATGTCATTAAAGTTGATGATGTGTCTATAAGAGACAACATGTCATATGAAACCTATCCGTTAAGGATTGTTGACAAGGGGTAGAAATGTTAAGAGGTAGAGAAATCTATCTAGTGAAGGTAGTCTAGGGTGGAACATCCAGCAAACAAGCAACACGGAGAACATGAAATTCTTTTTCCTTTCCACAGGGACCAGGAGATAGGAGCTAGCCATAAGAAGAATAGAATGCTTGGCTGATAAATAACTCACTTCTTGGTCTTTGACCCCCTCAGTCACTACGAACGCCCCCGATCAGTGCAATGAGATGTGTCTATTTATCTATCTCTTGACTCGAAATGGGAGCAAGTTTGAAAAAGGATCTTAGAGTGTCTAGGGTTGTACCAGGAGGGTCTGAGTCGGAAGACAAAATAAATGAAGATCATCATGGACAATTTACATAAGCTAAATTGACAAAGTTTTTTTTTTTTTTTTTTTTTTATTTAAGGGTGGAGTTGTAGCATTCTAATTTTAAGGATAATAATGATAATTGATTATGTAACCCCTCCGTCTAGTAATAATAATAAAAATTTAACATGTAACGCCTTAACTTAAATAATAACTACGTACATAAATGCAATAATTGGGATGATTTTAAGATTAGAAAGTTCAATGCTGTTTCTATCTAGTTATAATCTGTTTTTCAAATTTGGTTAAAATGAGTTTCCCCTCCCCTGTGACAGTCTTGTGAACTTAGATGAATTAAAATTTTACCTGTGGATTAGCTGGGAAGACTCAACATGTAAATGTCACCATGTTGTGGGGAAGACTCAACAGTTATATGGTTGACTTTACTGCCACTAAATAAATATCTGGGACTGAGTAGAATCATAGCCACTCGTTCAGTGATGGAATACAGCTAGCTCTGAATATACATTAATTGCTTACACCCAAAATTTGTGATTAGGTTTGAAAGGATCATGCAATGACACTTTTTGAGATTGAAGTTTAAGGGAAACTTCAGTGTTGCTTCCTTTATATTTCCCGTATCAGTTAGAAGCACCTTCAAACCTTCACTCACTCAATATTCCAACCGCGTCTAGATTTTCTTGATCAACGATTTATCAGATCCTTATCATTCATAGGCTGCATTGCACTGAGTCTTTGACATAAGCTGTATTTCAAAATACTCATTTCCAAATTCATCAACTCCCTTTCCTACCATGGCTGCTGAGTTGCTTGGTGGTGCTATTCTTTCTACTTTCGTTGAAAGGACAATTGACAACTTGGCTTCTCGTTTTACGGTAATATTTCGTCCCAAGGGAACTCAGAAAAATAATTTATTGTTACGCATTTCATCATTCATATTATTCCTGCCTTGCACTCACTTATTTTCATAACCAAAACTTCTAATTACTCTTTCCATTCGTACTCTCCCTTTCCTACCATGGCAAAAGAACTGGTTGTTGGTGCTCTTGTTTATAATTTCATTCAGATGACAATTGAATGTTTGGCCTCTCGGTTTCAGGACTATTTCCGTGGGAAAAAACTCAATAAGGAGCTGTTGAGCGAGTTGAAGCTTCAGGTGCGATGCATTGGTATTCTGGCTAATGATGCAGAACAGAAGCAGTTTAGAGAGTCAAGTGTGAGAGATTGGCTTCTTAAGGCCAAAGATGTGGTGTATGATGCAGAGGATCTTTTGGCTGAAATAGATGTTCAACTCTCCAAGTGCCAAGGGGAAGCTGAACCTAAGACCATTGTTGGCCAGGTAACAAGTTTCCTCCAACCTTCCACTGCAAGTTCCTTTGAAAATGAAATGGAATGGATGGGAAGAATCCTTAAAGCCATAAAAGATCTTTTAAAAGAAAGTGAGTTTTTAGGTTTAAAAAAGGACAGCGGTGTTGGGGTTGGATCAGGATCGGGTAGTAATGAGTCATGGAAAAATCCATCAACATCTTTGCCGAGTGAGAGTGTTATTTATGGCAGACATGATGATAAAGAAACTATCATAAAATGGCTCACTTCTGAAACTGATAACAAGCTATCAATACTTTCTATCGTCGGCATGGGCGGGTTGGGTAAGACCACACTTGCCCAACACGTATACTATGACTCAAAGATAGAAGGTCAATTTGATAAAAAAGCTTGGGTCTATGTTTCAGATCACTTTGATGTTCTCAAGGTAACTAGAACAATTCTTGAGAGAATCACTGGATCAACTGATGATAGTAGAGACCTGGAGATGATTCACACAAGATTGAAACAGAATTTGTCAGGGAAGAAATTTCTTCTGGTTTTGGATGACGTTTGGAACGAAGACTGGCGTAAATGGGATGATGTGCAGGGGCCTCTTGTTGCTTTTGGAGCCGAAGGAAGTAGGATACTTGTCACCACACGAAGTAATGAAGTTGCCTCAACCATGCGGTCGAAAAAACACAACTTGAAGGAATTACAACAAGATCACTGCTGGGAGTTGTTTGCCAAACACGCATTCTTACATGATGATAATCGTCAATCAATTTCAGACTACCATGAGATTGGTACGAAGATAGTTAAAAAATGTAAAGGACTTCCTTTAGCCTTGAAGTCAATGGGAAGTCTATTACGCAACGAATCATCTGTTTCAGAGTGGCAGAGCATATTGAAAAGTGAAGTATGGCAATCAGAGGATAACAACATTGTCCCTGCATTAGCACTGAGCTATCTCCACCTTCTTCCCCATCACAGGAGATGCTTTGCATACTGTGCTTTGTTTCCCAAAGATTATGTGTTTTACAAGGAGCATTTAATTCAGTTGTGGATGGGTGAAAATTTTTTAAGATCCAATGAACAGAATAGAAGTCCAGAAAATGTTGGTGAACGAATCTTCAGTGATCTATTATCGAGGTCCTTCTTTCAACAATCAAGCAACTTTGGAGATGGTTTTGTGATGCATGACCTTCTTAATGATTTAGCAAAATTTGTTTGTGGGGACATCTGTTTCAGGTTGGGAGTTGATCGAGCACAAAGAATACCCAAAACAATCCGTCACTTTTCATTTTCAATTAGTGAAAATAAAGATTTTGATGGGTTTGGGTGTTCACATGATGGTGAAAGTTTACGTACATTTATGCCAACATATGACGAAATGGAATATGTTCCTCATTGGCAGTTCAAGGTGCCGATGAATGACTTTCTCTCCAAGCTGAAGTTCTTAAGAGTCCTATCTTTGTTTGGTTGTGAAACACTTACAGAGGTGCCTCAATCTGTAGGCAATCTTAAACATCTCCGTTCATTAGACCTCTCAAATACTTCCATAGAAAAACTACCTGAATCACTATGTTCACTCTTCAACTTGCAAATACTGAAGCTGAACGGTTGTGGATTTTTGAAGGAGCTGCCCCAAAATCTGCATAGGTTCACCCGTTTGCAACGCCTTGAATTTAAAGAAACTTTAATTAGAAAGGTGCCACCGCATTTGGGTAAATTGAAGAATCTTCAAGTGTGTATGAGTTCGTTTGATGTTCGCCACTGTAGGGAGTTTACTATTCAGCAATTAGGAGAACTGAATGTTCAAGGAAGTCTATCAATTAAGAACCTGCAGAAAATTGAGAATCCATCGGATGCATTAGCAATGGGTTTGAAAAATAAAACACACCTTGTAGAGCTAAAGTTAAAATGGGGGGATCAGACAGGGGATGAGGATGAGTTAGAATGGGGGGATGAGACAGGGGATGAAGATGAGTTAGAATGGAATGAGGATGGGTTACTGTTAAATAGGAACCTTGATGATTTATTGAAAGAAAGGGAAGAAAATGTAATCATGAATCTGCAACCTTCCAAACAGTTGAAGCACTTGTCAATAAAAAATTATGGTGGTACAAAATTTCCAAGTTGGTTATTCGATAATTCATTATCGAATGTGGTATCCTTAAAGTTGGTCAACTGTCCATATTGCCAACATTTGCCTTCCCTTGGACTTTTGCCATCTCTGAAGGACCTATGGATTGTAGGGCTTGATGGGATAGTGAGTATTGATGCTGATTTTTATGGCAGTGAGTCTTCTTCATTTACATCTTTGGAAACATTGAAGTTTTGTGATATGAAAGAATGGGAAAGATGGGAATGTGAAGGTGTGACAGGTGCTTTTCCGCGTCTTCAACATCTATCTGTAAAGAATTGTCCCAAGAAAGGAGCCAAGCTAGTGCAGAATCTTCATTTATTCCCAACACTCAACTCACTTACTCTCATAATGTTTCCAGATCTACAGATGATTTCAGTGGAGCATGCTCATAATCATCTCAAGAACCTGACAATCACAAAAAGCCATGGATTAGAATCATTGCTTCAACGCATGGCTATCCTCCTTCCATCTCTGGAGAAACTAGTAATAATAGACTGTCCAAGAGCTAAGTGGATCCCCGGTGGATATTTGCCATCAAATCTAAAAAGGATGCATATCAGTAATTGCTCAAAACTTATGGTCTCACTGAAAGGGGCTTTTGGAGCGAATCCCTCTCTTAAATGGTTGATCGTTTGGAACCTGGATGTGGAGAGTTTTCCTGATGAAGGTTTGTTGCCACTCTCTCTTACTCGTCTGTCCATCTTAAACTGTGAAAGTCTTAAAAATGTGGAATACAAGGGTCTCTGTCACCTCTCATCTCTTAAAAGGTTAGATCTTAGTAACTGCCCCAAGTTGGAATGCTTACCAGAGGAGGGTCTGCCCAAATCCATTTCATATCTTGAAATTGTAGGTTGTCCGATGCTGAAGCAGCGCTGCCAGGTACAAACAGGAGAAGACTTGGCAAAAATTGCTCACATTCAAAACCTGCATGTATTATAGTTCAATCAACCAGTATTTCTTTCTCTTTATTCTTCACATTTTATAAGTTATCGGTGTATTCCAATTGTCAGCTAAATCATTTCCATTATAGTCTATGTTAATTTTTTGAACTGCCCGAATGTGTTATTTTCTACACTCATTTGCTTTCATTTTGGTTGTACATACGCTTCATCAGTTATTTACCGTATATTCCACAAAATGTTAATTTTAAAATGATACTTTTTTATCCCATTTTTTATCCCACAATATATACTTTTATAAATTTATTGTAAAAAGTAAATACAATGCTATCTTATTTAAATTTAGATAAGAATATTTAGATATAAGTCAATCTGATTTTTTTTAGGAGAGAGAAGATATATCTTCACCAGAGTCAATCAGATTTAACTTTATTGATTAAATCATTCTTATTTTCGTTTTTAATTTTTTGCTATAATAACTATTTTTGTTTATACTTCTTTTGTGTACATTTTAGTTTAATATTTATATTATGTTAACTTGTTGTCTAACTATCATTTATGTAATTTTATATTGAAGATTAATTTATTCCACTGTGTACATCTCTGTTTTAAATTTTTATTATTTTAAAGATTAATTTCTTCAATTATGTGCATCGCTCTATTCCTATTTTAATATTTATTATTGAATATAAAAGTCTGCGGATGAGATTATTTTATTTAGCTACATATTTTGATATTTATGTTCTTACATGTACAATTGTCTCGTTATAAAGTTTTGGAATAAAAAATTATCCTATGTTATATGGTTACAATCCATTGGATTTAAATTAACTATATTTAAAGTAGTATCATTATAAAGTTTTATTGGAAATGACTACATTAACTTTTCTCAAACCGTGATGCATATTATATACCACTCTTCACTCATGTAAAATTATATACCCCTCTTATGCCAATATATTCACTTTCATCCTAGATAGATTTTATGAAATCCTAAGCTCTATTTGATTTTAATTTATTATAATGAAAATAGGGTTATAGAATTTTTTTACATTAGTTTCTTTACCATCGACGACATAGAAAGTGGTTAAAATTTTAAAAAAAATATACTATTAGTCGCGAAATTATAGCTTGATATGTTGCTTTTACAGGTATTGCTTTCACATCAATTACATATTAAGGATTACAGTTTACTCTACTTTCACATCAATTACATATTAAGGATTATAGTTTACTCTACTAGCTCCAATAAAATTTAATTTGCAGAAAACATTTTCAAACAAAGTATGAATAGTGGGGTCACTGCAACAATTATTGCGTACTTTTATTGTGTGGTACACATTAGCATGTGAACGTGTGTGATCATATCTAAAGATAATTAGGTGATAAGGTTTTAGATATGCCTTGTGTAAAAATCAGTCAAATATACATATCTATACATCAAAAGCCGATGCTAGAATCTAAACCTCTCTTTTATTTGCATGATTGTAGCCAAATAAATAAATATCAACAATCTAGTAATATTGTAGCCAAATAGATAAATACCAACAATCTAGCAAGTATATACCAAGATAAAACATGGATAACAATTCATTTTCTTACCTGCTTAAATATAGTGGACTTCCCCGACTCTCCGGCTCTTAAACAATGGGAAAATTGACACACACTTAAAGAAGTTCAAAAGAAAAATAACAAAAGCATTTAAGCAAGAAATTAAGTGACTATTACATATGTGATTCACTTAAATGTATGTGAAAATAATGAATGCGAACAGGATAAACAACATAACAAAGAAATCATCTGAGATAAAAAAAAGAAAAGAAAAAGAAAAATAAGGTAAACCTAATATCCTGTTGGATCCGTTATTTGAAATTTGAGCCATGAGCATGAGTATACAAATTATCAAATAGTTCCCAGAATAATAGAAGTTACACACTTTCTGCTATAAATTTTATTTAGAAGAATGAGAGCAGCAAGTATTCAACACTTGACTAGTTGGTGGGCTTATCTCTCTATCCGCTCATCATAAAATAATTTTCAATTACTCACGAGGATACAGAAAATCCAGAGACCATGAGTCATGTGGATCTTTACAAAATTCAATAATCACTGTAAAAAAGGTTTTTCACATCACTTAAAAATGGGAGACATAAAAAATCCTCATTTTTCACGTTGGTTCCTTTTAAATCAGCGTTGAAAATATATATATTTTTTACGTAGAAAGTGGTTCAGAATTTTTTTTTAAAAATATAGACTTTTCATTAAATTCAATAATCTAAACACAAAATTATTGCCACTTAAATAATTGCCATCAACTGGGCTACATCAAAAACTCAATATGAAAAAATAATTAAACTGCAAGTCTTAAAGAAATTTAACAATAAAACCACTACTTATTCAAAAACCACTACTGCAAGTTTTAAAAAAAAAAACACATAAATTAACAATAGAATATGTATGTTTCTATCTTACAAAAATTTATCAGTTTTGCCAAAAAAAAGAAAAAAATAAAAGAGGATAGAAAAAGATAATATTTGTTAAAAAGATAATATTAACAAAATTGACTTTTTTAAGATGGAAAAAAAAATATAAAAATTGGGGAAAGAAATATTTGTTAAAGAAAATGACATCCATAAATAACAACATGGCACGTTGAAAGCTAAAATCATACGCTTACCTTGGTAAATGCATCAGCAAAAGCAAAACTGATCCAGTGGAAGAAAATAAAACAAACAATCCTATTGGTTGAAAAGTTTACTTACCTATTTGATCCAGTGGGAATATTTGAAATAGAAAGCTTATCTATGCTACTGTAAGTCGAATTGGAACGCTCCAAGGTGCTGCTATTTGTCCAGTTAACAGGAATCATAACAGAAAATGTGTGGAATGCAATTGGGACAAATATTTTCAGCCTACACTTCAATTGGGTAAGAGGATGCAGTTAGTAAAAAATCAAACACATAAGTATTCATCAAGTAAAAATTCAATTTGGAGTAAAGGGGAAAAAACACTCATGGTAAGCATTCATCATAACATACCCAAGTAAGTAGATTCTCAAGTAAACAGCAGAGTCCAAGCCTGCATGGTCAATTAGTTCAGGTTTGGCATTTGCAATGTTGCAGGCATCCAACTTAAGAACCTTATATATGACTTGAAGTCCAAATTGACAAACTTGCTCACAAATAACCCTGCTAGCTATGATTAAAACTGGCATATTCAGGAGAACCATTAAAAAAAAATCTCATTCATCTGAGGCATATGAAGATTCAAGAAGTTTTGATTTTATCAAATAAAAAACGAAAAATATATCAATGAAAGAATTTGGGATTGATATTCATCAAAACTTTATATGCATTCTGCTATTCATCATAACATATTATCCAATAACTGTGTAGAAGCCCCCAAATTCCAGTAACTAATTCTAGTTACTTTTCAGTATGCAGTGACCACATAATGAGAGTGGTTAATAACGATGCACATAAGATTAGTTGAGCTACCTACCATTCCAAATTCCTCTGCAGCTGTACCACTGCCAAGGTCATCAACACCATATGAGTTTTCGCAAGCTCAATCAAGTACTCAAATTCTTCTTTGGACTGATCCAAATAATAAGCAGCATTAACATACAATATAAATTTCAACAGTTTGCTACTGCAAGAATTTACAGAGAAAAATAAGATCTGTCACTCAAACCCTCAATTGTTGGAATTATTATACTCTGTTTCAATCAAATGAAGGAGAAAAATTAAGTAATCAGCAATAATGCAAAAGGAAACAAATCATACTAAGGATTTTAATTTCACTTGATTCCTAAGTTCCATGATATGAGGTTCCTTTTGAAGATTTTCCTCTGCAATAAAGACAATAGTTTGACAAGCTCTACTACACTTTTAGTTGTACGACAATCATCTAACGGCAAAATATATTGAATAAAAGTTCAATAACTCACCTAAAGCTGTAAATTCTCCTTACATAGTTCATCTTTCAAGTGATCAAGTCAATAAGCCAAAAAAGTATTCAAAATACATGTAGATACAAACTCCAGCATAAGCAATAAAAGCAAAACTGCTGACAAAAAATTGTAAGGACCAGCTTGACAGCAACTAAACATTTTCCACTATACTGGGATGGAACCATTTGGGCATTGGCTCACTTTTTCCATAATTTCCGAAGGTACGAGACAATGCACACTCTCAGAAGAAAAAAAGAAGAAGATAAATGTGGAATACTACGTGCAACTGAACTCCATCTCAGTTGAATAGAGAGAAAAACGAGTACTATAACCTCATCGAACAGAGCAAGTGCACCACACAGAAAACTATCACTGCCCAAGCTAAAAGAGAGAAGTAATAACATTCCTTCCCTGAAACTAGCCCCATTATTTGGATCGCACAAGCCAAAGCAGAAAACACAGAACAAAAAAGATGAAAAAGGAAGTCAATAGAGAGTCATTATTATATTTTTCTTTGAAGACTACTCTTGAAATTGAAGTCAATAGAGAGCCCACTATCACAACTAGATATATAAAATCAAATAATGTTTGGGTAGCAAGAAAAATGGCAAGTTGGCAAGTTGAGCAAACCAGAAGTGGTGCGGCGAATGGAAGACGAGGATGGTGTGGCAGAGGAAAAACCCAGAGAGCAAACCAGAGGATGGTGCCGGTGTTAAGACGACGAGGTCTTGGCTTGGGACAACGAAACCAACTAGGGCACGACGGCAAGGTCTTGGACGAGAGATGAATGAGAGAGGAAGAGAGGGATTTCGCGCATGAGAAAATTGTTTTTCTTTATTGCACACATGTCATCTTTAAATTTATTTTATTGTTGTAAATATTTTTTATTATTTCAATTATTGAACTAATCTTTTTTGATTAAAGTAATGGTTCTTTAAATTTTAGAAGAAAGTATTTTTATTTTAATGGTTCATACTTTAGGAGTAAGGATCAATTAGTCATATGGTGGTTTCTTGACTTTAGAATAAGAATTTGTTTTTCTCTCGTTACAACTATTATAAATATTGTAATTGATAGCTGTATACAATCAAGTCTTTAACACAAATTATCTCTGCTAAGTTCATATATTCTCTCCTTCATTATTTCATTAATTTGTTTCTTTTTTATTCCCTAAAACCAATAACCGGTATTAAAACCCTTTTCTCACGGACCTATGAAAATGGATGTTGAACGAAATTTCTCACAAGTTGCACCTCCAATTTTTTATGGAGAAAACTATGATCTTTGGGTTGTCAAAATGGAGACTTATTTGGAGGCTTTATATTTTAAGGAAGTTGTAGAAGAGGATTATGAAGTGCTTCCGCCGTTGGACAATCCCATCGTGGCCTAAATCAAGAATCATAAGGAGAAAAAACCCCAAAAGGTAAAGGCAAAGTCATGCCTTTTTGCTGGAGTCTTTACAACCAGTTTTACTAGGATCATGACTCTCAAATCAGCAAAAGAAATTTGGGATTATCTAAAGACACAATATGCTGGAGATGAAAGAATTTGAAGCATGCAGGTGCTTAACTTAATGAGAGAGTTTGAGCTTCAAAGAATGAAAGAGTCGGACAAAATCAAGGAATATTCAGAAAAATTGCTGAGTATTACCAACAAGATAAAATTATTGGGAAATGATTGTGCAGATTCCAGAATTGTTGAGAAAATTCTGGAAACGGTGTCGGAGAGGTACGAAGCATCTATAGCTTCATTGGAGAACACAAATGATCTCTCTAAGATCACTCTGGCAGAAGTGTTGCATGCCCTGCGCAGCCCAAGAGTAGCGAAGTTTGATGAGACAAGAATGTGTTGTTGAAGGTGCTTTGCTAGTCAGGCATCATAGAGTTAAGAAGAACAAAATATCAAGCAATGAAAGTTCAACCAATGATCAGATGAAAGACAAAGGAGGAAAGAAAAATTATCCACCTTGTCAACATTGTGGTAGAAAGGGTCATCCAACCTTATCTTGGAAAAGACCAGAGGCAAAATGCAGCAAGTGCAACCGGATGGGGCATGAAGCTGTAATTTGTAAAAACAAAAATCACCATGATGAAGGAGTTCAAATTGTTGATCAAGAGGAGGAGGACCTATTGCTTGTGACTACTTGTTTCTTGAGCAATGAGTCAAATGAAAGTTGGCTAATTGATAGTGGTTGTACCAATCATATGACCTCTGACAAGGCACTTTTCAAAGATTTGAGACCAACCAATGTCACTAAAGTCAGAATAAGTAATGGTGATTACATTACATTCAAAGGAAAATGGGCAATTGCAATAACAAGCTGTGTAGGCACAAAATTTATTCCTGATGTTCTTTTTGCTCCTCAACTTGACCAAAACTTAATAAGTGTTGGTCAACTGATTGAAAAATGATTTAAAGTTATTTTTGAAAACAAATATTACTTGATTAAAGATGCAGTTGGTCAAGATATGTTTAAGGTAAAAATGAAAAGAAAAAGCTTTGCTCTAAATCCATGGGAGGAGGAGCAAGCTTTCTCACTCTAAGAAGATGTCACACAAATCTAACACAAGAGGCTTGGGTATTATCATCACCAAGGGTTGTCACAGTTGAGTTAAAAAGGACTAACACTTGATGTTCCTGAGCTTGAGGATAGAATCTCAAATTGCAAAACCAGTCAATTTTGCAAGCAAAAAAGAAAATCTTTCTCAAAGACAACATGGAGAACATCAAGAAAGACACAATTGATTCACAAAGATGTTGCTGGTCCAAAAAGAACACTTTCATTGAATGGTAATCTTTATTATATTCTTTTTATTGATGACTTTACCAAAATGTGTTGAATCTTCTTCTTCAAGAACAAATCAGATAGCGATTGTGGTGGCTCAATTGATGATATGAGGAGTACCTCAAAGGAGGTACAAAAAGATGGAGTTGTTGTTCTTGTTTATTGCAAAACTGAAGACCAGGTTACAGATTTGTTCACCAAGTCATTGCCAGTTAACAAGTTTGAGTTTCTAAGAAAGAAGATAGGACTTTACATATTCGAAAGCAAGGAGGAGTGTTAAAAAAATTGTTTTTGGATTGCATATATTTGTTTTTCAATTAGTGGTGCAGTGGTTCCTTGACTCTAGGAGTAATTATTTATTTTTCTCTCACTATCAGTTGAATAGAATCAAGCATTCAACACAAATTATTCCTTCTAAGTTCATATATTCTCTTCTTCATTATTTCATTACTTTATTTCTTTTTTATTCCCTAAAATCAACACTACTCTTGAAATCAAAGTAAACAGAGAGCCCACTGTCACAACTAGATATATAAAATCAAATAATATTTGGGTAGCAAGAAAAATGGCAAGTTGGCAAGTTGAGCAAATCAGAAGTGGTGCGGCGAATGGAAGACGAGGATGGTGTGGCAGAGGAAAAACCAGAGAGCAAACCAGAGGATGGTGCTGGCGCTAAGACGACGAGGTCTTGGCTTGGGGCAACAAAACCAACTAGGGCACGGCGGCGAGGTCTTGGACGAGAGATTAACGAGAGAGGAAGAAAGGGATTCGCGCAAGAGGGAGAAAGGGATTTGCAAGAGAGAAAGAATGACTCTAGGGCAAAAGTGAAAAAGGGAAAGTAAAGTAGAGAAAAATTTATTGACACATTTTTTGACATACCTAACGTGGAAACTGTGATGTATTAGCCCCGTTTTACACTAGTGAATTAATTATCCTATTTAAATTATTGTAATGCATGTTATGCATAGCCTCTTCGGATTCACATGGTTGAAGCATGACTTATTTATGGAGAAGAGATCAAAACATACAATTACAAAATAAAACAAAAAATCTTAAGTTCTAAAGCTAAGAAACTTAGACAATGAAGCCTTTGGTCCAACATGTTCTAGAAATGCGATAAGGAGAATATACTTTATAAACACATGCTTGCAATGTCAAAAAATGAACACAATCGTCTATCACCACCAGAAATCAGACACAGAAGGCCAATCTTAAACATACGCGATATAACAACATTCAACCGATATCAGACACAGAAGGCCAATCACAAATCAAATTTTGCATATCAATTATCAGAAAATGGAAGTGAACCTTGATGATTCATTGAATGAAAGGAAAGAAAATGTAATCATGAATCTGCAACCTTCCAAACAGTTGAAGGAGTTGTCAATCAGAAACTATGGTGGTACAAAATTTCCAAGTTGGTTATTCGGTAATTCATTATCGAATGTGGTATCCTTACAGTTGGTCAAGTGTCGATATTGCCAACGTTTGCCTTCCCTTGGACTTTTGCCATCTCTGAACTAGCTGAAGATTGCAAAGCTTGATAGGATAGTGAGTATTGATGCTGCTTTTTATGGCAGTGAGCCTTTTTCATTTACATCTTTGAAAACATTGAAGTTTTATGATATGAAAAAATGGGAAAGATGGGAATGTGAAGGTGTGACAGGTGCTTTTCCACGTCTTCAACATCTATGTGTAAAGTATTATCCCAAGCTGAAAGGGGACCTGCCAGTGCCGAATCTTCATTTAGAACTTTTAGGATGTGTTAGAGCAAGTGCCACATAAACAAGCTTACATATTATTGGTGTACGAGAATATTGTGGAGATTCAAATTTTCTAGTTTCTTCATAGACAAGCTTACATAATATTGGTGTTAAATATCATTTGAGGATCTAGTATATTTAATAATGATAATCTGTTTATTCTTAACCTAATACCAGTACCTTCTAATATTTATTTCTTGTATTGGAGTATTGTATACTTTAGAATCATCTATTATATCTTCTAATAGCCATTCTTCAGGAATATATTTTACAATTTCATTATGATTTGCTTAAGATTTGCTTCTACCAATATAATTTCATCTTTTGGAGAAGCTCTTACGGCCTTATAGTTAGTTATAATGTATTTTTTTTACCTTATAATATACTCTATAAATTACTTGTAATGGACTTGACTCTTTGTCTATTATTTTTTAAGGTATTTTGATGTATAATTCAATAGCATTACAAGTTTTGGCATTTCTTATATTCACTGAAAAATTTGAATAAAAATTAAAGAAAACAAGACCATCACGTACGTTATTTTCTAATATAGTTGTTACCGAGTCTTTAAATTCTTTTAACCCTGTATGTCTTAACATAATTAACATTGGTGTATTAATTCTTTGCCTAAAATTATGTTTAGCAGCTACTTGTATCAATCTTAGATGTATAAAATTATAACCATATGTTATGTGTTGATCAAACAAATGTTGATATGGAATATTCATAATATTATTGCTTTCATTCCATGGACAAATATTTTCAATTATATGTATCTCATCTTAATTTAGAGACCAAAAGCTATGTTTTTTATATACCTTATACCTTTTAACTAAGGGTATTGACTAAAGAATTTTCTATTGGAGCGATTTCTAATTCCTTTACTTCGTTAAACTCCGATGTTTCAAGTTGCGAAGTTCTCACTACCATTTGTTTATTTTTGTTCCTTAACCCTATATTACTAAAGTTTAAATTTAAACATATTCAATTATAACTTCAAGAAGCAAGATGTTAGATTTTCTTATGTTCTTTTTCTAAGTGTCTAATGTTATTGTTGTAAATATCATTACATATAAATACTTATTAATGCTTCTAATTTGTTATGAGTTAAATAATATATAAATGTGTTTTTCTTAATTAATCTTCTCAACATAATAGCATATTCTCTGGTATGGTTATGATGATATTTATTATGCATTCTTACTGCTACCTCTCTAAAGAAAATCAATTATTATTATTATTATTATTATTATTATTTCTTTGGGTGCAGTGCTTTCAAGTATAAGATTAAGTTTTATATTTATTAAAAGGGAAAAAATCTTAATAAAAAAGTAAAAAAATTTCTATAAAGGTGTTCCTCATGTGAAAAGGTTTTTATAGAAATTCTATCCTCACACATTTTCCCGTACGTCCACAAAATATGGAATGGAGACCTTAATTAAAAATTTTGAATATTAAGTTTTTCTCTAGTCAAAAAAAATGTCCGAAAAGATCGGATGATAACAGTAATAAATAAATAAACAAATAAAAAAAGAAATTAAATAATTAACAATAGCATTAAGTATGGTCAACTAACAGCAAAACGAAGAGTAAAGAAACATGAGAATAGTAGAAAATTGATGAAAGTGTTGAATAACATTAAATGCTCCTCAATAATGTATAACACTATTTATATGATTCTACATACCTTCGTATCAACACAAATTAGATATATATGACGATTGGCGCTAAGAACTTGTAGATTGGTTGGTCTGTGAATAAAAGAAGTTTAAAGAACCGTAAGAATGGACATTACGTATTAATATCATTTGTGCTATCTCTATACACCGTGATTATAGAGTTGCAGTACCTCTATTTTTATTTTTCAATGTCTAAAACTAAATGTCAAGAGAAACATACATTTGATCATGAGAAATAATTTATCTTTTTACAATTTTTCTGGCTAGTAACATTAAATACTCAGATTACAATAATTGTTGAAAAAAAATGTTGGGAAGGAAGGCAACAAAACAGATTGTGGCATAAACACATTTCTCTTCTAAAATATCCTAGTAGAAAAGGTTCTTGTTAGTTATCTTACAAGGAAGTAAAATAGAAAGTACGTATTAGATAAAAGAACATATATCTATTCTGTCCAATGTCTAACCTAACACAAGCAAGACACTCTCCAATTTCATAGAATACTAGAAAATTCCTAGATTAAGAAACTTTTGGTGAAAGGTTAAAAACTTTTACCTAAACACACTAATTCGAGATGTGAAAATAGAAAAATCATTCAAAATATATATATATATATATATATATATATATATATATATATATTGTCTCGAGCCAAGGAAAATAGGCCAATATGAAGATCGCCCACACCAATAGTAAGCAAAGCTACTACGCTTACATAAATGCAATAATTCGGATTATTTTAAAATTAGAAAGGTTCAATGTTGGTTAAAATGAGTTTAAATGATAGGATGGTGTATTTCACTAGTCAATTTCCCCTTCCCCATGACAGTCTTGTGTACTTTAGATTCTTCCCTTTGTAAATTTAGATGAATTAAAATTTTAACCATGAATTAGCTGGGAAGACTCAACATGTAAATGTCACCACGTTGTGGGGAAGACTCAACAGTTTTGAATTAGTCTCTACATTGTAATATTAAATAACTATTAAAGAAAAAGAAAAATAATTTTGTTATTGATTTACTCTGTATAATAACAAGTCTAGCTTGGAAAATATCTGCAATTCACTAGAATCATAGCCACTCGTTCACTCAAGGAATACAGCCAAAGCGTTATCAGTCGAAGTCATCCTTTCTTAAATATCTTATTTCTTGAATTTATTGGCTCACATATTTCTTATCTTCACTCTTATTCCTTTCCACATTATTTAACCTGTAAATAAGAGTGAACTGATATTAAGAAAATTAAGAAATATGTAAGAGCAGCTTCAATTATGCATAATATGAACGAAGAAGACTTGACGAAGACTAATAAAATAAAGACTTAACACACACAACACAAGTATTGGAATACAACTGTCCATCAAAGAAATATATGTTTACTAAATACTTATCATTCTTAAGCTTCACTGCACTGAGTCATTGACATAAGCTGCATTTCAAAACACTCATTTCCAAATTCATCAACTCCCTTTCCTACCATGGCTGCTGAATTGTTTGGTGGTGCTATTGTTTCTACTTTCGTTCAAACCACAATTGACAGCTTGGCTTCTCGTTTTAAGGTAATATTTCGTCCCAAGGGAACACATAAAAAAAATAAATAAAATTATTACTACCCATTTCATCATTCATATTATTCCTGCATTGCGTTCAGATGAAAATGAAAATTGAATGTTTGGTGTCACGTTTTCAGGACTATTTCCGTGGAAAAAAACTCAACAAGGAGCTATTGAGCAAGTTGAAGGAGAAGCTGCTATGCATTGATGTTCTGGCTGATGATGCAGAACAAAAGCAATTCAGAGCTGAACGTGTGAGAGATTGGCTTCTTAAGGCCAAAGATGTCGTGTTTGATGCTGAGGATCTCTTGGCTGAGATAGATTTTCAAATCTTCAAATGTGAAATGGAAGCTGAATCTAAGGTAACAAGTTTCCTCAAATCTTTCAATGTCCTTTCCTTTGAAAATGAAATGGAAAGGATGGAAAAAATCCTAGTAGACATAGAAGGTCTTTTAAGGATAAGTGATTATTTAGGTCTGAAAAAGTACGGCGGTATAGGGGTTGGATCAGGATCAGGTAGTAATGAGTCATGGAAATTGTCATCAACGTCTTTGCCAAGTGAAAGTTATATTTATGGCAGAGATGATGACAAACAAAATATCATGAAATGGCTCACTTCTCACCCTGATAACAAGCTATCAAAACTTTCTATAGTCGGCATGGGCGGGTTGGGTAAGACCACACTTGCCCAACACGTATACAATGACTCAAAGATAGAAGGTAAATTTCATATCAAAGCTTGGATCTGTGTTTCAGATGACTTTGATGTTCTCAAGATAACTAGAACAATTCTGGAGAGAATCACTGGATCAACTGATGATAGTAGAGACCTGGAGATGGTTCACAAAAGATTGAAACAAAATTTGTCAGGGAAGAAATTTCTTCTGGTTTTGGATGACGTTTGGAACGAAGACTGGCGTAAATGGGAAGATGTGCAGAAGCCTCTTATTGCTTTTGGAGCAGAAGGAAGTAGGATACTTGTCACGACACGAAGTAATAAAGTTGCCTCAACCATGCAGTCGAAAAAACACAACTTGAAGGAATTACATCAAGATCACTGCTGGCAGTTGTTCGCCAAACATGCATTCTCAGACGATGATAATGGTCAATCAATTTCAGACTACCATGAGATTGGTATGAAGATAGTTAAAAAATGTAAAGGACTTCCTTTAGCCTTGAAGTCAATGGGAAGTCTATTACGCAACGAATCATCTGTTTCAGAGTGGCAGAACATATTGGAAAGTGAAGTATGGCAATCAGATGATAACAATATTGTCCCTGCATTAGCACTGAGCTATCTCCACCTTCTTCCCCATCACAGGAGATGCTTTGCATACTGTGCTTTATTTCCCAAAGATTATGTGTTTGACAAGGAGGATTTAATTCAGTCGTGGATGTGTGAAAATTTTTTACGATCCAATGAACAGAATAGAAGCCTAGAACATGTTGGTGAAAGAATCTTCAGTGATCTATTATCGAGGTCTTTCTTTCAACAATCAAGCGACTTCAGAGATGGTTTTGTGATGCATGATCTTCTCAATGATTTAGCAAAATTTGTTTGTGGTGACATCTGTTTCAGGTTAGGAGTTGATCGAGCAAAAAGAATACCCAAAACAACCCGTCAGTTTTCATTTTCAATCAGTGTAACTAAAGATTTTGATGGGTTTGGGAGTTCAGATGATGGTGAAAGGTTCCGTACATTTATGCCAACATATATGACAACGAATTATCTTTCTTATTGGCAGTTGAAGGTGCCAATAGATGATTTACTCTCCAAGTTCAAGTTCTTACGAGTTCTATCTTTGTCTGGTTGTGGTGAACTTACAGAGGTGCCTCAATCTGTGGGCAATCTTAAACATCTCTGTTCATTAGACCTTTCAAGGACAAACATAAGAAAACTACCTGAATCAACATGTTCACTCTACAACTTACAGATACTAAAGCTGGGCGGTTGTGGATTTTTGAAGGAGCTGCCCTCAAATTTGCACAAACTCACCAGTTTGCATTCAATTGATCTCTCTAGCTGTGCGATAGACAAACTACCTGAATCAACATGTTCACTCTTCAACTTGCAAATACTGAAGATGAACACTTGTTTAAATTTGAATGAGCTGCCCCCAAATTTGCATATGCTCACCCGTTTGCAACGCCTTGAAATTAAAGGAATTTTAATTAGAAAGGTGCCACCGCATTTGGGAAAATTGAAGAATCTTCAAGTGTGGATGAGTGGGGTTGATGTTGGTGACAGTTGGGAGTTTACTATTCAGCAATTAGGAGAACTCAATGTTCATGGAAGTCTATCAATTCAGAACCTGAAGAATATTGAGAATCCATCGGATGCATTAGCAATGGGTTTGAAAAATAAAACACACCTTGTGGAGCTAGAGTTAGAATGGGGGGTTCAGACAGGGTATGAGGATGAGGATTGGCCAAATAGGAACCTTGATGATTCATTGAAAAAAAGGGAAGAAAATGTAATCATGAATCTGCAACCTTCCAAACAGTTGAAGCACTTGTCAATCAGAAACTATGGTGGTACAAAATTTCCAAGTTGGTTATTCGGTAATTCATTATCAAATGTGGTATCCTTACAGTTGGTCAAGTGTCGATATTGCAAACGTCTGCCTTCCCTTGGACTCTTGCCATCTCTGAAGGAGCTGAAGATTGAAAAGCTTGATGGGATAGTGAGTATTGATGCTGATTTTTATGGCAGTGAGCCTTTTTCATTTACATCCTTGGAAACATTGAAGTTTTCTGATATGAAAGAATGGGAAAGATGGGAATGTGAAGGTGTGACAGGTGCTTTTCCACGTCTTCAACGTCTATCTATATCTAATTGTCCCAAGCTGAAAGGAGAGCAGCTAGTGCAGAATCTTCATTTATTCCCAACACTCAACTCACTTACTCTCGCAATGTTTCCAGATCTACAGATGATTACAATGGAGCATGCTCATAATCATCTGAAGAATCTGATAATCAGGAAGTGCCATCGATTAGAGTTATTACCTGAACGCATGGATATACTCCTTTCATCTCTGGAGAACCTAGAGATACATGATTGTCCAAAAGTGGTGTGGGTCCCTGGTGGATATTTGCCATCAAATATAAAAAAGATGAGTCTCGATAATTGCTCAAAACTTATCGTCTCACTGAAAGGAGCTTTTGGAGCGAATCCCTCTCTTAAATACTTGATGGTTGAGAACCTGGACGTGGAGAGTCTTCCGGATGAAGGTTTGCTTCCACTCTCTCTTACTTGTCTGTCGATCTGGTACGGTGAAAGTCTTAAAAATCTGGAATACATGGGTCTCTGTCACCTCTCCTCTCTTGAAAAATTAGTTCTTGCTAACTGTCCCAAGTTGGAATGTTTACCAGAGGAGGGTCTGCCCAAATCCATTTCAAGTCTTACAATTGAAGGTTGTCCGATGCTGAAACAGCGCTGCGAGGAACTAACAGGAAAAGACTGGGAAAAGATTGCTCACATTCAAGACCGGTATATTTCATGAGATAATCCTTTGACGTCAAGTACATTCATTTGTTTTCATTTTTGTTGTACATACCATATAATATTCCACAAAATTTTTCCCTCTTCAATTTTGTTTCCTCTTTTTCACTGGAAATTATTTTGCATTCATCATATATAACTGAGTTTCCACATGTTTAATCATTTCAAGATTTGACTTCTCAAGAGATAATTTTGTTTCCTCTTTTTCACTGCAAATTATTGTGCCATTACATCAAAACTCGGTATCCACATGTTTAATAATTTCAGGAGCTGACTTCTAAAGAGATAATTCTCCTATTATTATTATTATTATTATTATTATTATTATTATTATTATTATTATTATTATTATTATTATTATTATTATTATTATTATTATGTTTATTATGTTTATTATGTACAAGCAAAGGTCTTGATTCATTGATCGGCATGACGAGAGGGTAACCGATGTAACTAATCTAAGTTGATCGCAAGATACAAATATTTCTTACCTTCTTCTCTGTCTTGAATTTGAAACGAGTAAAATCATGTATGGAATTCATATTTCATCAATTTAAATTCCTGATCTTTTATTTTATTACATTCGCTCTCAATTATATGTATACTAGTTTGTTACCAGTCCTAATGCACGAGACGTATTTTCCTTTTCTAAGTATATTTTTAAATGATTATTGTATAAAAGTATTTTAATCTAGATAAATTATATAAATCATATGAGATTGAATCAATTATTATTTTTGTTCACCAAAAAAGAAAGAAATGACAATCCACTTGTTTTGTTAAATTTTAAAGATATTAACATAATAGAACATGACATATAGATTTATGAATCTATTGCAAAATTTAAATACAATACTATCTTATTTAAATTTAGATAATATTATTTAGATTTAAATCAATCAATTTTTTTTAGATAGAACATATATCATTATAAGTGTCAATCAGATTAAACTTATTAATGAAATCATTCTTAATATAATTTTTAATTTTTTGCCTTAATAACTTGTTTTGTTTATACTACTTTTTGTGTACATTTCTTTTTAATGTTTATATTATGTTTGTGTTCAACTATCGTACATGTAATTTAATTTTAAAGATTAATTTCTTCCACTATAAACATTTCTGTTTAAATTTTTCTTATTTTAAAGAATAAGTTCTTCCATTACGTGCTTCACTCTATTCCTATTTTAATGTCTATTATTGAATAAAAAATCAATGGATGAGATTATTTTATTTACCTAGACATTTTGAAATTTATGCTCTTACATATACAATTGTCCCATTATATAGTTTTGGAATAAAAAAGCATCTCATGTTACATGGTTACAAATATTGGATATAAATCTACTATATATACATTTAAAGCAGTATCATTTAAAGTTTTATTGAAAATGAGTAAATTAACTTTTCTCTAATAGTGGATATTATACCACTCTTCACTAAAATTATATACTTCCCTCCCCTCTTATATCAAAATATTCACTTTATAGAGATTCGGTGACATCCTAATTTTGATTTTAATTTATTTTAACGAAAACTGTAACAACCCAATTTTTTTTAATAATAATAATTGATTATGTAACGTCTCAATTTAATAATAATAATAATAATAATAATAATTAAAAACTAAATTAAATTAATTTTTTTAATAATAATAATAATTATTGTTGATTATGTAATGTCTCAATTTAATAGTAATAATAATAATTAAAAAGTAAATTAAATTAATTATGTAACATTTCAATTTAATAATAGTAATAAAAGCCGATTATGTAATGTCATAATTTTTTTTTAATAATAATAATAAGGGGTAAATGTCGAGGAGTGATTGAGTAGTTGTTGCATATTCTGGATCATACATCTTTCCTCATTCTTCCTTTCTTTCCTTTAACCCTCAAATCTTTCACGCTTTAGTAGTCCATTTTTTCCAAAAAGGAGATTGAAGTTCCTGACGAGAGTGTGGAGATTGGAACATGTGAAAGTAGACGAGTAAATTGTGTATGTTTAGCATATAGACAAGGATCTTATTTATAACCAGGGTGTACATAAAAAGATAACAAAATAACTGAATAATCTTTACAAAATCTTTTAAGATCTAATCTTATCTTTATCTCAACCTAATCAGTTAGAATCTGATCTTATCTTTAATAGATAAGATATAACAACCTGAATAATATTATGTTTAATATATAACAACTGATTTATCTTTAAGAGATAATATCCACCTACAATTTTGACCGTCCCCCTCAAGCTGGTGAATAGGCGTTCTCCATTCCTAGCTTGGATATAATTCTTTCAAAGTTAGTACTGTTCAGCCTTTTCGTGAGTATGTATGCAAGTTGACTTTGAGTGGACACATATGGGGTGCAAATCAAGCTCTCGTCTAGTTTTTCCTTGATAAAATGTCTGTCGACCTCAATATGTTTAGTTCTATCATGCTGTACTAGATTGTGGGCTATGCTAATTGCAGATTTATTGTCATAATATAACCTCATCGGTTCATCCCATCTTATCTTCAAGTCTTCCAATATAATCTTCAGCCATGGGAGTTCACATATTCCTTGGGCCATTTCTCGAAACTCCGTTTCAACACTTGATCTAGCAACTACATTTTGTTTTTTACTCTTCCAAGTTACTAGGTTTCCACCAAGGAAGATGCAGTATCCAATAGTTGATCTCCTATCCACAGTTGACCCTGCATAATCTGCATTCGTGTATGCTTCAAGGCATACACTCTTGTTTCTTTTGAACAGAATCCCTCTTCCTAGAGTCCCTTTTAAATACTGAACAATTCTGAGTGCAGCTTGCAAATGTGTCTCCTTTGGTTGGTGCATAAATTGGCTGACTAGACTCACAACAAAAGCAATGTCTGGCCTAGTGTGAGATAAGTAAATAAGTTTGCCCACAAGTCTTTGTTACCTTTCCTTGTCCACAACATTATCCTCCTCTGAACTTCCCAACTTTATATTTGGATCAACTGGAGTACTGACTGGTTTGCAGGCTATCTTTCCTGTTTCTTTAAGCAAATCAGTTATATATTTTTGTTGAGATATGAAGATTCCTTTCTTGGAATGAGCCACTTCAATCACCAAAAAATATTTAAGTCTTCCTAATTCCTTAGTCTCAAATTCTGTGGCAAGACATTGACTCAACATTTGCTGCTCCTCTTTGTCATCTTCAGTTATTATAATGTCATCTACATACACCAATAATATTGTTACTCCCCCTGAAACTGAATGTTTGATAAATAAGGTGTGATCTCCTTGGCTTTGTTTGTAGTCCAAACTTGTCATAACTTGGGTGAATCTTCCAAACCATGCTCTTGGGGATTGTTTCAGCCCATATAGGACCTTTTTTAGCTTGCAAACGGTTCCAGCAGCAACTTACCCATCATAACTAGGGGGCAACTCCATGTATATTTCTTCTTCAAGGTCTCCATGTAGGAATGCATTCTTCACATCAAACTCCTGCATGTCCCAATCATGATTAGCTGCAAGTTCTGACTGTGTTCATTTTAGCAACTGGGGCAAATGTCTCCAAGTAATCCACTCTATAGGTGTGTGTGAATCCTTTGTCTACTAACCTTGCCTTGTAACGTTCAATGGTCCCATCAGCTTGATACTTTATAGCATATACCCATTTACACCCTACCGGTTTTTTTCCCGTTGGTAAAGTGACAAGTTCCTAAGTTCTGTTCTTGTTTAGTGCCTTCATTTCCACATCCATGACTTGTTTCCATTTCCTGTCAGATAATGCTTCAGATACAGAGGAAGGTGTGGGTGTAAAGTTTAAGTTTGTGAGATAGGTTTTATGGGTAGAAGAAAATTTTGTGATGGTTTTGTGATGCATGACCTTCTCAATGATTTAGCAAAATTTGTTTGTGGGGACATCTGTTTCAGGAGGTTAGGAGTTGATCGAGCAAAACCAAATACCCAAAACAACCCGTCACTTTTTATTGTTAATCCCTGCAATTAAAGATTTTGATGGGTTTGGGAGTTCACATGATGGTGAAAGGTTACGTACATTTATGCCAACATGTATGATAATGAATGATGTTCCTTGTTGGCGGTGGAAGGTGCCGATAGATGACTTGCTCTCCAAGTTCAAGTTCTTACGAGTCCTATCTTTGTCTGGTTGGTCTAATCTTACAAAGGTGCCTCAATCTTTAGGCAATCTTAAACATCTCTGTTCATTAGATCTCTCTGGTACTGGGATAGACAAACTACCTGAATCAACATGTTTACTCCTCAACTTGCAAATACTGAAGCTGAACAAATGTTCAAATTTGAAGGAGCTGCCCCCAAATTTGCATATGCTCACCCGTTTGCAACGCCTTGAATTTGTTGGAACTTTAATTAGAAAGATGCCACCGCATTTGGGAAAATTGAAGAATCTTGAAGTGTGTATGAGTCGGTTTGAGGTTGGCGACAGTAGGGAGTTTACTATTCAGCAATTAGGAGAACTCAATGTTCATGGAAGTCTATCAATTAAGAACCTGCAGAATATTGAGAATCCATCGGATGCATTGACAATGGGTTTGAAAAATAAAACAAACCTTGTAGAGCTAAAGTTAGAATGGTGGGGTCAGACAGGGTCCAAGGATATGTTAGAATGGGATAAGGATGGGCCACTGTGGAATAGGAACCTGGACGATTCATTGAAAGAAAGGGAAGAAAATGTAATCATGAACCTGCAACCTTCCAAACAGTTGAAGCAGTTGTCAATCAGAAACTATGGTGGTACAAAATTTCCAAGTTGGTTATTCGGTAATTCATTATCGAATGTGGTATACTTAAAGTTGGTCAACTGTCGATATTGCCAACGTTTGCCTTCCCTTGAACTTTTTCCATCTCTGAAGGAGCTGGAGATTAAATATCTTGATGGGATAGTGAGTATTGATGCTGATTTTTATGGCAGTGAGCCTTTTCCATTTAGATCTTTGGAAACATTGAAGTTTTCTGATATGAAAGAATGGGAAAGATGGGAATATGAAGCAGTGGCAGGTGCTTTTCCACGGCTTCAACATCTATCTGTAGAGTATTGTCCCAAGCTGAAAGGGGACCTGCCAGTACAGAATCTTAATTTATTACCAACACTCAACTCACTTACTCTCACAATGTTTCAAGATCTACAGATGATTTCAGTGGAGCATGCTCATAATCATCTCAAGACTCTGAAAATCATTTTGTGCCCTCGATTTGAATCATTGTCTGAACACATGGATATTCTCCTTTCATCTCTGGAGGAGCTAACAATAACAAACTGTCCAAGAGTTAAGTGGGTACCAGGTGGATATTTGCCATCAAATCTAAAAAGGATGACTCTCAAAAATTGCTCAAAACTTATGGTCTCACTGAAAGGGGCTTTTGGAGCGAATCCCTCTCTTGAAGAGTTGCATGTTTGGTACCTGAATGATGCAGAGTGTTTTCCTGACGAAGGTTTGCTGCCACTCTCTCTTAATTCACTGAGGATACGTCACTGTGGAAGTATTAGAGAATTACGTCTCTGTCACCTCTCCTCTCTTAAAAAATTAAGTATTATTGACTGCCCCAAGTTGGAATGCTTATCAGAGGAGGGTCTTCCCAAATCCATTTGAAGTCTTACCATCACAGATTGTCGGATGCTTAAGAGAAGAAGTCTGGGAGAAGATTGCTCACATTCAAGACCGGTATATTTCATGAGATAATCCATTGACGTCATGCATTTTTTGAACTGCCCGAATTAGTTATTTGTTAGACTCATTTGCTTTCATGTTTTTTTTTTTTGTACATACGTGTCATCAGTCATTTACCATATATTCCAGAAAATATTTCCTCAATCTAATTTGTTTCGTCTTTTCTGCTGGAAATTAGTGTGCATTAACATCATGACTGAGTTTCTACATGTTTAATAATTTCAAGAATTCATTTTCCAAAGAGATAATTGTCCTTATATTATTATTATTATTATTATTATTATTATTATTATTATTATTATTATATACAAGCAAAAGGTCTACAACATAAAATTCAAGAAATGTAATTTATTGATCGGCATGACTGGCAAGTACCACTGTAACTAATCTGAGTTGATGGCAAGATACAAATATTTCTTACCTTTTTCTCTGTGATCTTGAATTCTAACTGACTAAAAACCTATACGGAATTAATATTACATTCATTTAACCCTGACCTTTTATTTTATTACATTCGCTCTCTCAATTATATGTATACTAGTTTGTTACCGGTCCTAATGCACGAGACATGTTTCTCTTTTTTTTATATATATATATATATATATATATATATATATATATATATTTTAATGTTTGGATCAATTTTATGAAGCAATTTATTTGATGTGAAATTGAATTATATTTTATTAATTGATTTATTTGGATAAAATATCTAAGAGAATTTAAGATCGTGTCATTTTAAAAAGAAATTTTAATTATGTAAAATAAAAGAATTTGAAATTCTATCCAAAATGTAAGTATTTCAATTTTCTCATTCTTCAATTAAATTATATTGCACTATTTCTAAGTTTCTTTAAATAAGAATAAACTGTAAATTTATTTAAATATTAAAATTCATCATATTTATATTAATTTTATATTTTTTTTTATGATACATAAAAGAATCATTTTAATATTTATTTAATTAAACTTATAATAATAATTAAAAATAAAAATAAAACTACACATAAAACTAAAAATTAATTTGTTATTAGTTTTTATATTATTAGAATTAATATATATTTAATGACCTGATGTATTGTTTATTCAAAACTACATGAATTAATTAAATTTTATTTAAAAAAGTGAAATAGGTTAATTAAATTTTTGTAAATTCTGTGTTATTTTAAATCTATCCTATTAATTTTGTTGTAAAGAGACTAAATAAGTATAATTTATTTTTATATAACTAAGATAATTATTTTTACAATAAAAAGTTGCCACAAAATAATAATGTGTATTTTTTTAATTTAGCTTTTCATAAATGTTGTCATTGTTTTTAATTTATTTTATTAAATTTTTGTTAAGTGATTAAATAATGATAATTTATATATTTTTTAATTTAGCTTTTCGTAAATGTTGTCAATATTTTTAATTTATTTTATTAAATTTTGTTAAGTGTTTAAATAAGTATATTTTTTAAAATCTAAATTTTTTTTCCATTATTTCCTCTTTTATTATTTTATCTTTTTTCTACCTTTTAATATTTCAATATAGCATTCAAACTGTTATTTTTAAAGTTCGTTTAAATTCTTATAAATAACTATAATTTACTTATTTATTTATTTCTAATACATGTTGATGTGATCATTGAACAGACCCAATTGAAATTTTCTAATGGTTAATATTTATCATAAACTGTCAATAGAAAATTTTCAATGAGAGATTAAATAGTTTTCTTTGACTTGAGATTGTCATAGTAATTAACATGTAATTTATTGTATTTTGATTCTGGACATCTAGTGTTTTAGAGCGTTTGTTAAATAGATATTGAATAGGATTAAATACCTATAGAATTAATGATTAATCAAAAAAGGGATCATCAACTCTTACTCTTAGTAAAGAGTTTGAGTTCTATGAATAAAATTATAATCACCTTACACTTTGTTACCTCATAATATACTTTATAAATTACTTGTAATGGACTTGACTCTTTGTCTATTATTTTTTAAGGTATTTCGATGTATAATTCAATAGCATTACAAGTTTTGACATTTCTCATATCCATGGAAAAATTTGAATAACAATTAAAAAAAGCAAGACCATCACGTAGGTTATTTTCTAATATAGTTGTTATCGAGTCTTTAAATTCTTTTAATCATATATGTCTTAACATAATTAACATTGGTGTATTAATTCTTTGCCTAAAATTATGTTTAGCAGCTACTTGTATCAATCTTAGATGTATAAAATTATAACCATATGTTATGTGTTGATCAAACAAATGTTGATTTAGAATATTCATAATATTATTGCTTTCATTCCATGGATAAATATTTTCAATTATATGTATCTCATCTTAATTTAGTGACCAAAAGCTATGTTTTTTATATACCTTTGTACCTTTTAACTAAGGGTATTGACTAAAGAAATTTCTATGGGAGCAATTTCTAATTCCTTTTCTTCGTTAAACTCCGATGACGATACTTCAAGCTGTGAAGTTCTAATTACCATTTGTTTATTTTTGTTCCTTAACCCTAAATTACTAAAGGTTCCAAGAAAGTTTGGTATCGTACTTTTCTCCTTAATTTCTATTGCTGCGAGACCACTTCTGATCAATGGGTTTATTACCTTTCTTAAATTTTATTAGCAGGATCAAAGATGACCAACGTACACAGAAATTTTTAAGAAAACTTTGAACTAAAAAATCCTTATTTCCTATGGAGTTTTAGATATTATAGTTTAAATTTAAATATATTCAAATATAACTTCAAAAAGCAAGATGTTGGATCTTCTTATATTCTTTTTATAATTGTCTAATGTTATTTTTGTAAATTATCATTACATATAAATATTTATTAATGTCTTCTAATTTATTATGAGTTAAATAATATATATATATATATATATATATATATATATATATATATATATATTAATCCTCTCAACATAATAGCATATTCTTTGGTAGGATTATCATGATACGTGTTATGCATTCTTACTGCTACCTCTCTAAAGAAAATCTACTACTATTATTATTATTATTATTATTATTATTATTATTATTATTATTATTATTATTTCTTCTTTGGGTGCAGTGCTTTCAAGTATAAGATTGAGTTTTAAATTTATTAAAAGGGAAGAAACAATTTAAATAAAAAAATAATAAAATCTCTATAAAGGTGTAACACATTAAACCTTCCTGGGGACTTTTAACAGTTTGGTTATTTTAATATAATTTTTTTTTTTCTCTAGTCCACCACTTAAATGTGAAGAGGTTTTTAGAGAAAATCTATTCTCACCACATTTTCCTGTCCACAAAATATGGAATCGAAACCTTAATTTAAAATTTTAAATATTGAGTATTTCTCTAGTCAAAAAAATGTCCGAAAAGATCGGATGATAACAGTAATAAATAAATAAATAAAAAAGAGAAATTCAATCTTTAACAATAGCATTAAGTATGGTCAACTAACAGCAAAACGAAGAGTAAAGAAACATGAGAATAATAGAAAATTGATGAAAGTGTTGAATAACATTAAATGCTCCTCAACAATGTATAACACTATTTATATGATTCTACATACCTTCGTATCAACACCAAAAGCATTCTAACATTAATTCAATCCAAGATCAAATTAAGATGAAGGCTATTACTTCAATCATGATCGTTTTGCTGGTTTTGTCTATTGGCATTGGTATGTTATTCTTTTCTTTATTGATTTTATAACCATATTTTATAATAACTTGAGGGTGACGGTTTGGAATTGAATATTTTGTACTTGTGTATGGCTAAAAAATGAAGGGCCAGTAAAGGTGACAGAGGCAAGAATGTGTCAAGAAACACTGTACAAGTATGACTGTGTAGAAGGCCCGTGTAACACTGCTTGCGTCAAAAAACATGGAAATAGAGCAAGTGGTATGTGCAATGCTATAGAAGATTGCATATGTAACTACCCATGTTAAATTACTACTCCATATTCTCCCACCAATATTCTTACTTTTCATGTAATTTGCATTGGTGGATTCAAACAAAATAAAATTACTCTTTCAGTCATATATTTTTTCATTTCTTTTTTCTTTTTCCTCGTTCAGTTTATTTGTGAACCAGTATTCTTCGTGTCAAGGATAATTACTATTAATTAAGTACATACAAAAGTTGGGCAATCAAGTAATATAAAAAAAAATATATTCTTAAAAAATAATAATCTTCATCCTTTTATATTTTTGAAAATTGTTACCTTTTGATTATTAAATTTAATTAAATTTCACTAGTCAGGCTTATTTTTAGTTTATTAATGATATAAATATTAAAGGTATAAAGATCTTTACGTTTCAAAACAAAAACCTTTTTGCTTCAAGGAGCACATAATTAAGCATAACAAAATGAACAAAATCTTTTTAGATAATTTCATATCATCAAAACAATTGGACATGGATTTAATTCTTTTTTGGCGTGAAATTTATTGTTAAGTACCATTAAAAAAAAATTAAAATTTTAAGAATTTTAATAAAAAATAAAGAATTTAAAATTTGTCACATATGGTGCCCCTTTGCTTGTTGACTTGAGTCTTTCCTAGCTTGCTTGCAGTATCTCTCTCTTCCCTTTGAAGTGCTTTCTCTCAAATTCATCATTATCATATTTGTTCTTTTGTTTTTATTTCTAATTGTTTCCTTAATTTAGGGATTCGAGGTTTTTATTCCATTGAAAGTTGAATAATCATATGTACAGATGATTTAACTGGGCTCTCTGTGAAAAAAAATTATGTTATTGTTCATGTTATTGTTTCAACTATTGGATAAAGCAATAGCCACACTTGTGTAGATAATTTTCATGTTATTGTTTCATTTCTAGTTTCTTTTCTTTTTATATTTGTTTGGTAATTTGATTTTACAATTAAAAAAGAAACACCGCTTAATTTTATCCAAACAATAACCTTAATATAAATGAAATTTCAATATGTTTATCCAAGTAAAATATTTTTAAAATCGAACAATTTTAATTGAAGAATTTGAATTCCCATGTAGATTTAAAATTCCTTAAAATTTGAAAATATTTTATTCATAACACGTATGTTTGTATGACAATTCAATTAGAACGGTTTGAAAGGTACAATATTATATCCATCGCGGAAAGAATATTTTTCACAAAGTTTCTCTCGAAATTTGGTCGATGCATGATATCACTTTTCCAGGGAAATAAATTATTTAAATTTAAAATAAATATTAATTATCTTTTTAAAATAAATATCAAAATAGTCTCTCGGAAAGGGAAGAAGGTTGTTGATGAAAGTAAAGAAAATTATACAAACAGTTTGGTCAGAAGATAGAACAAGAAAGCTAAATGATTGAATATAGACCGGAACATATCGATTTTGGAGCTGAATGAAATGCAACATATCGGTCGCAACATTACCTTTCTTTACATATTTCACCCTGCAGCGGCTGCAAGATTGTAACTGTGAAAATCTTAACGCAACTGTGACAGTGACCGATATTTAGAATCTTGGATGTAGCTATTCCAAGTCGAAAGAGAAGAAACGTTAAGAATAGAATTAAGAAGATTGAAAAGCTTAATTAAAGTATTCAGTATCAACTGATTTTGTCAGTATGGATTGGAAATAAATGAAAGTTCCTCTGGTTTTTTCTTCTTCAGAGCATGCTTGGTTGTTCAAATTGATACAACCTATGAAGGTTAGCAGTAAATTGATATTAATGTTTATATCTCACATTCTTTGGTTCTCTAATCTTAAAATATGATATTATTTTCTCTAATCTCACATTCTTTTATTTTTTATTCATTTTCTTTTCTTTTCCTCTATAAACGTGTAAAATATATATATATATATATATATATATATATATATATATATATATATATATAAATGGAAGTATATTTTAACCCGATTGTTGTATAGGGTACTAATTCTCTTGTCTTAAGATGGTTTTGTGTTTTCCATTAATACAATTATGTGCTGAACAAACCAGAATAACAATAGTCCACCATATACAAAATGTAAGAATAAATATTCAAATTTTTATTATAAAATATGGAGGTAAGAACACATGTTAGACTCATCAATATTAAATTTTCTAATCAAAAACAGTATTTAAATTATTTAAATATATTTAAATTCAGTTATTTTTTTGGTTTTTATTTTAAAAGTGATTTTAAACTATAAATTGATTTTGTATTGGTTTTAAAACTAATTTTAAGAAATTATCCAAATTGTTTTAAGAAAAAATAAGTGAATAAGAATTTCAAATCCAATCTGTTGAAATAGATGTAGATTAAATTTTTTAAAATTTAATTTATGTTTTCTTAACTGTGTCTTTTTATTTTCTTATTCCCTTCTCATCTCTTCTTCTTTTCCTAGGTGGAACATAATAATAAAAGTCACCATGGTCGTGACGTCGCTGCTGTGGTTGTAACGATTTCCCAGTGATGAGATGACTAGGGTCCATTTTAAATTTAGTTATAATGCTATTCCATTTTAAATTCATTTTATTTTTTTTAAAATTATGATGAATTAAAAATATAATATTAAGTGACACTTCTTATGTTACTGACTTTGAAATATTAAGAAAATATCTTCATTCATGGAGTTGTATTTAGTTCTTTAATTAATTATTAATAAACATATTTTTATATTTTGTTATGTATAGAAGATATTCTGTGAATTACTACATACTTTTTTAAAAATAAAAAAATTATAAAAGAGTCTGTTCTACCAATATTGAAATAATCTTTAAAAGAAACAATATATTAAAAAAATACTGAAATAATCTTTAAAAGATAAATAAAATACTCTCCTACCATATAAATAACGTGTTCAATTTGATTAACACTTGTGTTATATGATTTTAATGGAGACGAATGGAATATTAAATAACTTGGAATATTTGGAATACCGTAACAGGTGAGCGTAATGAAACACCTATTGGTCAAAAGGTAAATCTTTTATTTGCAACTGCAAGTGCATATCAATGTTTCAAAAACATCGTCCTTGTGTTTAATATGTGATTACTAACTTTGTCTTATGCAGATGTCTACTTGAGAAAGTTATCAGTATGGTCTGTAATCATCAAAAAGGGGGAGATTGTTAGATCAAGATGATTAACACTTTTAAAGTTTTGATTTCTACAAGACAGATGAAACTTTCTCAGACGGAACATTAGCAAGCAAGTCAGACGAAACAAGCACAGACGAAAGATGACTCCTCAAATTGAAGTCATTCGTCTGTCTCAAGTCAAAGTCATCAGACGATAGGATAAGACGAAATCTCTTAAGACTGAAGAAGTGTATCGTCTTGTCAAGAAGTGAAACAAAGTATGAGTCACTCGTGCCAAGATTTCAAATCTTAAGAAGTACTATTTAGAAGCATCCAAGATCAGTATGGGGATTCGCGCTTGCAACTCGAAAAGGTCTTCACCTTTTGGTCAAAGTCTCTGTACATGTCAGAAAAAGTACTGCACACGCTATCTAAATCCGTTGCGCACGCTATCTAAATCCGTTGCGCACGCTATCTAAATCCGTTGCGCACGCCATCAATCACTCAAGTACTATCTGACACCTTTTGGAAGCTCTCAAGGAAAATATTCAATGGCATTCTTCTGTGTCTAACGGATATCTGAAGACGTTGCCTATTTAAAGACTTCACTCCTTCAGAGTTCAGTTGGCGAACACGCTTCTAATATTCAATCTTCTGTGATTTCGCTCACTATATCTGTTGTACTTCATTGTAAAACCCTCTCTGCGAAGAGGAATCTCTCTTGTTTAAAAAAAACATCTAGTTCAAATCCATTTGTGTGGTGTTTTAGCTTGATGAGGCTGGTTGTTCAAAGAATACCTTTGTTGTTTAGCCCTGCGAAGGCGTGTTCAAAGAATATCGTGTTATAGCCAGAAGTGGCTGGACGCAAATAATACTTGTAACGCTTTCACGATTGGTAGTGAAAACTCAGTTGTTACTAGGTAACTGGACGTAGTCTCATATAGACGAACCAGTATATAAATACTTGTGTATTTACTTCTCTAAGTTCTTTCGACTAACAGGGATAATTAAACTATAACGTTTCTTACTTAAAAACAATCCTTGAAGATTAAAATTATTTCGTCTGAACATATTTAAACTCACAGACGAAAGAGAAATTTTTTTTTAAAACACAATTCAACCCCCCTTCTTGTGTTCTATCTTTTACATTACCCCATTATTATCAACAATAGTAGAACTACCTTTACTAATTAAATAACTAAACACCATCTAATTAATTTTAAACTTTAAGCTTAATAATACATTTATAAATCTTACTTTCTATTTATTTATTTATTATCATCATTAATTTGATGTGTCATAGAAATTCCCTCTCAGATGACCTCAAGTAGTCTACCTACAATTCCTTACAAATTCAACTACGAATTCAACGACGGTCCAATTATTAAATGGAATGAATGCCTAATGCTATTGATAATAGTTAATATTGATAAAATGGTATATAAGGGTTTCCACGTCATATTTTCCTTTACAGGAAAACCATTTAGATTGCTAGAATATTATATACACATTCTTAGTTTCAGAGTAACAATATGGAAAGATTGAATTGTGTATGATATTAATCAAACTCGTAATTTTTCTATGGTACTACCGCCAATATTCTTGTAGGGGCTAAAACCCCTTTGTTAGATCAAGGATGATTAACGTCTCAAGGTTTTGATTAATTACAAGACAGACGAAACCAAACTACCCAAGACTTGCTAAGACGAAACCAGCACAGACGGAACATGGCCCTTCAAAGTGAAGATCTGCGTCTGTCCAAAAGCCAAGCCATCAGACGATACATGCACAGACGGAAGAAGACTTCTCAAGCAAGAGTTCTTTGTCTGTTCAAAGAGTGAAGTCTAAGACGATAGGATGAGACGAAACATCTACAACTGAAGACACATATCGTCTATCCATGAAGTGAAGTCAAGTTGAGATACTCGCGCCAATATTTCAAATATGAAGAAGTACTCATGAGAAGCATCCAAAATCAGTATGGGGATTCGAGCCTACACTCCAAAGTCAAAAAGGTCTTTACCTTTTGTCACTTCTCTGTACAAGTCAGAAAAAGTACTGCGCACAACCTAGTCCGCTATATCCGCTGCGACTCTGCATCAATCAATCAAGTACAACTGACAACCTGTTTGGAAAGCTCTCTTGAAGATTTCTCAACGACTCTCAACGACATTCAAATGAGTCTAACGGCTATTTGAAGAAGATGCCTATAAAAGGACTTCAAAGCTTCAAGATTCAGTTAGCGAATACGCTTATCTCTATCCTTCATCTGAGAATTCGCTCAAGTCTGATATAAGTTCTTCATTGTAAAACCCTCTCTGCGAAGAGGAAAAACTTTGTTTTTCAAACATCTTTCAAAGTCCACTTGTGTGGCAGTTTAGCCTGAGGAGGCTGTGTTCCAAAGAATACGTTTTGTATTAGCCTGTGGAGGCTGGGTTCAAAGAATACCTTGTTGGTTTAGCCTGAGAAGGCTAGGAGCAAAGAATATCTTGTAATAGCCAGAAGTGGCTGGGTTCAAACAATACTTGTAACCTTTTCACGGTTTGTAGTGAAAACTCAGTGGTTGCTGAGTAACTGGACGTAGTCTAGAATAGACGAACCAGTATAAAAATATCTGTGTTTATTTGTTTCGTTTGTTCAACTAACAGGGGATAATCATAATATAACGTTTGCTTATTAAAATCAATATTTCAATACAAACATTGTTTCGTCTGAACAGATTTGAAACCCACAGACGAAAGAGATAAAATTTTTTTTATTAACACAATTCAACCCCCCTTCTTGTGTTTATCTTTTACAGTTTGGTATCAGAGCTCAGCCTCTAAGGGTTGAGCGCTTAACAGCTGCTAGAGGACAAGATCCAGCATGGATTCACAAGGACCATCTTTCCTATCCGGAGGAGCCTCGATGAACAAACCTCCAGCGTTCTCTGGAGATGATTATCCCTACTGGGTTGACAGGATGGAGATGTACATCAAGTCAACCCAATATAGATTATGGAACATAATCACGACTGGAGATATCCCCATTGTAAAGCCTGAAGGAGAATGGGGAAATGAAGAATACTCTGTGATGGAGCTAAACAATAAAGCAAGATATGCTCTAATGTGTGCTCTCTCCAGAACAGAGTACAACAGATTCTGTGCCTACAAAACTGCTAAAGAATTATGGGATGCTCTCAAAATCTCATATAAAGGCACTGAAGATGTGAGAATGAGGAAGGCTGCCACTCTTCAAAGAGAATATGAAATGTTCTCTATGAAGAAAGGAGAGTCAATAGATATGATGTTTGGAAGATTCCAAACAATATTGAATGGACTCACCGCTCTGGGAATCACCTTCACAAAGGCCCAGAATAACATGAAGATCTTGGACAGTCTCCCACCTCCTTGGGAAGCCATGTCCACAGCTATCTCTGTTGGAAGAGATATGAAGACATTAACTCTAGACGAGTTAATTGGAGCTCTAAGGGTACATGAGGTACTCTTATGCAAAAGAGACAAAATCAAAGTTCAAGAGCCTATAGCTCTTCCGTCTGTAAACACCATACCTAAAGAAGATTATGTCAAGAAGGACAGTAAAAAGAAAATGAAGATTCTGAAGGCAGATTCAACCAAATCTGAATCGTCTGATGATTCGTCTGAAGACGAAGTCTCTCTCATGGCCAGACGATTTAAAAGGATGATGATGAAGAAAGGCAGAGGCCAACGCTTCTTCAAGAAAAAGGAGAAGAAGTTCCCTGAGAAGTCATCAACCAAAGAAGAAAGCACAGAGATTGTGTGCTATGAATGTAGAAAATCGGGACATATGAGGTCAGAATGTCCCAGACTGAGAAAGAGATGGAGCTCTAGAAAAGACAAAGGGAAAAAGAGCTTACTGACTTGGGAAGACCTTGATAGTGAAAGCTCAGAGGAATCCTCTGAAGAAGAAGAAACAGCAAATATCTGCCTCATGGCTGGAGACCATGTCTCAACAAAGGTAAATCTCAATGAAACTTCTTCATCCTCCTCTTCTGAATCTGAGTTAGAATCAGAAGAAATATCATATGATACTCTTCTAGCTCACTCTCATTTTATTGCTAAGCAATACAAAACCTGCAAAACCAAGCTGAGACAAGCTTTGGAAGAAAATGCAGTTTTGAAATCTGAAATAGAGTTTCTAGACAAGAAAGTATCAAATGATGTTTCGTCTGAAGTCGAAAAGGACAGTTTCATTCTTGAAATCGAAAGATTAAAGAAAGAAAATGAGTCCTTACTCAATGACTTAACCAAGTTTACAAAGGGATCTTCCATTCTTGACAATATTTTAAAATATAGGAGATCACCTAATGATAAAAGTGGACTTGGTTATGTTAAGAAGACAGACGAAAAGAAAAACAAATCTGTTTCGTCTGATAAAAAGAAGAGGAATTACAACAAGGTTCCTAACAACTACAAAAAGGCTGAAAACAAAAGGAAGCCTTTTGTAACTAACAAGAAAGGACCCAAAAAGATTTGGGTACCAAAGTCACTCATTGTTCCTGTTGCAGATATCCTCAATGGGAAGAGACAAGACTTCAATTTCGGTACGGACGGTGGATGCTCACGACACATGACGGGAGAGACTGTCTATGTTCCAAGACCTCGAGACCAAGTAAAGGGTCTGTCTCATACGGTTCTGGAAAAGGTAAAATTCTTGGCATTGGGACTGTTGGTAAGACACCCAATACATTTATCCAGAACGTATCATATGTTAAAGGCCTTAACTTCAATCTACTTAGCATAAGTCAATTTTGTGATAGTGGATATGAAGTAGCTTTTAACTCTGATGAGTGTATAGTGAAAAACAAAGATAAATCCATTCTTTTTATTGGGAAAAGAAAGAATAACCTTTATGAGGTTTGTCTTTCTGACCTGAGTGATCAGAATGTAACATGTTTGATTTTAGCAGACGATGAACGAGATATTTGGCACAAAAAGCTTGGACATTTAAGTCTCAAGTATATTTCAAAAATTTCTAAAAAGGATCTCGTAAAAGGTTTGCCAAAAATATCTTGGAAAACCAATCGTCTGTGTGAATCTTGTCAGCATGGAAAACAACTCAAAGCTTCTTTTAAATCAAAAAATGTTGTTTCCACGACAAGACCTTTAGAACTGTTACACATTGATCTCTTTGGACCCACTCAGACTGAAAGTCTTGGAGGAAAGAGATATGGATTTGTCATTGTAGATGACTATACTAGATTCACATGGGTATACTTCCTAGCCCATAAACATGAGTCATTCAAGGTCTTTGAAATATTCTGTAAACGTGTTCAAAAAGAAAAATGAATATGTATTGCGTCTGTAAGGAGTGATCATGGAACAGAATTTGAAAATTCTGAGTTCAAAGCCTTTTGTTTTGAAAATGATATATTTCACAATTCTTCGTCTCCAAGAACTCCTCAACAAAATGGAGTTGTGGAAAGGAAAAATCGTACTCTACAAGAAATGGCTAGAACAATGTTGCATGAAAGCTCTCTCCCTAAATATTATGGGCGAAGCGTTAATACTTCCGTTATATTCAAACAGAATATTAATAAGACCAATATTGAATAAGACTCCATATGAACTATGGAAAGGAAGAAGACCCAACATCTCTTATTTCCATCCTTTTGGATGTGAATGCTTTATCTTGAACACCAAAGATCAACCTGGCAAGTTTGATTCAAAGGTGGTAAAAGGAATCTTTCTTGGATATTCCAACACATCTAACGCTTATAGAATTTTTAACTCTAAGACGCAAGTTGTAGAGGAATCAATTCATGTAAAGTTCCAAGATAACTCAAAGGCTGATAAAGAAATATCAGACCTAGAAAACTTGTTTGAAAATTTGTAGGTTAATCCTTCTGGTCAAAATGATAAACAAGGGTCAGACGATAGACGCACAGACGAACCCTCTTCGTCTGAGACTCATCAACAAAGAGATGAAGCACCTACAAGATCATGGAAGTTTGCGTCTAACCACACTGAAGATCTTATCATTGGAGATAGGAATCAAGGTGTTCTAACTAGATCAAGGCTAAAGGAATCGTCTGGATATGCTCTTGTATCAAGCATAGAGCCAAAGAATATTGAAGATGCTCTTCAAGATAACGATTGGATTTTGGCTATGGAAGAAGAACTTAATCAGTTCACAAGGAATGATGTATGGACCCTGGTTGAAAGACCAAAGAATAAAAGCATCATTGGGACCAGATGGGTGTTCAGAAACAAGCTTGATGAAGCTGGAAAAGTGGTAAGAAACAAAGCAAGGTTAGTAGCACAAGGGTATAATCAACAAGAAGGTATTGATTTTACAGAAACTTTTGCACCTGTAGCTAGATTAGAAGCTATTAGAATATTACTTGCTTTTGCTGCTCACAAGAATATCGTCTTATATCAAATGGATGTAAAAAGTGCTTTTCTAAATGGTTTTATTGAAGAAGAAGTGTATGTAAAACAACCTCCTGGTTTTGAAAGTTTGTCTCAACCAGATCATGTTTTTAAACTCAAGAAAGCATTGTATGGTCTTAAATAAGCTCCTAGAGCTTGGTATGATAGACTCAGTTCTTTTCTTCTTAAAAATGGTTTTTCAAGAGGAAAGGTTGATACAACTCTCTTCAAGAAAAGTGTTTCAAAAGACTTTATTATAGTCCAGATTTATGTAGACGATATAGTCTTTGGAGCTACTAATGATTTCTTGTGCAAGGATTTTTCAAAGCTAATGCAGGATGAGTTTGAAATGAGCATGATGGGAGAATTGAAGTTCTTTCTAGGACTTCAAATCAAGCAGACAAAAGAAGGAATCTACATCCATCAACAGAAATACACAAAAGAACTTATCAAGAAGTTCAAGATGGAAAATGCCAAGCCTATGAAGACCCCTATGCATTCGTCTGGAGCAAATCTCAACAAGGATGAGTCAGGTAAGTCCGTTGATCAGACGGTATACAGAGGTATGATTGGCTCACTCCTTTATTTAACTGCAAGCAGACCTGACATTATGTTTAGTGTCTGTCTATGTGCTAGATTTCAATCTGATCCCAAAGAATCTCACTTACAAGCTGTAAAGAGAATTCTTAGATATCTTGTTGGTACAACTAATCTCTCTCTGTTTTATAAGAAAAATAGTGATTTCAGTTTAAGAGGCTTTTGTGATGCGGATTATGCTGGAGACAAAGTGGAGAGAAAAAGCACAAGTGGTGGATGCCAGTTCCTTGGATCATCACTAATATCTTGGTCAAGCAAGAAACAAAACTCCATTGCATTATCAACAACTGAAGCAGAGTACATTACTGCGGCAGGGTGTTGTTCACAATTACTATGGATAAAACATCAACTTGAAGATTACTCCAGGTTTGAGAATAATATACCAGTATTTTGTGATAACACTAGTGCAATCAATCTTAGCAAAAATCCTATTCAACATTCAAAAGCTAAACATATTGAAATTCGTTTTCATTTTATAAGAGATTATGTACAAAAAGGTATTTTCAATATGCAGTTTGTACAAACTGATTTTCAATGGGCAGATATATTTACCAAAGCATTAGACGAAACACGATTCAATTTCATTAAAGAAAATCTTGGAATTATTTCTTTAAAGGATTGAAAATTGTTCCGTCTGAGCTAGTTGTTTTTGTTCCGTCTGTACATTATTTCGTGTTAAGACGAAACATTGCGTCTGATCAAGTTGAATAGTTACTGTGGTAAAATTCAACAGACGCAACTGTTACTGTTTAACAAGTTTATCTCAAGTGTGTAGGGACAAATTAAAGAGAGCAATAAATGTGTCTGTCATTTATTGCACTATTCTAGGACATTGATAGGCACGCGCCGTGAATTGCAGAGGTCAAATCAATCATTGAAAAGGCAATGATATGGACACGTCATATCAGGGGCAGTTTTCAAAAATCCTTTCGTCTGATGAATTACAACCGTTTTTAACTTTGCCTATAAATACTCTTGAAAGTTCACTCTTTTACTCTTTACTGCTATTTGCAACTGTTTGAACTTTCTGAAACCTAATACTCACTAAACTCTTATTCTCTCTGTTTTCAAAAATCAACAATGGCCGCCAAGAGTACCAAAGCAACCAAAACCACTGAAGCCACTTTCTTCGCCCAAGATTTGTTCTTGTCGATCAAATGGATATCAAGGGAGACTCTTGAAAGCGTCTCTGAAAGAGTAGTGAAGATTTTTGACCACACTAGATGGATGGATTTTGCTGAGTTAAGAGGCCCATGGCTGATGGAGGCCTATGCCGAATTCTGGAGCGATGCGAAAGAGTTCGATGATGGTATCGTGGGTACCAGAGACAACAAAGAGTACATCATTACGGTGGACATTATTGCTGAGGCCGGGAACTGCAAGGCCGAGGGGCGCTTCTATAGCCCCAACTGGATGAAGAATGAATCAGAGGAGCATGTTGACAAGATCATGTATATGAAGAAACGCGACCCTGAAGACTCCAAGTTCTATAGGTCAGGGAACCTCTCTCCAACCGCTAGAATCATCCACAACCTCCTCTTCAACATCTTCACACCAAGGACTGGTTCGAGGGACAATGTGAGTGCTCGAGACAGATTCTGCATTTTCTACTGTCTGAGAAAAGCAAGGATGAGCCTCCCACACATTATACTTGACCACTGGATAAGCGCGTTGAAGAACCGCAACATTCGTAGGAAGAGCAGCATTCCCTACGCTACCCTCTTCACAAAGATCATTATCAACCAAAGGTTTGATACTGCTGGTGTTGTCTACCACCAAGAGGGAAAGGAAGTAAAAGCAAGCACCTTTGCGAAGATGCATCTAGCGCCAAGCTTCCTTCACTCACAAAAAGAGGATGTACCCCTCTCACCCATCACCAAAGACCCTCCACACAGAGCTCGCATCAAGCGTGCTAAGACCCAAACACAAGCCCAAATACCAACCGAAACACAACCCCAAACACAAGCCCAAACACCAACCGAAACACAACCCCAAACACAAACTCAAACACTTCCATCACCTCCTCCACCTGTAATAATCACTGAAGTTCCTTTTGAGGATGTTCCTGACGAACCCCTCAAGAAAAAGAAAAGGACTATCAGAATCAAGCACATTGGTGCTAAGCCAAGAGGACAGACGATATCCCCTAGTGAAGATGAAGGGGTTAAGGTATCGTCTAAGGGTGCTGCGTCTGTGAAGATACTCACAGACGAAGAAAAAGAAAAGAAAGAAGCAGAGGAAAAAGCAAGAGCCAGGAAGATTGCTCTTGAAAAGGCTGCTAAGGGCAAAGAGAAGATGAAGCAAAAGCTTGCGTCTGTGATCATTGGAGAGATAGACGAAGAAAAAGCGCTGAAAGAGGCTAAGAGGGTCTCTATTTTGCTTCAAGCTGAAAGAGAAAGAATCTTTCTCGAAAGCTTAAGGGGCATTGGATCGTCTGATGGAGCGTCTGCTCAAGCTACTTCAAAGGGCATGAACAGTGAAGAAACTGCCCAGATCCAAAAAGACAATGCCCAGCTTGCAGAGGAGTTGGAGACAATGCTAAGTGAAGAAGTCTCAACTATGGAGATGTCATCATCAACTCTCCAAGACCAACATAGGACATCTGCGTCTGAGCCTATTGTTGTGTCTCCTCTGAATGCTGCCCTAGCACAGACGTTACCTGCTGCGTCTGAAGAAGCATCCCACCAACAGACGAAGGAATTTCCGTCTGAAGACTTTGTGCTAATTGAAGAAGTTGATTCTTCGTCTGATGAAGAACAACTTGAACTCATAAAGGTGGATGCTACATGGGGGAGATCACATGCTGAGGTGATCAATCCAGAAGATTTACCCCCAAAGCACAAGGTGGACTATTCGTTTCTGAACGAATTAGTCATGAGAAGATTTGCTGAGAGCACCTGTGCCGAGAGACCAATCAAACCTGATTGGATCATTGGAGAGAAGAATGAAGAATTCTCCAATGAAGCTGAATCGTCTGAGTCTACGATGGTCATCAGGGCAGACGATGAAAACATGTACATAAGAAACACTCCCTACATCGAGTTGAAGAACCCCTACCAGTACAGAGGAAAGAAGGGTTTCCAACTTGGGAGATTTGTAAATCCCCTCCTATACAATAAAGCCTTGAAGCCGGTGGATTTCAATGAAGAAACCATATACACCCCAGAAGAGCAACGCAATTGGCTGAAGCGTCTGCCCTGGGACACACTGGCCAACCTAGACATCAAAGGCTTAGAAGATATACAAGAATACAAGGATCATCTTGCTTGCGTCGTGATTGAAGGACCAGCCCTTGGCTATGAACCTCACATCCCACACAGAGAAAATCCAAAGTGGAAGGTTCGGTATGAGACCAATGCCCCTGTATTTCATCATTGTAGATATGGGGATGCACACTATACCATCTATGAGCCGAAAGATTGCACACATTGGCATCTTGACGCCATAGATCGCCATGATCCTATGCCCTTCACAATTCCACTCAACAAAACAGAGTATGTCGGTCTAGGACACTCTCTGGAAATTGTGCTTCCATGGACGAGGCCCCACTGCTCAGGGATCAACCCTCGCTACTCCATCCTCCTCAACGAGTATGAAGACCCCGAAGAATTCGCTCATGCCCTCCCTGAAGACTACAACTTGTCATTCAAGCTGATTGCTGGTGCCTATAGAAGGGAAGTCAAGGAAAGAGAAGCTTCCTTCTATCATATTGATCATCATGCTAAGAAGGATAAGAGATATTGCCCCTTTATGGTGGGATCACAGTTCTCTTCGCTGGTGTCAGACGAAACAAAATACACTATCATCTTAGACCGCAAACGACCATGCTTGGTCAAGTTTTTGGCTAAGGGCAAGGAGAAGAAAGTATCGTCTGAACCAAGAACCTTCAAATTTGCAAGGCATATCCCCAAGCGTCTTCCAAATGCTACTTATGAGCACCTCAAAGCAGTACAAGCTCAAGCCTCAAGTCCTATCAATCCTCAAATACAAAGGATGATAGAAGATCATGAAGCCACATCCAGATTCTGTTCTGGAACTTCTTTTGATGAATCCGACAAGGATTCTTCCGTCTGTGGCAGGGTGTTTCCTGGTGGAGCTTTTGCTTACACACATCCTTCTGAGGAACATCCAGATCTTGAAGTCTCTGTTCCAACAAAGAACTACTCTTGGCAATGGGAACGGAACTTCACAGCTTACCTCAATCTTCCGCTGTTCACATTGCGTCTGAAGAAGACTCCATCAGTGCTCATTATTGATGACACTGTACCTTTAGTGGAAGAGCCTCAAACACCACAAGTGCAAATTGATGATTTGGTGGAGGTTGCTGAGACAGTTGAGGTTGCTGAGGATAATATTCAAGAAGCTGAGGAGTATAAAACTCTGAAGCGAAAGTATGATGCTTTGGAAGAAGACTGCGAGCACTTGAAGGAAAAGAACAGAGAACTTGAAGAAAGTCAAGCTTCTTTATCGTCTGAAGTGCAGCAGTTGAAGGACATTGTGATGACCCTGCTTAATAAGAAGCCAAAACCCTCTTCGTGATCATGTTTTGATGATTCACAGCCCAAAGGGGAGACAGAGAAATCAAGATCCCAAGGGTAAGAAGAAAGGTACAAAGGGGAAAGCAATCGTCTGAGGAGGAGCGAACATGAGCATAAAAACCTTCGTCTGAGGGGAGCAATCAAGAGTAAGGAGCATCGTCTGATGGGGAGTTAGCCATGTATTTTAATTGTATCAATGTATTCTTTTTAGTATAGAAAATACATTGTAATTTTTTATTCTTTATTGGTTTTCTGCTTATACCAATGTAATTGTATACACAGATTACATCACATTGATGTAACAATCTTTATAAAGAGGTATTATTTAGAAAACATCGTCTTGATGTCAATCTGGCTTTTTAAGACTGTTTGTTTCTGTCTAACCATGTCTTGTGCAGATTTTCTTGGTATGGTCTGTAATCATAAAAAAGGGGGAGATTGTTAGATCAAGGATGATTAACGTCTCAAGGTTTTGATTAATTACAAGACAGACGAAACCAAACTACCCAAGACTTGCTAAGATGAAACCAGCACAGACGGAACATGGCCCTTCAAAGTGAAGATCTGCGTCTGTCCAAAAGCCAAGCCATCAGACGATACATGCACAGACGGAAGAAGACTTCTCAAGCAAGATTTCTTCGTCTGTTTAAAGAGTGAAGTCTAAGACGATAGGATGAGACGAAACATCTACAACTGAAGACACATATCGTCTATCCATGAAGTGAAGTCAAGTTGAGATACTCGCGCCAATATTTCAAATATGAAGAAGTACTCATGAGAAGCATCCAAAATCAGTATGGGGATTCGAGCCTACACTCCAAAGTCAAAAAGGTCTTTTCCTTTTGTCACATCTGTGTACAAGTCATAAAAAGTACTGCACACAACCTAGTCCGCTATATCCGCTGCGACTCTGCATCAATCAATCAAGTACAACTGACAACCTGTTTGGAAAGCTCTCTTGAAGATTTCTCAACGACTCTCAACGGCATTCAAATGAGTCTAACAGCTATTTGAAGAAGATGCCTATAAAAGGACTTCAAAGCTTCAAGATTCAATTAGCGAATACGCTTATCTCTATCCTTCATCTGAGAATTCGCTCAAGTCTGATATAAGTTCTTCATTGTAAAACCCTCTCTGCGAAGAGGAAAAACTTTGTTTTTCAAACATCTTTCAAAGTCCACTTGTGTGGCAGTTTAGCCTGAGGAGGCTGTGTTCCAAAGAATACCTTTTGTATTAGCCTGTGGAGGATGGGTTCAAAGAATACCTTGTTGGTTTAGCCTGAGAAGGCTGGGAGCAAAGAATATCTTGTAATAAATAGCCAGAAGTGGCCGGGTTCAAACAATACTTGTAACCTTTTCACGGTTTGTAGTGAAAACTCAGTGGTTGCTGAGTAACTGGACGTAGTCTAGAATAGACGAACCAGTATAAAAATATCTGTGTTTATTTGTTTCGTCTGTTCAACTAACAGGGGATAATCATAATATAACGTTTACTTATTAAAATCAATATTTCAATACAAACATTGTTTCGTCTGAACAGATTTGAAACCCACAGATGAAAGAGATAAATTTTTTTTATTAACACAATTCAACCCCCCTTCTTGTGTTTATCTTTTACACCCTTCCACTTTCGTATCCAGCAAAATCAAATCCAAAATACTCACACTCAATCCATCAACATCACACACAACACATAGAAGAGAAGAAGAAGGAATCAATAAGACAAAGAGAGCAGCAACAAAACAAGAGATCTCCCATTGCGGGAAAGAAAACAAACTAATTCAAAATATTCAATTCATATTAAATAAACAAAGGGAAGAGTTAAGAATATCCAATTATTATTATTAAATAGAGAACCACTTGATAACTCATAAAAGTGAACTATTTCTATACTTCTTTTATATCATAGATTGTCCTTTTCCTACTCTTAATCCACCTAAAATAACTCTAAGTTAACTTTAATTCATAATAATTTGTGTTAGAGCCTGTTGATGGTGTGTTAAGTGTTTCAGGGAGAAAAATAGTCAAAAATAGGTGAAAATGTGTCCAAGAAGGCATCTCTCACGAGTTGAAATACAACTCGCGCGACATGGAGCTCTAATGAAGAATAAAAGCTCTCTGAAACATCATCTCGCGCTCATCACATCTTGCGCGAAGACACCCTTCTTGAAGAGAAGTTAACTCTGTGGAAACTCATCTCGCACTCACCTCGCGCTCAACAACAATCATCTCGCGCGAGGTGATGTGACTTCAAGAAAAAGTTAACTCTCTGACACCTTGTCTCTCGTGTATCTTGCGCCCAGCTTAACTCTCTGTAATTCCGTTGAAAGAATTAAAAACCCTAATTCTTAGGCGTTTGACGGCTAACCCTAGACGGCGGCTGCACTTCAACTGAAAGTTCCTCGACTCGTGAATGACAACAGGATTCAATTACAAGAAAAAGAGAAGGAGACTCAGATCATCATCATGTATTCTCTTTCAATTTATTGTATTGATTTCCATCCAGTCATGAACTAAATTCCCTCTAGATTGGGGAACCAATGTAACCCTGATTCATTTTAATGTAATTCTCGATGTTATTCAATATATTATTGGGAGTTTATTTTTCTTCGTTCTTAATGCTATTTGTTAACTTAACTGACCATTAATAAATTAATCGTAACCCTAGGGGAACTTTGAGAAAAGAAACCTAGGCGATATTGGAGAAATAGATCATTGTTACGCTAGAATCCTAAAGATAGGAGTAGGTAATAGTGTGGACAACACCTAAGTTTGCCTTTGGATTCATAAATAATTCCCTAATTGATTTGGTATTAACTTAAGAGATTAATTAATCCGATTAACCTAGGAGACGTGAGTGATCCTAAGAGGGACGATCACGAGATTAGGAATCCGATCCAACCAAGAATATAATTTGAATAATTGAGAGGAGAATGTTATAATAATTAATGGTGAAATTGAGAAACCAATCACTCTTCTAATCATAATTCATTCACATAATCTACGCAATTTCTTATCCTCGTGGGATCGACAACCTTTTCTAAATACTTATTACTTGACGACTGTGGTATACTTGCCATAGGAAGTGTAAGCGGTGTAATCACCGTTTGCGCGTATCACCACCCTAACCTGAATTTGTGGCAATTGCGCACGAGGGAGAGATTGAAATGAGTAGGGTTTCAACCTCCACTCTAATCAGGAACTTTGATATCTTTTTGGGGAATTTTTTTGCAATACAAGAGGAAAGGTGTATGTGAGTGATGGGAAAATATATTCTACTGAGGAAAAATAATAACCACTCACTCACGCACATACCTACTCACCTGAGACATAACCATTCACTAAAATTTTTTTATTTTATTTTATTTATCTTTTATTTATTTTATATTGAAACAATATCAGACTCTTACATGACTACCACCAAATATAAATACGTTCATCAACCTAAATTAAAGGCTAGGTCCCCTTTCTTCGTTAAAATAAAATAAATTACCATTTTAATTAGTCTCTACATTATAATATTAAATAAATAATTGAAATAAATTTAATATTTTAAAAATTGGAATATATTTTTTATATTTTAAAATTTATTTATTTTTAATATTTTAAAAACTATTTCATAGAAAAAATAATTTAGGTATTGATTTACTCTTTATAATAACAAGTCTAGCATGGAGAATATCGAGTAGAATCGTAGCCACTAATTAACACATTGAATACAGCTGTGAATATATATAGCTTATTACTTATTTCTTACATTTATGGGCTCACCTATTTCTTAGCTTAACTTTTATTCCTTTTCACACTATTTCTTTATTTGGTAAATAAGAGTGAACTAAAATTAAGAAAATTAAGAAAGATGTAAGAGGATGTGATGTATAAAAAAAACAAAAAAAGAAAAAAAAGTCGTTGAGTTAAATTAGATATTGAATTAGTTTGATCAGTCTGCTAGGGTTTATTGAGTTTTCATGGTTATATAAGTAATTGAAAGGTACACTGTATCATCAATTAAATGTGTGTACGATGCCTCTGAAATTGACTATACACACTGAAGTTTTCATTATATGTACATACTATTTTGTCCATAAGACTTGAAAGCCATGACTAAGAGTTTGTCCTTCACATGATGTTAATTTATGTCCTTGAAGAGAGAGAGAGGTAGCCTGAACAGAATCTAACCACTATCATAATTCATTTGATATGGTTGACTTGACTGGCTACTAAAGAAAAATATTCGGCACTTTGACCTGTATGGTGCATTTACGGAAAAAATTTACGCATTTGGGGTCAGCCGAGAAGTATTTACGCATATGGGGTTGTTTTCGCCGGTTACGTCCAAGCTGGGAGCGTAACCGAAGTAGGTTACGTCCAAGCTTGGAGCGTAACCTTTAGGAAAGAGGTTACGTCCAGCTGCTGGACGTAACCTAAGTGGGTTACGTCCAAGCTTGGAGCGTAACCTTCATAATATGGGTTACGTCCAACTTTTGGACGTAACCTTTGTGGTGGGCCTTGGGTCAATTCCGGTGCAGGCCCAAGCGTAACCAATCTCTATTTATACCCCCCCTTCCTCCATCCACAGCACAATAGGTAAAATGTAATTTATTTATTTATTTATTTATTTACTTATTTATTTATTTCTTTATTTACTTATTTACTTATTTATTTATTGGTTTTAATTTTTTCTGTTTGTGGTTATATTTTTGTAGGAACATTTGAAAAATTTTGTCTACGCAAAAAGGGTGAGGTTGATAAATTAATTGAAATAAATTGATTTGTATATTATGATTTATTAATATTTAATAATGATATTTTTTTTTTGTAGAAAAATTGTTAAGAAATGAATTCTTCAATTATAATCGTTGTGTATTTGAATGGTAGAATACATGAAGATGATGAAGGTGTCGTGTTTGAAGGATCAAGAAGAGCCATGCAAATAAATAGAGGAATAAATTTGGAATTGTTACAAAATAGTATTCGTGAAAAATTTAAGTTAAATTATAATGAAGTAATTAGTTCTATCGTTACTAGATATTACGTTAAAAGTAAGTTTGTTCTAGTACAAATAGCTGATGATGGTGATGTTGAGTGTATGATTAATAATTATTTGAGAGAAGACATTGGTCCTATTGAATTGTGCGTACAAGTAATTTTAGCAGGTGGTTCATCTTCGATGCACAATGTGGGGCCAACAAATGTTGATATGTCGTATGAGGGACATTGTGAAAGTCTAAACTGTAGTTCGGATGATGATGATGACTACATGGTATCTGATTCGTATGGTGATACATCTACTGATGAAGAAGATGTGGATTGTAATTTTTCTGAGTCGGATGATGAGGAAAGAAACGATCCTAATCGCAGTTTAAGTGGTAACCTCCAACATGATGTTTACGGTTAGTTTGAAAAATTACAATTGTTATTATTTATTTGAATATGATTTAGTATTATATTTTTTGGGATTATGAATTTGTTAATGTGTGTTTTATGAAGGGGGTGGGCAACAACCATTCTGGCAAACGACACCACATTATACCAACGTTAATTAGGAGCATCTCGATCAAGAAGACGGTTGGGGTTTAACTACTGAAGAGGACTGGAAAGAGGGCCAAGAACTATTTGTTGGGTTACAGTTCGACAACAAGAAGGATGTTCAAAATGCTGTTAATCGGTATTTGATGAATGTGCATCAAACAATGTCGGTCAATGAGTCAAAACCAACAAAGTATGTTGTTCATTGTCTGAAGAGTAATGCAGGTTCCCAGTGTCCTTTCTATATGCGTGCAATAAAATCAAAGAGAAGTGAAAGATGGAAAGTTACCCAATGGGGTGGCCCTCATACCTGTGTAAACCCTAGTATGACTCAAGATCATGTTCATCTTACATCTCATATGATCAGTATGTGCATTGTGGGTAAGTTGTACACGCTGTAATAATTATCCCATTTTTATAATTATTATAGTATTCTCCAACTATAACTATTTAATTTTTTATATTTACAGGTATGATTAGGGAAGACCCTTCAATTAAAATATCACTAGTTCAAGAAAGAATATCAAGTGAGCTAAATTATAAGATATCATATCGGAAGGCTTGGTTAGGTAAACAGAAGGCAATGACCATGGTTTACGGTGATTGGGAGGATTCCTATTCTAAGCTCCCTGTTTGGCTTAGATACATGCAGATTTACTCACCTGGTTCTTTTTATGACATTGTTGACGAAGATTATTATGTCGCAGACAGTCTTATCCCTCAATATCGACAATTCAAACGTGTGTTTTGGACATTTCGACAATGTTGTCAGGCTTTCAATTATTGTAAACCAATCATACAGATTGATGGTACGCATTTGTACGACAGATATCGTGGGACATTGCTAATGGCAACCACTCAAGATGGGAATGGAAACGTGTTGCCTCTAGCATTCGCTGTTGTGGAAGGTGAAACCTTATCTGCGTGGTCCTGGTTTCTGTGTCATTTGCGTCAACATGTAACAGATAAGAATGATATTTGCATAATTTTTGATCGTCACCGTAGCATTAAATCCGCAATCGACAACGAGGCAAATGGATGGAGTAGAAATCAAGCATACCATGTATATTGCATCAGACACATTGCTTCAAATTTTAATCATAAATTCAAAAATCAAAAACAAAAACAACAGTTGGTGAAGTTAGGTAATTTTTATTTTTATTTATAGTACTGTAATTGTCTTTGTTACTTATAGTATAATAGTAACCTAATGATTTTACATTGGTTGATCGTAGGTTACACTCCGTGCAAGCATATATTTGACAGGAATCTTCAAAAATTTTGTGAGCAAGATCCTGCTATTGCCAATTGGATTGAAGGGATCCCTAAAGAAAAGTGGAGTATGGCATATGATAAGGATGGTCGTCGATATGGACACATGACAACAAACTTATCTGAATGCATTAATAAGGTTTTCAAGGGATGTCGGAATCTTCCCATTACTGCTTTGGTGAAGTCCACATACAGTCGATGTCGGGAATATTTCGTTGAAAGAGGACAACGCGCCCAACAAGAATACAGTGAAGGTCACTTTTATAGCTCCAAAATTATACAGACTATTAAAAGAAATCAAGCTGATGCAAATACCCACATTGTTCGTGTATATGACATACAACAAACACGATTTGAAGTTGAAGAGGCGTTCAATCATTTGACACAACGTGGGGGTAACAAATGGACTGTTAAGTTAAATGAAAAATATTGTCAGTGTGGTCGGATGTCAGCATTTCACTACCCATGTTCACATGTAATTGCTGTTTGTGGACATGTTAGTATTGATTTTTTTTCACTTTGTGGACGATGTTTTCAAGAATGAAAACATTTTGAAAGCTTATTCAGCTGAGTGGTGGCCTTTGGGGAACGAGGATGCATTCGACCTAGTTCAACAACCGACAAAACTAGTCCCTGATGCATCAAGTATTCGAGGTAAAGGTAGACCAAAGTCGACCCGGATTCGTAACGAAATGGATTGGACTGAATCATCGCAGAGGAGAGTCAAATGTGGTTTATGTGGTCAAATGGGACATAATCGACGTCATTGTCCATGTACCTCACGTACATGAAAGTATATGTAACATGTATCAAATATTATGTATAATTTTGTAACAAATATTAAACAACATAATATATAGATTATATCCAACATGTTCATGATACAAATATCAAATAAATTGTTCACATAATAAAAAAGTAAATACATCAATGGTCATGACGACCTGCATGAAATCTACCACCAGTCCCACATGGCCTAACCCCTCGACGTGCATCTCTGGCAGGGTTCCTTCGGGGACGCTGCTGTCTACTACTGGTTACATCATCAAACTGAGCCTGCAAATCTCCCCCTAATAAGTCATCCATCAGTCCCACATCATCGGGAATAATCCAAGGGGGCCCCATCGGGGTGCTAAGGTCAACAGCCCCTCCCGTTGCAGGGGAGTCGCTAAATATAGTGTCAAACATCTGACCAAAGGTATGCTCTGGCTGTGATGAAGTGTCGGTCGGTGGATAACTGTATACCGGTGGCATCTGAGTAGGGGGCTGTGTAAAATACTCGGGAGTGTAATACGTCTCGTGACCTCTCTCAGGCATAGGTGGTAACTGATAAGGATCTGCAACAAAGGATGCTCTACGACGTGTCAAACCACGTGTCTCCCTACTCTGAGGGAGGATATTAGTATCCTCCACAAATCCTACATCATGTCGGGGTGGCGCACTGGTAACAGGCTGTGTAACTCTATCGGTCTGACATGTCAAAACGGCCAGCCTGTTACCAAGATCATATACTACATCTGGTGACATATGCTGATATCCATCAGGTGTAGATAAGTACATACACATATCAATCAAGTTACCCTGCATTAATAAAACAGTGTATGTAAGTAATTAGTTACAAACATAGATAGAATAGAACATAATAACAAAACTTACGAAGCCACCATCTGTTGCGTTCTTCTTGTCAATGTAAAGCTTAGATTTCTTCCTGTACCACACTAAGTAATCATCATTATAGCTCATAGACCCAATGAGAGGTTCTCCTTCAACCTGAAGTTGTGCGCGGTTCTCCCAATGAACCAAATAAGGCTGAAGGAGATTCATCCAGTTGTTGTCCTCCTTACCTCTTAGGGTCAACTGATGTAAAGTATCAGGCTGTAGTGGAACACCAGGCACAAACTGCCGTAATCCAAACTGTCTCATAACTCTGTCTGGCTGATACCACTCAATAATATGGAAACACACAAGTGGTATCACGCTGCGCCATATCTCATGCCCAACGATACATATAGGTGGTACAAGACTCATAACTCCTCCAGAATATGGTTGCCAAAGAAACTGCATTCAAATAATATTAATTCTATCAAGTTAAGTCTACGAATCAACAAATAATGTTAATTGACAATCTAAACCAATGTTACCTCATGTGATTTCAGCAAGTCCAACTTCTTCCTTATATCATCTACTTCGTCATCAAAAGTAATCGTCGGTAGAACTGGTAGCCATCTAAAAAAAAATTGAAGGGATCAACATTTAATTATTATTAAAAAATATAATAAATTAAATAATAGTTGCAAATAAATTATATTACCTGTGACCAAAAGGAACACCCTGATCACGTGTAGTGATAACTGGTGGTGCTAAACATGTAAATCTTTCCCATGCCCAAAGCTGTATAACTCCCACCATCCCACCAATCGAAGCCACTTCAGCACTAGTGACATTACACATCTCCCGATATAAGTAACTTAGGAGTGCGCTACCCCATGCAAATTGCCTCGTCTCTGATAAGTTTGCTAAGAACTGCAGATATCTAAGAGACACTCTAGAGCTCTGTTTATCCACTAGCAGGACTCCCCCAATGAATCGTAAAATCCATGCTCGAGTAAACCTCCGCATGGCCTCAACATCCCCAAGGAATGGAGTGATATCAGAAAATTGATCGTGTAACCAGGACAACTTTAAAAATGATCCTCTCATGTCATCTTGGCCAGGCCTAACACCCAATAGCTGCTCACACATCAATCCCCAATCACCAGTGGTAGGTCCTAATAGCGGCCTACCATCAACGGGTATACCAACTAACAAGGACACGTCCTCTAGTGTAATGGTACACTCCCCCACCGGCATGTGGAAAGTGTGGGTCTTAGGTCGCCACCTCTCTATAAGTGCACTGATCAATGCTGCATCAAGCTTCATATACCCAATCCGACAAGCCCAATAAAATCCTGCCTCGTGCAAGTACTCATAAATCTCATCAGGAAAACTATGGCGACCCTGATACATAGGCACAACACGTCGGATCTTCAACTTCCTACTATCTCCAGTATTCCATATATGCTCAGATATATGGTAAGACTGCATCCACAAAACGTCCCTCTCAACGGGACCAGACTCGATCCTAATCTCTGTCGGTGTAGATGAGGAAGCCATCATATATACCTGATATGCACATAAATTTTTAAAATAATTAATTATGTTAACATATTTACGCTACAAAAAAATAATGATGATTATTTTATTTCTACAGTAATCTACTATACAAACTTAAATTTAATCTATTCTATTTTTAATTAAATAAAATTACACTCAAAACAATTTATCTAGTCTAAAAAATAATCTAAAAAAATTTTATCTATTCTAAAAATTAATTTAAAATAAAAATTAATTACCTACACAAACTTACATTTAGTGTAATATATTTTTATTTAAAAACATTACACTAAAAAAGTTATCTATTAAATTTTTATTTAATTTAATCTATTTTAAAAAATAATCTAGAAAAACATTATTTACCTACACAAACTTAAATTTAATCTATTCTATTTTTGATTATGTAAAATTACACTAAACAAAATTTATTCATTATATTTATATTTAAATTAATCAATTATAAATATTAATTACCAACAACTAATCTTAACTACACAATTTAAATTTAATATATTAAATTTTACTTTAAATTAAATTATGCTAAAAAGAATTATCAAATTACGTGAAAAAGAATTATTCTATATACTTTAAATTATTACTTATAGCTAAATATTACATAAGAGGCTACACAAATTAATTTTTATAATATTCTGTTAGGATATTCTAATAATTTTTCTAATAAATCTACTAATAACCTAAAATATTTTATTCTTCGTACCTATATTTTTTCTAACAACCTAAAATCTTTTAAATTCTACTTGTCTATATTTTTCCTAACAACCTAAAATCTTTTAAATTCTATTTGCCTATATTTTTCCTAACAACCTAAACTATAACCAAATCTAGTACAGTAATTTTTCTTAACAACCTAAATTATACTTAACACAATATATTATTGCACAACAAAGTAAAAATATTTCAATTTCAAAAATCTTACCTGATAAGGTGCAGAATAAACTACTGCAAAGTTGGGAATAAACTACTCCAAAGTAGGGTCCAAAGTAGCTTCAAATGTGAAAATGCAGTGGGGACCAATGGTTGTCCAAATTCTTCAAATCACAAAATGCAGTGGGGGACCAATGGAGAAAAAAAAATATGGTTGTTGAGGGAAGAGATGAAAAGGAAAAGGAGAAGAGATGAAAGTGGTGTTTACAGTGAGAGTGAAAGGGGAATGGGCTGTAAAAGGTGAAAAGGGTTACGTCCAGGGTTGGGACGTAACCGCTACAGGTTACGTCCCACTCTGGAGCGTAACCGGTTATGTCAATACCCTGGCCGGTTACGCTCGCCCTCTGGACGTAACCTGTTTCTACATGTTACGTCCATGGGCTCAGCGTAACCGCTAGCCTCTTGGTTACGCCCAGTGGCTTAGCGTAACGGCCCATTTTGGTAAATATTATCAAATGGGCCCCATTTACGTAATAAAAAACGTAAATGGGCCCATACAGGTCAAAGTGCTAAAATATTCACCAACCTACTATTGTTGAAATCAAAATTGACAGCTTGGATTCTCGTTTTGAGGTAACAAGCACTAATAGAATAATGGCGTTATCAGACTAACAATCACTATCTTAGGAATGATACTCAAATTAATAAAACCAAAAAACACTTAAACACTTAAAAGAGAGAAAAATTAAATAACCGAGTTCAAAGCTTGATATCTTTTTAAGATTCTTACGAAGATGTCTTACAAATGAGAACTTCCTAAGAAGTTTATACAGACACAAAAAAGGTAAAATCCCCTTTATTGGGTTACTGACTAATTATGAAAAGCAACAAACCATCACAGTAACGGACACAAACAATAAAGGCTAACTTTACAGGAAATAGAAACTTTAGTCTAATCATATAAAGAAAATGTCAAATTTTAACAATGATAAATCATGACACCAACCTAGCTACCTGGTTGTCTTCATTTCTCCGTACTAAAAAATTGAGCAATGGTTTATCTGGGACCGGAATCAACTTCACAAGCCAACCAATTGGCCATGAAATTGCAGCTAGAGCAATGCAAATACCCCATTGTCCCCAATTTAGCCTCTTTGTATGAAAAAAGTGTTTGAGAAACTCAACAGTCACCACTTGAAGGATTATTGCAAAGCCAATAATAACTAAAAACCACTTGCTCCTATGTATGCCTTTGAAGACATTCCTCTTCTCCATTTTCCTTGCATTGAACGCATTGAACACTTGACAAAGAACAAATGTGTTGAAAATCAATGTATAATTTACGTCTGACGTCACACCAAAAATGGACTCACCTTTGAATTTAAGAGTTAGCAAAATTGCTATTTGGTACAAAGCTTGAGCCAATAGGTTCCTCCACATGACATTAGTGATGAGTGGTTTCGTTCTATCAACTGGAGGTTTGTCCATCAACTCCGCGGTAGGTTTTTCTGTTGCCAGAGCCAAAGCACCTGATGCGACAATGATATTCACCCAGAATAGTTGCACTGCTGTTAGTGGCACTTCACCAGCTGATACTGCTGCCACAAAGTTGATTGCAAGTACTGTCATACTCACTGTTAATTGAAACTGAATAAACTTTTGAATATTGTTGTAAACACATCTTCCCCACCTTAAGACAGTGACAATAGATGCAAAATTGTCATCCAATAAGACAATATTTGAGCTCACTTTGGCCACTTCAGTGCCTTGAATTCCCATAGAGAGCCCAATATTAGCTTCTTTCAGTGCTCGTGCATCATTTGTGCCATCTCCAGTGACAGCAACTACATGTCCTTTTTCCTTTAAGCATTGAACCATAAGAAGTTTGTCAAAAGGAGAAGATCTTGCCATCACACAAATTTTATCCACCTTCTCCATCCTCTCTTCAGGTGTGTAGTTGCGAAATTCCTCTCCCTCAACCACTGCTCCATCTGTGTCCTGATTAGGTTGAAGTATGCCGCATTCAGTTGCTATAGCCTTTGCAGTGAAAACATTGTCTTCTGTGATCATTTTAACATTTACACCAGCATGTTGGCAAGCTTCCACAGCCGCCTTCACCCCTGGCCTACACGGAACTTTAATCCCTACAAGTCCTAACAAAGTTAAACCATTCTCTTTCACTTTCACCGATATATTGCCTTCTTCATCTGCAATCTCTTCCTCAGCTACTTCTACATGTGCAAAAGCAATGCAAAGAAGACTACTAGCGGCCATACCTTGAATAATATGCTCAAACTTTTTCATGCTATCATAGTCAAGATCTTTCGCAATGCCAGAAGCATCATAATATCTTGAGCACATTTTTAGTACCACCTCAGCTGCTCCCTTCCAATGTGCATTAACTGTGCTGTCTACCTTCCTTCTCAACAAAACTCCACTCCTTTTATTCTTTGAGTTGAAGGTCTCAACATGAATGATGGAACAACTTCTTGTCAAGCGCTCCATCTCCATGTTCAATTCCAACACAGCCCAAGATAGAATTGCTTTTTCTGTAGGACTACCTGAAAACTCAAACTCAGAACCTGATTTATCAGACCTGTGCACACTACCTGTTGTGTTGAGAGCCACCCCTTCATGGATAAGTTGAAGAACAAATGGAGCAACCTTTGAGTAAACACTTGTAATTTCAGCCACGGGCTCTAGGCCTAGCGAGAACTTTGTCACCTTCATCTGGTTGTGTGTGAGTGTTCCTGTCTTGTCAGTACAAATTGTGGTTGCCGAACCCATTGTCTCATGAGCAAATAGCTTTCTCACCATTGCTTGGTTAGCTATCATTTTCTTTATTGAACTAACCAAAATGAGCAACATATTCACTTGAAAACTGTAAGATAAACTCTCAGATATTGCACCTAAAAAAATTGGAATTAAATCAACCCAAATTACCACAGCAGCTATCGCTCTATGACCAAACTTGATTTTGCTTCCATTGATCTTACATGGATCTTTAATCCCAACAAGTCCTAACAAAGTCAAACCATTCTCTTTCACTTTCACCGATGCGTTGCCTTCTTCATCTGCAAGCTCTTCCTCCGCTACTTCTACATGTGCAAAAGCAATGCAACGAAGACTACTAGCTTCCGTACCTTGAATAATGTGCTCAAACTTCTTCATACTATCATTGTCAAGATCTTTCGCAATGCCAGAAGCATCATAATATCTTGAGCACATTTTCAGTACCACCTCAGCTGCTCCCTTCCAATGTGCATTAACTGTGCTGTCTACCTTCCTTCTCAACAAAATTCCACTCCTTTTCTTCTTTGAGTTGAAGGTATCAACATGAATGATGGAACAACTTCTTGTCAAGCACTCCATCTCCATGTTCAATTCCAACACAGCCCAAGATAGAATTGCTTTTTCTGTAGGACTACCTGAAAACTCAAAATCAAAACCGTATTTATCAGACCTGTGCACACTACCTGTTGTGTTGAGAGCCACCCCTTCTTGGATAAGTTGAAGAACAGATGGAGCAACCATTGAATAAACACTTCCAATTTCAGCCACGGGCTCTAGGCCTAGCCAGAACTTGGTCACCTTCATGTGGTTGAGTGCGAGAGTTCCTGTCTTATCAGTACAAATTGTGGTAGCAGAACCCATTGACTGACAAGCAGATAGCTTTCTCACCATTGCATGGTCATCCATCATTTTCTTCATTGAATAAGCCAAAGTTAGAGTCGCAGCTAGTTGAAGACTCTCAGGGTTTGCAACGACAACAATTGTTATTGCATAACCAACAATTCCCTCAACAGCATTAATTATATCATAAAACTTGGTCTTGCTTCCATTGAACTCTGTAACTCCTTTGTCATTCTTTGTGTTTCCTGTGAAGTACCTAACCAAAAACACAACAAGGATAAGTGAAGCAACAGCCAAACCAACCTTCCTAATGGATGATGTAAGCTTGTTTAATCTCTCTTGCAAAGGGGTTTCCTCATCAATATCACTGCTTATTGAACTCATCATTTGGCCCCATGTTGTGTTCATACCAACTGATGTAACAAGCATCTTAGCATACCCATCAGCCACTTTTGTGCCAGAGAACAAAAAAGGGTGATGGTGTCTACTAATCTCATCATGATCACTCTCCCCGGTCATGCTTAATTCATCAACTTTAAGTGAATGTCCTTCTATGAATAACCCATCGGCTGGAACTTGATCACCAATCTTCAAGCAAATCACATCACCAACAACTATTTCGAAGAGTGGAACATGTTGGGGCCTCCCATTTCTCACCGCATCAATTTGTATATGATTGCTTACTTGAGACAACTTGTCAAATTGTATGATCTGTATGGAGTCGCCCATAGAAGACATGAAAATAGCAAAGAACCCCATTAACAAAATGACTACACCGTCAGAAGAACCTTTCTCGAGACCATATTGCATGATGCCAGAGACAAGGGAAAGTGCAACACAAGCTAAAAGGATTAGAATTTGGACATCCTTAAAGGCTTCCACAACAAAGTGAAAGAACCCTTTTGGAGGTGGTTTGTTGTAAGTGTTGGAACCAAACACTTGTTTCCTACGTGTGATGTCTTCAGTAGCAGCAGCATCATCATCACCACCTTTGATACCATACTCAATGTGGGTTTGAAGGGCAGTGGCCACCCCTTCAACCCCACCAAGTTTTTCAAGGCTCTCAAGGTCTTTTTCTTTGACAATATGAACAAGGGTTGTTTGGTCTATATCAAAAGAATGGTGTGAGTTCAAATCAACCACAGTGAAAGATGGTGCTCGTGTTGGTTTAGGTGAGGCTTTTGCTTTGGTGTTGTTTCTATGGGTTAGATTGAAGTGTGCCATAAGTGCCGGACAACAATAGATAGGAATTAAACTTAGATGGTCACCAATTATGTCTTATATTGAAAACATGTTTCTTTTATATTTATTTTGAAAAGGAAATGAAGTGATAGATGTTCTCGCTGGAATTTGAGGTGGTCCGAGCTGAGCTCGGCCCTGAGAATTCCGGCGGCGTGAGGGGTTGGAACTCTCGTTGATGTGTGAGTGATTTAGGTTTTATTTCGTGTGTGATTATTGAGTCCTCTATTAGTATTTATAGGGATCACAATTAGGGTTCCTTATTCGTGGATTTCATGGGTTCAGGCCCAAGAATCCCGAGATATCAGGGAAAAGATATATGTCCATATTTGTCCAGATTTGTTCTGTTTATGTTGAGCTCAGCCAGGTCAGTGGGGTGAGCCCGGGTCCAGTGGATGGGCTCGGTACTCATCCCCGGCCCGGTACATCAGCCCCCCGAGCTCGGGCCAAGCGATTGATTGGCATCGAGTTAAGTCACGAGGTCGGCCATCCGAGGTATAATGGTGGGAAACGTTCGCGACGGTTGGTATTCCTTTGTTTAAATTTACGAAGTTATTATTTATTTTTATTTATTTTGAATGGGCCTTACATTGAATGGGCCGCCGAATGGGCTTGACCGTTACCTTTGCCTGGTAACGGCTCTTTCCCTTCATAAGCGTCGCTTGCCCCTCATTTTCACCTTCTTCTCTTGTGTGTGCCATTTTCTTCTTCTCTTTCGCGTGCCATTTTCTTCATTTTTATCAATCTTTGTTTTATCTTCGTACCACGCTCCTTTTATTTTACTTGTGCCACTTTACTCGTACTTGCTTTTTTCTGGATGTTTACTTTCACCCGACCTACCTCCAGCGAGTCTCAGGTCTGAGCCCAATGAGTCACGTGGCCAACCTCCAACGGATGAGCTTGGTCTCGCCTTTTAACGGGTGAGCTCGGTCAAGCTTGTAACTCAGGTCATCCGAGTACAATATAAGGACTTGTAAAGGGATGCGATGCCTCTTCTAGCTCGGTAGCCGCCGAGCACGGTGTTGACTTGGTAGAGGGACGCGATGTCTCCTCCAGCTCGGTAGCCGCCGAGCACGGGAATAACTTGGTGGAGGGACGCGATGTCTCCTCTAGCTCGGTAGCCGCCGAGCACGGGGGTAACTTGGTAGAGGGACGCGATGTCTCCTCTAGCTCGGTAGCCGCCGAGCACGGGAATAACTTGGTAGAGGGACGCGATGTCTCCTCTAGCTCGGTAGCCGCCGAGCACGGGGGTAACTTGGTAGAGGGACGCGATGTCTCCTCTAGCTCGGTAGCCGCCGAGCACGGGAATAACTTGGTAGAGGGACACGATGTCTCCTCTAGCTCGGTAGCCGCCGAGCACGGGAATAACTTGGTAGAGGGACGCGATGTCTCCTCTAGCTCGGTAGCCGCCGAGCACGGGGGTAACTTGGTAGAGGGACGCGATGTCTCCTCTAGCTCGGTAGCCGCCGAGCACGGAATAAAGATAAGTATGATGATGCAAAACTTCTTTTATTGAATACTGAAGCGGTGCCTCGTTAAAACCTTTCCCGGAAAAACCCTCCTTAGGGAAAAACCCGGGCTTAGGAAAAAGAGTACACCTCCGTGGCAAATGAAAAAGTATAAAGAATGTAACTTACCGAATTGAACATCAATTAAAAACTGTATATCCTAACTAAAATAGGGCTTCAAGTGACTTGCGTTCCAAGTTCTAGGAATAAGACGTCCGCTCATCTCTTATAACTTATAGGCTCCGTTGTCATGGGCTTCAAGGATGCGGAAGGGGCCGTCCCAGTTGGCGGCGAGCTTGCCATGGGCTCGGTCTTTCCTGGCCTCCCCAGTCTTTCTCCAAACGAGGTCACCTGGGACGAAGGACCGCTCTCGGACTCGGGAGTTATAACGACGAGCTGCTCGCAGCTTCGTGGCCAACTCCCTCACTCTGGCTTCTTCTCGGACTTCTTCAATGAGGTCGAGCTCCTCCCTGAGGGCACTCTCGTTGTCGGCTGGTGTATGAGTCAATCTCCTCCATGAGGGTTCTCCGACCTCAACTGGTATCATGGCGTCGAACCCGTAAGTGAGACGGTATGGGGTTTCGTTGGTGGAGGATTGGGGTGTGCAGTGGTATCCCCATAATACACTCGGTATTTCTTCCGCCCAATCTCCCTTTACACGTCCGAGCTTCTTCTTCAGCTCGTTAAGGATGACCTTGTTGGCTGCCTTGGCCTGTCCATTTGTTTGAGGGTGTTCCACCGAAGAAGTCCGGTGCTGGATACCGAGCTGGGACAAAAACGTGCAAAAGGAAGCATCTGTGAACTGTCGCCCATTATCAGTGATTAGGCCATGAGGTATGCCGTGCCGACAAACAATATGCTTCCAAACGAATTTCTGAACCTGCTTCGCCGATATGGTTGCAACGGGCTCGGCCTCGATCCACTTGGTGAAGTAGTCGATGGCCACGAGCAAGAATTTGGTTTGCCTCCGAGGTGGTGGGAATGGTCCGAGGATGTCCATCCCCCATAAGGCAAAGGGCCAAGGTGACGAGACGAGGTGGAGCTCGGTGGGCGGAGCCGTCGGTAGCGAACTGTGCTCTTGGCACTTCTTACATCTCCGGACATAGTCCTTGGCATCCTTCTTCATTGTAGGCCAGTAGTATCCGGCTCGGACTAACTGGGTTGCCATGTTCTTGGCCCCGGAGTGCATACTGCATATGCCTGTGTGGAGCTCGTCCATCACGTATTGCGTTTGCTCTTTGTTCAAGCATTTGAGCAAGGGGGTCGAGAAGCCTCTTCGGAACAACTCCCGATCCCTCAGCACATAGTACGGGGCCTGGCGGCGCACCCTTTGGGCTTCATTTTTGTCGTCGGGCAAGGCATTGTCTTGCAGGTACGATATTAGGGGGGTCATCCACGAGGCCGGCTCCTCATTGAGCGAGTAGACCTCATCCTTGTCCCAACTCGGGGAGATGAGTATTTCCTGAATGATCGAATGGTGTTGTCCCCCTTTACGAGAGCTCGCCAGCTTGGATAGGATGTCTGCTCTGTCGTTTTGTTCACGGGGAACGTGGATGATCTCGAACTTGGCGAAGTGGGAGATCATGTTCTTTACTCTGTGATAATACTGCTGTAAGAGGGGCTCTTTGGCCTGGAACTCGTCCCTGACTTGAGAGGTAATCAACTGGGAGTCACTCAAGCATTTTAGGTGTCGAACAACCATGTCCCGGGCCAATCTGAGACCGGCCAGTAGGGCCTCATACTCGGCTTGATTGTTTGAGGTTGCGAACGAGAAACGTATCGCTTGTTCCAAAACGAGATCGTCCGGTCCTTCCAGAATAACTCCTGCTCCGCTGCCTTTTTTGTTAGAAGATCCATCTACTCTCAACGTCCAGCCTAGGTCGCGGTCGCCGAGCTCGGGTAGCTCGGTGAGGAACTCTGCCAGGAACTGGGCCTTCATGGGTCCTCGGGGTTCAAATGTTAATCCGAACTCGGACAACTCCACAGCCCAAGCTGTCATGCGGCCTGCCAGATCGGGTCGCTGCAGTATTTGTCTGATTGGGTAATCCGACCTCACCACTATGTCATGGCTGCGAAAGTAGTGTCTTAGCCGACGAGCCGTGAAGACCAGGGCGAGCACCAATCTTTCTACGGTCTGATATCTAGTCTCTGCGGGTTGGAGTGTTCGGCTCACGAAGTATACCGGGGTCTGTACTCTGTCAACTTCTTTGGCCAAGACCGAGCTGATGGCCACCTCTGAAACCGCTAAGTAGACATACAAAGGCAGCTCGGGTGAAGGATTGGCCAGGGTCGGTAGGGAGGCTATTTGAGCTTTCAATTTGTCAAACGCTAAGGCACACTCCTCGTTCCATTCAAAACGAGCTGATCGTTTCAACAGTGCGAATAAGGGCTTACTCTGCTCCGCCAGCTTGGGCAGAAATCGAGATAGGGCAGCCAGGCGTTCGTTGAGTTTCTGCAAATCCTTTAGGCAGGTCGGGCTGGGCATACTAGAGATGGCCGTGCACTTGTCTGGGTTGGCCTCAATTCCCCTATGCGAGATCAGGAAGCCGAGGAACTTTCCCCCTCCAACACCGAAAGCGCACTTTTCTGGGTTGAGCCGAATTTGATGTCGGTGTATTTCTGAGAAGATTTCTTTGAGGTCGGCGGCATGCTGAGCTTGGGTCTTCGACTTCACCACCATGTCATCGACGTAGACCTCCATGTTGCGTCCGATCTGGGCATTGAAGACTTTGTCCATTAGTCGTTGATAAGTGGCCCCGGCGTTCTTGAGACCGAAAGGCATGACTTGGTAGCAATAATTGGCCGTGGCTGACATGAATGCGGTCTTTGGCTCATCCGGTGGATACATCGGTATCTGGTTGTAACCAGAATATGCGTCCAAGAAACTGAAGGCCTCGTACACGGCCGTGCTGTCCACTAGCCGGTCGATGCTCGGCAACGGGTAAGTGTCTTTGGGACAAGCTTTATTCAAGTCAGTGTAGTCCGTGCACATCCTCCACTTCCCATTTGACTTCTTGACCATCACAACATTAGCTAGCCAGGTGGTGTATACTATCTCTCTGATGAAGCGAGCCTCTAGAAGCTTGCCCACCTCCCTTTGAACCACTAGGCGGCGCTCCTCGCCTAACTTCCTCTTCCGTTGCGCCACTGGTCGGGCATGAGGAAGTAATGACAGCTTGTGGCACATCAAATTAGGGTCGATGCCGGGCATATCGGATGGCCTCCATGCGAATAGGTCCGCATTTTCTCGCAACGTGGCGATTACTTCCTGGCGGAGGGAGGTCGGCATGGAGGTACCTACCTTGGTAACCTGCCCCGCCTCTGGGCCGAGCTGCAGCGGCTCCAGGGGCTCGGCAAAAGAGGGACGCTCCTCTTCGAACTCGGTCCGGGGGTCCAAGTCCAGTGGCTCATTGGTGCCGAGCAGAACCGAGCATATGTTCGAGGCCGGCCTCCTCTCCTCCTTCTTGATGGAGTATGGCGTGACCTTCAAACTCCGCGCGTAACATACCCGGGCAGTCCTCGGGTCGGCTTTTACAGTAACTATCCTCCCCCTTTCTTCCGGGAACTTCATGGCCATGTGAGGTGTGGACACAATGGCTCCCAATTGGTTCAGCGTCCTCCTACCGATAATGGCGTTGTAGGAGGTGTCCGCTCAATCAGAATGTATCTGACCTCCACCGTTTTATAAGCCTCGCTCCCGCCGAAGGTAGTGAAGAGGTCGATATAGCCCCGAGAATGGACTCTTTCTCCAGCGAATCCGAGCAGGGGCTCGGGGTAGGGCTTGATGATGGATTCGGGGAGCTCCAGCTGCTTGAATACGGACCAGTACAGCACGTCGGCAGAACTTCCTTGGTCGATCAGTACTTTGCGGACACGCCAGTTGGCTATGGTACAGGAGATGACCATGGGGTCAGTCTGGTCGGGGTCCTCAATACTGAAGTCAGCATCAGAGAACGTGATGGAGGGCAGAGTCCTTTTCTTGGGCGACCCTATGTGGTTGACGCTTCTCGCGTATCGTTTCCGGGCCGAAGAGGTAGCTCCCCCTCCTGCAAAGCCTCCGGCAATGGTGTTGATGGTCCCCTTCACCTTGTCGGGGTTTTGATCGGCTTCCTTACCCCAACCTCTATCTCTGCGCTTGTTCGGACCGTCCCGGGCGTCGCGATCTGGATCTCGGGTCCTTGACTTGGAGTTCGTCCCGGTATACCTTTCTGGGTGCTTCTATCCTTCCTGTACAAATTTTCGCAGCTCGCCCGATCTGATGAGTCGTTCTATCAGGTCCCGTACCTGGCGACAATCTTCGGTAGTGTGCCCTGTATTCTGGTGATAGGCACACTCCTTGGTCGGGTCAGCGTCCGCGGGTGACTGGGAGGCTTTAGGTCGGCGAACTAGATCCAACGCGCACGCTTCCCTAAAGATCCTGTCCCGGGACGTATTCAGGGGGGTGTATGAGGTGTACGCGCTAGCGCAACGTTCTCTCCTTGACTCCGACCGACGGGATGAGGCCGATTCCTTTTGCTTGGGTGGGAGAGCGTGTTCCCGAGCTCGGCCTTTAGCGGCCGAGTTCTCTTCTATGCTCATGAAGCGGGCGGCTCGAGATCGGAGGTCGTTCATGTCGATAGGGGGCTCGGTGAAGAGGGAATCGGAGAATGGACCGGGATTGAGCCCGGCTTGTATGGAATGCAAGGCGACAGCGGGGTGGAGATTGGGTATGGTTCGGCATGCCAACGCGAAGCGGGCCATGTAGTCCCTGAGGGACTCCTTTTCTCCCTGTATGAGATGATGAAGCGACTGCGAGGTGGTTGGGGTCGGCCGAGCATCTGCGAACCGGGCTTGGAAGTGTCGGTACAAGGAGTCAAACGAATCGATTGACAATGCGGGGAGCGAGTAATACCAATCGAGGGCCATTCCCTTCAGGGTGGAGGGAAACATCCGGCAGAGCACGTAATCATCCTCCACGGTCATAGCGGCTTGAGTGAGGAAGGCCCTCACGTGAGTAACTGGGTCAGTGGTCCCATCGTACTTGTCCTGGGACGGCCACCTCCAAGATTCGGGCACTCGCACGGCCAGGATGGCCGGGACAAACGGGTGGAGGTTCCAAACGTTACCCAATCCAGGTGTCCGAGGATGTCCGAGGTCGGTGAATGGCTGAGCAGGGGAGGGCCGAGCTCGGACATGGGAGTCCGCATGCCGAGTCGCTGAACTCCCAACGTGCATGTCCTCCCCAGTCGTACGGGCGTGGGAGGGGCCGATGCGTGAATTGGAGCGGGCCTCCTCCCTAACCCTTGGCTCCTCCTCCCGGTTGGAAACAGGGGTAGGTCTCCCCTGGGTTTCTGGGTTCCTTTGTCGTAAGGCCTGCAATTCCAGAAGATCGGCTTCACGCTGTCGCTGGATAGTGTTTAAATTCGCCTGTGCGGTCTGCAACGCTCTCTCAATTTCTCGATTATGTGTTCGCAAAGCTTCCTCGCGATCGTGCATCCGTGCGTTAGCCTCCGCCACCGCCGCGTCCACCCGTGATTGAATAAGTTCCGCTACGGCGGGGTCTATCGCGGCGTTGGAGTTACTGCGCGTGCGAACCATCTGGGGATGTTTTGGGATTGATAACTAGACAGTGGTTGTGGGATTAAGAATTATCTCGCCCCACGGTGGGCGCCAAATGTTCTCGCTGGAATTTGAGGTGGTCCGAGCTGAGCTCGGCCCTGAGAATTCCGGCGGCGTGAGGGGTTGGAACCCTCGTTGATGTGTGAGTGATTTAGGTTTTATTTCGTGTGTGATTATTGAGTCCTCTATTAGTATTTATAGGGATCACAATTAGGGTTCCTTATTCGTGGATTTCATGGGTTCAGGCCCAAGAATCCCGAGATATCAGGGAAAAGATATATGTCCATATTTGTCCAGATTTGTTCTGTTTATGTTGATCTCAGCCCGGTCAGTGGGGTGAGCCCGGGTCCAGTGGATGAGCTCGGTACTCATCCCCGGCCCGGTACAATAGACAACTTGAATATGTAGATAATTAGTTATAAAATATGAAAAAAAAATATAAATATATATAAAATAATATAAAGAGAAAAAAATATGAGTTGACAGATTAAGTGTGTATTGCAGTTATTAATAAAGTTGCATGAAAAATAGAGTAAAATTGTTACGTGTTTACCATTTGTGAGGATTCTTATTATTTAAGAATGAAGTAGATGAACCATTTTTCCATTATGAAATGAAAAATAGTTGAATGATATTTTTCCGCGAATCACTGATTTGATGTTGTTTAATTTTGAAGTTAGGATGTTACGATGAAGTGATGGGTTAAAGTCGGGGAGATTGTGTAGCGATGACAAGGAAACTTATTTTATATGCCTTTCGATGTGATCTTCTGTGTTCTTTCATTTTATTTCTTCTTAAATGCTCATTACAGTTTAAGCGTGTAGTCTTTTATCTTTTTTAATCTTTCGGTTATTAATTAAACTTTTAGAAATTTTATTATTAAGATTAATAATTTCATTAATGTAATATTTAATATTTTAAAAACTATTTAACACAGAATAAGTAGTTTAGTTATTGATTAACTCTTTATAATAACAAGTCTAACTTGGAAATTAAATATGTTCGACTCTGAGTAGAATCATAGCAACTCATTCAGTCATGGAATATAGCTAGCTGTGAATATAATTGTTACGCCGAAAATTTGTGATTAGTTTGAAGAATCATTGTTAAGTTGATTCACCAATATTGACACTTTTTGAGATTGAAGATTAAGGGAAACCTCAGTGTTGCTTCCTCGATATTCCCCGCATCAGTTATCGGCACCTTCATACCTTGACTCAGTCAATATTTCAAGCGCGTGTAGATTTTCTTGATAAAAAGTTAGGATAAATGATAAATTTTGTTTATTTTAATATTATCAGCATTTAAGTTTTTATTTAATAATTAGTAAATAGGAAAATATGATAATAAGTGAAAAGGTATAACATTGCTTTTCACTCAATTTCCTCGTTTCTTCTATGCTCTTTCTATGAAGGTAACGGTTGAGACACATTTCTAATTTCTTCATCCTTTCTATGAAGACAATGGTAGAAAAATTATTCTAATTTATAACAGGATAATTTGATGATAAATGTCAAATCTAATGATTGGGATTTTGCTTTTTTGGAATTTGTATCATCTTTTCATCTCAAATATAATTCTTTTTCAAGATAAAATCTGACAATTTTTGTTTATTGAGTGATTATATTTTTCTAGGATATATTTGTTTTTGCTACGAAATTGGTTGGAAAGAAAAGCTACAAATTAACTCCGGATTCGCTATTAAGTTAAGAAATAGCTAATTAACTAATAAGTCTCTCAAATTTCTAGCATATATTATATATTATATATATATATATATTATATATTATATATATATATATATTATATATTAATATATAATATAATATATATATAATATATATATTATATATATTATATATAATATAATATATATATATAAAAATATAATATATATATATATATAATATAATATATATATATATATATATATAATCAAAGTAAAAAGTGTTACGAAAAGGTAACTTTACTTAATTATCCATTATGTAATCAACTAGTTAATATTTCATTTTTTTTATATTATATATATATATATATATATATATATTTCTTTTTTATATTTTATAACTAATTGTCGGTTATGTGTGTATTTTAATTATTTACTAAATATTTAAAAAAATAAAAAGTCTAAAACATTAGAATGAGAAGAAAAAATAGGAGACAATGCATCCAGTCAAATCAAGTCCCCACTTTACACCAATTAGGTGTTCCATGTTAGTTAGAGTTTTTTCGAGTCTTTTTCCTCCGTTTATCCCATTTTAACTTAAATAACAGTAACATTTAAAAAATTGTTATATAATTTTAATATTTTAAAATTATTAATGTAATATTTAATATTTTAAAAACCATTTAACAAAGAAAAAAATTAATGTATTTGCTCTTTATAATAACAAGTCTAGTTTGGAAAATATCTGCGACGAGTACAATCGGAGTTACTCATTAAGTCATGTAAAAATATACTTATTGCAGTGAAAATGTAAAATGCTTTTTGTTAGTGTTATCAGTCAAGTTATCCTTCCTAATATGCCTTGTGTCACGGACTTATAATTTCTTCTCGTCTCGTGCGGCCTTAGGAAGTTTGGTCTCCACTAAACTCCTAAGTAAGCCTTCTAAGTTTCTCAAGACAATAGAGAACAAAACTAGAGAAAGTGGGAGAGGAACTCTAGAGAACTTTGTTTGCTCTTATTGCTTGATGCCTTACACAAATGAGCCTCCCGCTATTTATAGGGAACTCTTGGTTCAAGGAATGGTTAGGATTGTGACACTTGTCACCAATCCAAAGGTAAAGATCTTTCTAGATTACTATTCTAGAATTGACTCCAAAGTTCCCTAAGAAGTTCTAAACTATTCTAGAATACTCTTCACAATTCTTCAACATTCTACAAGACTCAAGAGTATTCTACAATATTCTACATAACTCAAGAGTATTCTACAAAGAACTAGATTTTTCTAGAAGGTTAAGGAATTCTCTAGAAAAATCTAGGTTGTGACATTCTCCTCCACCTAACTTCGCGACGTCCTCGGCGCGATATTTTCATGGAACCTTTGGATGTGATCTTCAAACTGCCACAAGGACTCTTTTGGTTCCCAAGATGTCTCGCTTTCGGGCAATCCCTTCTACTTGACCAAGTATTCCTGGCGTGGCTTATGACTCTTTCTCCTGATGACACGACCTGCCAAGATCTCTTCTACTTCTTTGTCGAACGTGGCTGTTATGCCTAATGGTGCACGCATAGACTCTCCTCGTGTTGGTTCTTCTTCATCATTATGGTAGGGCTTCAAACAACTGACATGGAAGACTGGATGGAGTTTGAATTTAGAGGGTAAGTCTAGCTTGTAAGAGACCTTACCTACTTTCTTGATGATTGGGAATGGTCCCTCATATCGTCGCACAAGTCCCTTATGTAACTTCCTTGTGAACTTGTGTTGGTTTGGCAAGATCTTTACTAGCACCAAGTCGCCTATGCGATATTCCACGTGTCTCCTTTTCTGATCCGCCCACTTCTTCATCTTCTTGGTTGCTTTGTCTAAGTAGGAGCGGACCACATCCAATTGTTCGTTCCAAGACTTAGCAACCTTGAAGGCTGTAGGACAATTTCCCACGTAGCTTGTCTCCAATGACTGGGGAGTAAGTGGTTGTCGCCCCATTACAATTTCAAATGGGCTTTTGTTTGTGGATTCGCTCCTTTGTAAATTATAGGAGAATTGAGCTATATCCAATATCTTAGCCCAATCAGATTGGTTGCCGCTCACAAAGTGCCTTAAGTATAACTCCAATAAGGCATTGACCCTCTCAGTTTGTCCATCTGTTTGGGGGTGAAAGCTAGTAGAGAAATGTAGGGCAGACCCCATCAGCTTGAATAATCCTGTCCAGAACTTGCCTGTGAAGCGAGGGTCCCGATCACTAATAATGCTCTGCGGCAGGCCCCAGTATTTCACCACGTGCTTGAAAATAACTTTGATGTTTCTTCGGCGGAGCAATCCTTAGGGGCTGCTATGAATGTGGCATACTTTGAAAATCGGTCTACCACCACAATGATGGTACCGCACCCTTCAGATTTGGGTAGTGCTACTATAAAATCCATGCTTACACTTTCCCATGGATGAGAAGGAATGGGTAGTGGTTCTAATAATCCTGCAGGACTTTGATTCTCCACCTTATCTTGTTGGCACACAAGACAAGTTTTCACGTATAGTTCCACCTCATCTCTCAACTGAGGCCAATAGTAGGAAGCTTCCAACAAAGCTCGAGTACGTCGTTGGCCCGGATGTCCAGCCCATAAGGAATCATGACACTCTTTGATAAGGTTCCTCCGAAGGTTTCTCCACTTTGGGACATAAATTCGCCTTCTTATGGTGTAGAGAAGCCCATCTTCTACCCAGAATCTTTTAGTTTTCCCTTCCTTAGCCATGTTCACCAAGTTCTTAGCTAAGGGATCATGCTCCATGCCTTCACGAATTATATCAAGTAGCTCCCCTTGAGCTTGGGTGATAGCAGAAAGTTCTCCTTCCTACTTAGTGCATCGACAATGTTGGCCTTCCCCAGGCTTGTACTCCAAGACAAAGTCAAATTCCGCCAAGAAGTCTTGCCACCTGGCTTGCTTTGGGCTTAGTTTCTTCTGACTTTGGAAGTAACTTGTGGCAATATTATCTGTCTTGACCACAAAATGGGACCCAAGCAAATAGTGCCTCCAAACTCTCAGGCAATGAATGATGGCTGTTATCTCCTTCTCTTGCACGGTGTATCTCCTTTCAGTCTCATTGAGTTTGCGACTCTCATAGGCAATGGGATGTCCTTCTTGCATGAGGACTCCTCCTATGGCAAATTCTGATGCATCTGATTGTACCTCAAAAGGCTTGGTGCGACGATAGGGCTAAACGGTTCTTCTCAGAATGGCTGTCTTCAAATCGTCAAAGGTCGCTCGACACCTTGATGACCACTCCCATGCCTTGTTTTTCTTGAGCAAGTCGGTGAGGGGGGATGCTCTTGTAGAGTATCCTTTTATAAATCTTCTATAATAGTTGACAAGTCCAAGGAAAGATCGAAGCTCGGTAACCTTAGTTGGAGGATCCCACTTTTTGATGGCTTCCACTTTCTTCTCTTCCATGCTAAGTTTCCCTCCTTGGATTTTATGGCCAAGGAAATGTACTTCAGGTAGTGCAAATGAGCACTTCTCCTTCTTGACATAAGTTGGTTTTCCCTTAGGACCTAGAGGACGATCCTTAAATGCTCCACATGTTCTTCAAGGGTAGAACTATAGATGACGATATCATCTAAGTAGACTACCACAAACTGATCTAGATAAGGATGGAAGATCTTGTTCATGAGTGTGCAGAAGGTGGCTGGAGCATTGGTGAGACCAAAGGGCATAACTAGGAACTCGTATGCTCCATACCGAGTTACACAAGTGGTCTTTGCTTCGTCACCTTCCGCAATCCTTACTTGGTAATACCCCGATCTTAAATCAAGCTTAGAGAAGTACCTTGCATGGCCCAATTGATCAAACAAATCAGCAATTAAAGGGATAGGGTACTTGTTCTTGATGGTTACCTTGTTTAGGGCTCGATAGTCAATGCACAGTCTCAAGGATCCATTATGTTTCTTTTGGAATAATACAGGCGCTCCATACGGTGCCTTGGAGGGTTGGATGAATCCTGCATCAAGTAGCTCCTTGAGTTGCCTCCTTAGCTCCTCAAGTTCTGGGGGTGACATCCGATAAGGTGCTTTGGCCGGTGGTTTTGCACCTGGTTCCAATTCAATTTGATGGTCCACCTCTCTCCTAGGTGGTAATTTCTTGGGTAGTTCGGGAGGCATAACATCCTCATAGTCTTTGAGGACATCTTGAATCTGCTTAGGTGGAAAGTTGGAGATCTTCACTTCTTCTTCTTCCATGGAAGCCAAGTAAGAAACCTCGCCCTTTTTCCATCCTTTCTTAAATTGCATGGCGGAGAGGAGTTGAGTGGTGTTTGGCTTGGATACAGTGGGTACCATGCATGGACCTCCTTCTAAGATGCACAGCGAGTTGTAATGGGGAAGGGACACTACATTGAACTGTCTCAAGAATTCCATCCCCAACACAATGTCAAAGTCATCCATAGGAGCAACTGAGAAGTCCACCATACCTTTCCAAGTGCCAAGTTGTAGCTCTACCCCATGAGATATACCATCAAGGGGTTTGGCCTCAGAATTCACCGTCTTCAACCATCCTTGACTCTTTTTGAGAGGAATGCCTAGTCTTGTTGCCTCTTCCTTCTTAATGAAGTTGTGAGAAGCTCCTGAGTCGACCATGGCGTGACTCTTTTTCCCGTTGATGAGTACCTCTACAAACATCAAAGATCCATCCTTAGTGGTTGGCTTTGTGCTTGCTTTGAGGGAGGTAAGAAGTTGTAGACATCCCAGTTGTGACTTTTCCTGAATCTCCTTTTCTTCCAGCATGGCATTGAGGGCCTTCCTCTTAGGACAATCTCTTGCCCAATGCAGTCCATTACAAAGGAAACAAGCATCCTTTGGTTTCTTGTCTTTGGGATGGTCTTTCTTACCTTCTTTGGATGTTGAAGGTTTATCTCCTTGGTCCTTGTATTGCGAGGTTTTGAACCCCTTTGCTCCTCCACCTTTATTGTGATTATCCCTCGACGACTTGGGCTTTGAAGAGTTGCTACTCTTGTGATACTCAAACTCTTCTAGGGTTTCAGCCACTGTTAAGGCGGTGGAGATGTCGTTGACTCCACGACGCTTGAGTTCTTGGGCCACCCAAGATTTGAGACCATCGAAAAAGTTGAAGAGGAGATCTTCTTCACTCATGTTTGTGATTTGAAGCATAAGGGCAGAAAATTCTTCAACATAGTTACGGATAGAAGATGTGTGCTTTAACTCCTTCATTCTTTTTCGTGCATTGATAGCCACATTCTCAGGATAAAATTGCTTTTTGAGTTCAGTCTTGAACTCCTCCCAAGAGTCGATGGTGCAAGTACCTTTCTCTATCTCACTATGTTTACGACGCCACCAAATGCCAGCAAGATTAGTAAGGTAGAGAGAGGCAGTACGTACCTTGGCATGTTCATCTTGCATGTTCAAAGCTTCGAAGTAACGCTCCATGTGCCATGTGTAGTTGTCTAGTTCTTTGGCATCCCGCTTGCCATTGAACTCCTTCGGTTTGGAGATATCCAATCTTGGTGTTCCCATCATCCCAATTCCGATAGTGTCCATATTGACCACTGCTCGCTTGCAAATGGCCCAATCCGCTCTGGTCTCCTCCAGACCGACGCGGTATTCCTCCATTCTTTCTTGGAGCTTTGTTAGCTCTCCTAAGTCCCGGTCTTGGAAAGCAACACATGCAACATGTTGTGCCTCGATGGAGGGGTTTATGGTGCTCAGAATGGACTCTTTGAGCGATTCAGATTGTCCTTCCAATCCTAGCTCTTCCAAACTTTGCTCCACAATGTCAAGTCGGTCCTTGACATCTGCTACTGCCACCTCCATCCTTGTCACAGAGTTGTCTAGGGTGCTCACCTCCCTGTGAGATTGATCCCATTCCTCAATCTTGGCCAATATCTTGCTCATGGCCTTTTCAATGCCATCAAGACGAGATTCCATAGATGAGGTTGAATCCTTCGACCTCTTGCCCCTTCGTGGCTCTTGAGGTTCCAAGGTGATCTCGCTTGGATCAGCCATCCTAACGGGCTCTGATACCAACTGTCACGGACTTATAATTTCTTCTCGTCTCGTGCGGCCTTAGGAAGTTTGGTCTCCACTAAACTCCTAAGTAAGCCTTCTAAGTTTCTCAAGACAATAGAGAACAAAACTAGAGAAAGTGGGAGAGGAACTCTAGAGAACTTTGTTTGCTCTTATTGCTTGATGCCTTACACAAATGAGCCTCCCTCTATTTATAGGGAACTCTTGGTTCAAGGAATGGTTAGGATTGTGACACTTGTCACCAATCCAAAGGTAAAGATCTTTCTAGATTACTATTCTAGAATTGACTCCAAAGTTCCCTAAGAAGTTCTAAACTATTCTAGAATACTCTTCACAATTCTTCAACATTCTACAAGACTCAAGAGTATTCTACAATATTCTACATAACTCAAGAGTATTCTACATAACTCAAGAGTATTCTACAAAGAACTAGATTTTTCTAGAAGGTTAAGGAATTCTCTAGAAAAATCTAGGTTGTGACACTTGTTTCTTGAATTTATTGGCTCAACTATTTCTTATACTTTTATTCCTTTCCACACTATTTATCCTGTAAATAAGAGTGAACTAATATTAAGAAAATTAAGAAATACGTAAGAGCAACTTCAATTATTTATAGTTGTTGAATTATTTTGATAGGTAATCATGTCATGTACCAACAATGGTCTCATCATATAAGATATGGTCAACACAAATTGTTCAGTGTGTGGACTCTGCTTGGAACGGTAGGGACAAATTTTATGTGACAGAAAAGAATAAAAAATTAGAATATATATAGAATTTGTGATTAGTGTGAAGGATGATGCATGGTTGAAGATTGAAGATTAAGGGAAACTTTAGTGTTGCTTCCTTGATATTTCCCGTTTAAGATAGAAGTACCTTCAAACCTTGACTCAGTCAATATTAAGCGTGTACGATATCTTCTTCTGGTTTTTTTCTTAGTACCTAAACTCATTTTAGAATTGTAAACTCGTGAGATTATTACGGGTTTAAGTGTTTACTAGAGTTTATTAAAAAATAAATTTATTCTCAAGTTGATTGATTGAGACACAGTTTATGAGTTGATAATAATAATAATAATAATAATAATAATAATAATAATAATAATAATAATAATAATAATTATAATTATAATTATAATAATAATAATTATTATAATAATTATAATAATAATAATAATAATAATTATAATAATAATAATTATAATAATTATAATAATAATAATAATTATAATAATAATAATAATAATAATTATAATAATAATAATAATTATTATTATAATAATAATAATAATAATAATAATTATAATAATAATAATAATTATTATTATAATAATAATAATAATAATAATAATAATTATTATTATTATTATTATTATTATTATTATTAATAATAATAACAAGCAAAGGTCTGGATTCATTGATCGGCATGACGAGCAAGTAACCAATGTAACTAATCTAAGTTGATCGCAAGATACAAATATTTCTTACCTTCTTCTCTGTCTTGAATTCTAAACGAGTAAAATCATGTATGGAATTAATATTACATCAACTTCATTAATTATAACAGTCAACCAGATTCAACTTCATTAATTAAATCATTCTTAATTTAATCTTTATTTTTTTGATTTAATAACTAATTTTGTTTATACTACATTTTTTTGTACATTTTTGTTTAATATTGATATTATGTTTAAATTTGTGTTCAACTATTATTTATGTAATTTGATTTTAAAGATTATTTTCTTCCACTATGTACATTTCTGTTTAAAATTTTCTTATTTTAATTTAAAGAGTAATTTCTTCCATTACGTGCTTCACTCTATTCCTATTTTAATGTCTATTATTGAATGAAAAATCAATGGATGAGATTATTTTATTTACCTAGACATTTTGAAATTTATGTTCTTACCTACACAATTGTCCCATTATAATGTTTTGGAATAAAAAAGTATCTCCACTTAAATGGTTACAGTTGGATTTAAATTAACTACATATAAATATATATATATATATATATATATATATATATTTAAAGTAGTATCATTTGAAGTTTTATGGAAAATGAGTAAATTAACTTTTCCCTAATCGAGGTGAATATTATACCACTCTTCATTCACATGTAAAATTATACAACTTCCCTATGGAGCCAAAGTCAACCAGCCAACCAGCCAACTTTCTCATAGAATATATATATATATTACTCTCCTTTTCACATTTTATAACTGGATATTGCAGTTGTCTACCAAATATTTTTCAAAATTATATACTTCCCTCCCCTCCTATACCAGAATATCCACTTTCATCTCTAGAAAGATTCGGTAACAACCTTAACTATATTTTGATTTTAATTTATTTTAACGAAAACAAGGGTATAGATTTTTTTTTCTTAAGATACATCAATAAAACAAGAATTAAATATAATGACACTTGCATAAAAGAAATTTATAACGATAAATTGAAGCATATATGTGTGTGATTATATCTAAAAATAGTTATGTGAAAAGGTTTTAAATATATCGGTGAGAAAGTCTGCCAAATATACAAATATGTATGTCAAAAGGGGAGGCTAGTTTCTAAACCTCCCTGCCTTCAAAAAAAAAAATACTTGTACATGGATCTAGAAAACATATAACTGAAATCTTAGCTACCTAAAACATATGTACACTCATAACCTAGACTCAAGACAGTGTTATCTAAAAAAGAGATAGTCCTAACTACCCATTGACATCAATGATTATCAAAACAACTCCTTAGAAGAGGTATCTAAAAACATGATCATGAAATTTTTTTCTCTCACATCGTCATCATCACTTGAAGGATCCAGAAATAAAACCTACATAAGCCTGCAGGCATGTGAGGAATCAAAGAGGTTATTAGAGTTTATTTGTTAGAATAATATCCTAGATTTTAAGATACGTGCATTTGAATTGTTCCAAGTTTCTTTTACAGTTTAGCTTTATTTTTATTAAGTGGGTTGCTTTCTGGTTTTAATTATGATTATGTACTGATGACTATTTAAGCCAAAGTTAATGTTAATAAAATCAAGTAATTCAATTCTTTTTACTGTGTTTATGCTCTTAGTTGTGTTTCTGCTCTTAGTTTTATCTTTAACTCAAAGTTTCCAACAATCTGGTATCAGAGCCCCCACTGCCCTGATCCAATCAAAGCAACAATATTTGAAACTATTGTATGAAGATGATTTTAGAAGGGAGTTTTGTCCAACCAGTCATTCCTCGCTTTGATGGTCAATATGACCACCGGAGTATGTTCATAGAAAATTTTCTACGATCTAAAGAATATTGGGAACTGGTGGAGCATGACTATATTGAGTCCCAAATGCATCGACGCAAACTGAGGCACAATAAAAGTAAAAGAAGACTGATGAGATGAAATTGAAGGACCTAAAGTGAAGAATTATCTCTTCCAGGCCATCGACTAGATTGTTCTTGACACCATCCTCAAGAAAGACATTGCCAAAGATATATGGGATGTCATGAAGAAGAAATTTGAAGGCAATCCCAGAGTCGAGAGGTCTCATCTTCAAGTTCTTCGCAAAGAATTTGAAACTCTCTTGAGAATGGTCCAGTGAAGGAGTAATAGAGTACTTCTTTATGACAGTGACGTTTGAAAGAGGAAGAGATCGTGGTCGTGGTAACTATAGAGGTAGAGGTCAAACAATCTTGAACAAGGCAACAACGGAGTGTTACCACTGTTATCAACTGGGACATTTTCAATATGAATGTCCTTCCATGAACAAAGAAGCAAATTATGCAGAATTTGACCAGGAAGAAAAAATGTTTTTGATTTCTTATGTAGAGTTGCATCAAGTCAATAGAGAAGACACATGGTTTCTTGATTCAGGTGTTCTATTCACATGTGTTGTAATTGAAATATGTTCCATGATCTCGGTGAAAGCTTTCGCCACTCAGTAAAACTGGGAAACAATAGTAAGATGAATGTGATGGGAAAGGGAACTGTGAAGATGCTGCTAAATATAGTTAATCATGTTGTTGCTAAGGTCTACTATATTCCAGAGTTAAGAAATAATCTCTTAAGCACAGGAAAATTGAAAGAACGAGGCTCGGCCATTCTGATCAAGGGAGGGATGTGTAAGATATTTTATCCGGTGAAAGGTTTGATAATTCCAATCAACATGAGTGTCAATCGGATGTTTATGCTGCTACCTCAGTCTCAAAATTCTTCTGAAATACTATATGACCAATGCCTTCACACACGAACTCAATATTTGTTTCATCTTTGGCATCGAAGGTATGGTGATTTGGGTTACAAGGGATTGAAAACCTTGTTGAACAAGAACATGCTACATGGACTTCCTGAATTCTCTGACTCAAGTGTGACATGCATTGATTGCATCAATGAGAAGCAACATTGTGATCCTATTCAACAGAAGAGTACTTGGAGAGCCACTCGAAAATTGGACCTTACTCATGCATATATATGTGGTCTAATCACTCTTACATCTAATAGCAAAAAGAGGTACATTTTGTTATTCATTGACGAGTATAGTAGAAAAGCATGGATGTATTTCTTAAAAGAAAAGCCAAAAACTTAAACCTTTTTAAATGCTTCAAGATTATGGTTGAAAAAGAAACAAGGTTATTTGTTAAGTGTCTTCACACTGGAGGAAGAAAATTCAATTCAAATGAATTCAATGACTTTTGTAAACAAAGTGGGACCAAGAGGCAACTGACCATTCCTTATACTCCACAACAGAATGGTGTTTCTGAAAGAAAAAATAGGACTGTGATGAACATGGTTCGTTCCATGTTATCTGACAAAAATGTTCCCAAGTCATATTGGCCAAAGGCAGTAAACTGGATAATTTATGTCCTAAACAGGTGCCCTACATTGACAGTCAAAGATATTACACCAGAGGATGCCTGGAGTGGAGTGAAACCATTAGTATATCATTTTCGGGTCTTTGGTTGTATAACACATGTTCACATTTAAGGAGAAAAGTGGACAAAGCTCGATAATAGAAGCACTAGTACAAAAATTACAAACCACTGCGTACACACCATCGTGGTCTGTGACGCGGTGGTAATTTTGTAATATTGATGTTATAGACTAAGACGGTTCAAATTAAAACTGTCGTAGTCTGTTGGGTACACATCTTCTTCTTCACGTAAAACCCTGGGCATGCACACTTCTTCTTCTCCCTCCATTCCTTCTCCCTCACTAAACCCTGGGCATGTGCGCACACTCAACCTTCTCCCTCATTGAACTTCTCCCACAATCACTCAACCTTCTCGCCACCGGCGAACTCCTCCGTTACTGGCGCAATCCCTAACTCCGGCGCTCTTCGTGAATCGCTTGTAAAAGGTACATTTTGCGCAATCCCTATATAAATTTGTTCGGTAAAACATTCTTGTATATATAAGTTTTTAGGTGTATTATAGATTTAAAATAAAATAGGATTGTATGCAATAGAAGAGGTTGATTGTATAATACAAGTGATCGGATACTATATACTTTGTATGCCGACATGCATTTCTTGATTTTTCTAGCCTACACTTTCTAATTAATTAATCGTAAGCACATGTCTAATGGATCAATTGAGCATTTCTTTTGCAGTTTTGAGACAGTTGTTCCGTGAATTCTTTTGAAGTATAACCATCTAAATAGACAAAGTAAAACAATAATAAAATATATTAATGACATAGAACTTAGAATCAAGAGATTGAGTAAAGAAACAAAACTCACTATTCAATATAAGATTTTCCATGGTCATGATTGTTGAAATAGAAGTTTTATCATAAGAAGCTTTGAACTGATTCAGTATATAAGTAACTGCTCGCTTCCAATAAGCAATTACAACTTTAAGTGGTGGTTTTCTCCATTCCATAAGATCATGAAGCCATTTTAACTTCAATTTATTTCGTACTAGAATCTTGAAATTCACATCATCTTTATCATTAGATAGATGGAGTTTATCAACAAGAACAGGGAAAAACTTAAGTAACCAAACACAAGTCATCTGAAGTCACACTTGGTTAATAGTAGCCTAGGAAATAGTCTCCACTAAGTGTGTGTGTGTGAATTATTATATTATTGCTATAGCATTTGTTGTGCTGAGGTACAGATCATGGCACTGTTCTTTATTAGTGTGTGACCTATGTTGTACTAGTTCCACTGCCATGATTCTAAAAATATGGAACCACCATTCTTTCATTAGTTTTCCACTCTCATTCCACGTAGTCATTTAAAAATTCTGGCAACTTTAGCAAAGACTTGTCCAAATTATCATATAGTTTTCAAATTTGTGACATGAATGAGATTGACGTGTTAGCTGAAATGTTCATCGCTAATTGCCACGAGAAGTTCAGGTTGGAAAAGCAAGAATCTGATAGAAGATTCCAAGAAATGCTTGCTAGAAGCATGTAAACTAAAAGGGTCATCTTGTTTTGGTGTTTTTCTTTTATAAATTGAGTTAATAAGTTCGTTTATGGTGATAGATCCAACATCTAGTACTTTTCACACCCAAAATCATGTTTACAAGTAATATATGCTAATTCAATGACCTTGTCATATATTTTTTTAATCTTCTAATGTGTACTAACTCGATGGTTATCCTTTCCATCACACACTCTTTGATTGTGTTCTGTCTTACTTGACTAGAATAACATTTAAGAAAAAGAGTTAAATGGAACTCTTGTAGCAGCCTTAATTTTGAAATGAAATCATTAAGTATATAAATATTCGACTAGTTCAGCCACTCTATAGCTCCACTGTCTTAGGATGATCTCAAGAATGATTAAATAAAAATTTGCAATGCTAAGTCTCACACAAGTGCTAGCATGATTATATAATCGTTGAGGAATCTCAACTATTTGCGGTGAAAGGTATCTATAAATAAGAAAGCTATTAAGCTATTAAGCTAGCACATCTTCATGTCCTATGATCAAGCGATTTGTTAATTTCTTATTTTATTTCACTGTTGTATAACTAATAATCTGGTGTATGTAGTAAGTACAAATATAAGTACAAGAATTAAGACCAATTAATAATCAATAATATTGTTGCAATTACTGGGTCATTTGGACAGTAAAAAGAGATAGCTATAGCATCAACATTGATGACTTTTATTCTGCTGGGTTATTCTTTATTCCGAAACTTCTTTAGCTGCTTTATTATAGAGATATGGAAGCTTTAATAGATACAAAATTGGTTCCTTTGGTCTCCTTGTTACCGTAGAAACTGCTTTTACACATAAAAGTGAATAAGTGGAACCACTTGGGATTTTATTCTCTGGGACAAGATCAAATGGCTGAGGTGAGAGATCCAACTGCAGTTGAAATTTTCAAGGCCAATTCTTGGATAAATACTTAGTAACTTGGAGTTTATAGCTATACTTAGTAACAAATAAATATTTACTGTGATTTTCATTCTTAAATTTAATTATTTTGGTTGAGATTTCACGTAGCCTGGAGTTGTCATATTTCTTAAATATTTACTATGAGCATTTCTTTTGCAGTTTTGGCATATCCAAGATACTGGTAACATGATACTGAGTTATCATTTCTTTGTGAAAATTGAGTCTGTCCTGCAATGGTTTATCCATTTGATATTATATGTACTAAATGCTTGTGGAAATTTTTTAGTATATGGAGTTTCTGGAAACAGAAATCATTTAGTATAATGCTTGTGAATTACGTAGGGGCATAACCAAGCTAATACTTTAGTAAACACACCATTGCAGACTATGGCACCACCATAAAAGGCTTCCCTTCAGATATTGCTTATGGTGGCTGGCAAAAGTTCTGCCACAGCAGCTATGGCGCCACCATTAACAATCCTGGTTCAAACTATATAAGTTATTGAGTTTAAACTAACACGAGTGGCATATATGAACTTGGTTTGTCTAAGTTGAATTTGGTCAGAGTTTTTTTTTCCAAATAATACTTTGTAAAATAGTTTTTCCTTTCTTTTCCATGAACAAACTATAAGTAGGTAATGACTGCACAAATAATTAATAATTACCAACCATCATATATTATCAAACCTTAACAGTTAATACCCTACCCTTTGATTTTAAGAGATGCAATTAGTATATATTCTTTCTTAATACATCTCATGCAGTTTACACCGTGTTGTTGCATAGTTTACTCTGAATTGATGATTCTAGTGCTGATCATACATAATGTTTAATTTTGTGGTTGCTGTCATATCATATTATGATTTTTTCAGAAATTATTGATTTAACAACTGCGATTGTGAATACTCTAAAAAAGTTAAAAGATGCGTAGTTGAATGAATGGCATGGGGAAATTCTTGATTAAGTGCATAAGAACCAATTTGATAGGATCGTAGGACTCATGTTCTAGTCTAGGTAGCAATACCTTAATAGAGCATTATATACCTCTTTTATTTAACTAATATTCTAGTCTCCTCTGTTTGTATGGGATAAAAGAGAAGAAAGCTAATAATACTGATGTTGTTCTGTTTGATTGATTTTGATTTCATTCAGTTTAGTTTTTTGTCTGATCCTTATTGACAATATAGTCCTTTTGCCTTATACAAAGAAGAAAGCTGTCACATCCAGATCGAACAGTAGCTGTCACATCCAGATTGTGAAGCTAGTAGTTTCCTGATTCCTCTAGAGTCGTAAAGTTCTTGCACAATTTATAGGAGATTTTCTCATCTACCAGGTGTTGCTTCACATCATCACCCCCTTGGTGTAATTGTTGATTGAAATGAATCTACTTGTTTGCCATCTTGCCCATATATATCTTTTACAATTCTTCTCTTGCTTGTGATTGATACAACATGCTCAATTCCAGACATGTTTTTGTTCTTATTTCCATTTTTCTTCTATATCCTTGCTTTTTTTTTTCTTAATAAATAAGACTAAATTAACATATATGTTTGTTGACCATACCTTTGATTAAGGTGTGGATCGTAGTTGGATGAATGCAAGTCGAATTAGTACGGAGTATGAGGCTGGAGTTGAAGAGTTTTTGGAATTTGCTAAGCAACATGATCACTTTAGTAGTGGTGGGAAGTTTTGTTGCCCTTGTGTCAATTGTTTGAACGGTGTACGACTGAAAGAAGAAGAACTTCGAGAACAACTGCTGTGTGATGAGATTCTTAGAAGTTATACAACATGGACCTGGCATGGTGAGTTATTAGACTCATTGACAACATCTAATGTGTCTGCACCGGAGTTGGAAACAAAAATTGATGACAGACTTGAAGACATGATTCAAGATGTTGGTCCGAAATATTTTTTCTAAAGCCCATGTATATGACATGTTGCTTAGTGATGCAGAGACACCTTTGTACAAAGGGTACTCTAACTTCACTCTCGTGTCGGCGGTGTTAAAATTGGTTCATCTGAAGGCGGCAAATGGGTGGAACGACAAAAGCTTTACTCAATTGCTAGAGTTGTTGAGTGAAATGCTTCCAGAAGGTAACACATTGCCAACCCGTAATTATGACGCTAAGAAGATTCTTTGTCCAATGGGTATGGAGTATAAAAAAATTCATGCATGCCCAAATGACTGCATCTTATACAGAAAAGAATTTGAAGCGATGCACAAGTGTCCTAGGTGTGGGATCTCACGTTACAAAAAAAAGAAGGGTGGTTGTGATAGTGAAGAAGGAACAAAGCAGGGTGCTGCTACGAAGATGGTATGGTATCTTCCAATAATTCCAAGATTTAAGCGATTGTTTACAAACGCCAATGACGCTAAGAATCTTAGATGGCATGCAGATGATATGATACATGATGGAAAGATTCTACATGAGGCTGATTCCTTGCAGTGGAAGAAGATTGATCTAGAGTTTCCTTCATTTGGTAGTGATTAAAGAATCCTCCGCCTTGGTCTGACTTCAGATGGAATGAATCTGTTTGGTAATTTAGCTACTACTCATAGTTCGTGGCCTGTGTTGTTGATAATTTACAACTTACCTTCATCATTGTGCATGAAGCTAAAGTATATGATGTTGTCTATGTTGATCTCGGGCACAAAGCAGCCTGTAAATGACATTGATGTTTATCTTTCTCCCTTGATTGATGTTTATCGCTTCAAGTTACATGCCATGTTGTTTTGCACTATCAATGACTTCCCAGCCAATGGAAACTTGTGTGGTTATAGTGTTAAGGGACATAAAGCTTGTCTGATATGTGAAGAAGGGACATGTTTCCAACAATTATAGCATGGAAGAAAGACAGTGTATCTTGGTCATAGGAGATTTCTAAGACAGTATCACCTATATCGTAAATTGAAAAGGGAATTTAATGGTCATCCGGAGAATGAGGAAGCACCTATCCCCTTAACTGGTAAACAAGTTTTTGAGCGGATGAAAGACATCAATATTGGGTTTGGAAAGTCTTCAAAGAAGGCAACTGTGAGAAACCCTTGGAAGAAACGATCTATATTCTTTGATCTCCCACACGGGTGCAAGCTTGATGTTAGACATTGTTTAAATGTTATGAATGTTGAGAAGAATGTTTGTGATTGTTTGATTGGAACTCTGTTGAACATTAAAGGTATGACAAAAGATGGTTTGAATGCTCGGTTGGATATGGTTGAGATGAAAATTCGAGATCAATTAAAGCCATATGTTGTAGGTAACCGCACATACCTCCCTATACTTACACATTAAGTAAAAAAGAGAGAACCAATTTTTGTCAATGTTTATACGGAATAAAAGTGCCACAAGGATACTGTTCAATTGTCAAGAGCCATGTCTCAATGAAAGATTTGAAATTAATTGGATTAAAATCCCATGATTGTCATGTGTTGATGCAACAATTCCTTCTTGTGGCAATCTGTGGCATCTTGCCTAAAAAGGTCAGAAATGCCATTATCCGATTGTGTCGGTTCTTCAAACAAATTTGTTACAAAGTAATTGACCCTAACATGCTAGATGACATGGAAGCTGAGTATGCTATTATATTGTGTGAATTGAAAATATTTTTTCCTCCATCATTTTTTGAAATTATGGTACACTTGGTTGTCCATCTTGTTTGAGAGATTAGATTATGTGGGCCCGTATACTTAAGATGGATGTACCCCATCGAATGTTACATGAAAATCTTAAAAGGGTATGTCAAGAATCAGTATCATCCTGAAGGGTCAATTATTGAGAGGTACATTGCTGAAGAAGCGATTGAGTTTTGTTCAGAATATATGTCAACTACCTTTCCTGTCGGGGTTCCTAGGCCATGTCCTGAGGGTAGACGTTTTGGCCAATGCATCCGAGGTGGACAATGTGTGGAAAAACCTTGGGATTTAGTGCAGCAAGCTGATTTGTATGTTTTGAACAACATTGAAGAAGTTCAACCATACTTGGCTGCTCACAAGGCCATTGTAAGGAAGCAAAACCCAAGACAATCAAAGAAGTGGTTGTTGAAAGAACATAACAGTACTTTCAGGAAGTGGTTTAAAAATCAAATCTTGAGTGATGAAACACTTTCAGAGACCTTAAAATGACTTGCATGTTCCTGTAAGAAAGATGTTATTGTATGTAATGGGTACTATATAAATAATTATTCATTCTACATAAAGTCACTGGATGATAGAAGTGTGGTACAAAATAGTGGAGTTATGGTAGAAGCTGAGTCTATGCAGTTCTCCACCTCCAAAGACAACAATCCGTTGTTGGGATACATGCCTTATTATAGAATCATTGAGGAAATTTGTGAGGTTGTGTATTGTAAATTTCATGTGCCTCTTTTTAAATGTAAATGGATTGATAATAGGACAGGGGTGCACTTTGATGATTCAGGTCAAACCCTTGTTAACTTTAGTAGAGTTGGTTACCAGGATGAACCTTTCATAGTGGCACAACAGGCTAGACAAGTTTTCTATGTCAAAGATCCTTCAAATGAGATGTAATTTGTTGTAATGCACAGGAAAAGCAGTGAACCTGAACTTGACAATCTTAACATTGATCACATTCCTGGTTTTTCATCTCATATCCCAGTTATATCCGAGGAAATTGATGTTGATGATGTACACGCAGTTCTTCATGATCATAATGAAGGAATATATATTTCATCGTCTAAGGTGCTAATAAATAAATAATGTCATTTTTTTGTACAATTTTACTTTTATTCTTTATGTAAATTTGATGTTTATCCAGTTATTGACTTTCAATTGATTTTTAAATAGGCACATGACTGATCAGTCACCTGACCCTAATAGAGTATATAGAAAGACCACACGCCTGAAGGAATTAACAATTAGACGTGGCAAAGGTCAACAGACTCATGTTGATATAGATGTTCGCATGGGCATTGCTACTGGTGATAATGGGCCCATATTCAGGAGTTATTTGGGCTTCATTGTCTGTGAGCACATATCTATCCTAACCCCTACTTGGCATGATGTTCCGATGACTCAACGGAACATGCTATGGCAGGATCTTCTAGTAATTTCTTTGCTGATAATTATTTGGTATTCATTTCAGTATATTATTCTTTTTTATAGGTCACTTTCGATATTCCTATTGTGGAGTCCTTGAGGCTGAAGGTCATGTCATCCATGGCTACCATGTTTATGCAATGGAAGTCTCAACTGACCCGGTACATATATAATAAAGAAGATGGCAACATTCTTATGCCTAATTATAGGGGCATAGATGAAGAAACATGGGAGAAGTTTATTCAGATACGTTTGTCTCCTGAGTGGCAGGTTAGTTTGGTTAGTTTGAAATGATATTTTCCAGCATTGAACAATTACTAAATGTTTATTTTATGTTACAGGCAAAGAGGAATAAGGCAAATGAGTGTCAAGCAACAAATGATTATCCCCATATTTTGTCTTGAAGGGGTTATAAAGTGTTGGAGAAAAGGATCTTGACTCAGAAGCAAAGGATGCGAGAAGAAGCAACTACAACAGATCCTTCCTTATCATTTGACGGTCCACCATCCCCACCAAAGAGGCATGAAAAATGGAAGTTAGCTAGGATGAAGAAGTTAGGCAAGTTCACATCATCATCTTCCAAGTGTATTTCTGAAAAGATTGTAAGTTTATTTACATTCTTAATTGATGATATTATTTTTTGAAAATTTTGCATGTTTTAATTAAAGTAACACAACTATCCCTTACTTACAGGATTCCCTTGTTGAGCAGAGCAGTCAAGGATCATTTGTGCCACAGGAAAAGGATGACATACTTTCATCTGCCATTGGCAAAGCCGAACACCCAGGCGTGTTCGTGGCGTTGGTCAAGGTGTGGGGATTGTTTCATACTTTGGAAAATCTTCACACCATCGATGTTTTGACTTTGCAATCAACCAACAAACAATAGAGTCCTTGAGGCAAAGTATCACTGAAGAGGTTACCGTCAAGATGAGGGAACAAATAACAGAAGAGCTGGCTATAAAAGTTTCACAGAATATCATGCAATAGTTAGGCCTACAAGGTCAGTGTCTAGGAACTGCTACAGAGGTGAGGCAGATTGTTCGTGTTAACAAGAAATTTTGGTTGCTCACCAGACGGGGGGCATCCCCGAAGATGCTTGTCAATGTGGGTTGTATGTTGAAGAAAACCCAATTAGATTGGTGGCCATTGGAAGAGTTGTAGGGGTGGAGCAACCATACATGGTAAGCCCATGCGAGATGATGAGGTTAGGGTCACCATTGACGACGCACATGACCTTGGTGCTCCACTACCCTTGCCCACTGAAGAGGTGTAGGTGGTAGGACAAACTCTTGGTACTTTCATTGCATGGCCAAAACATCTTGTTAAGCAATTGGGTGTAAAGGTGTGTATTGTTTTTATATTTATTATTAACTTATAATATATGTATCATGTTTCTAACAATTTATTTTATTAGATCAAATCCCCAAAGAAGAAACTTACACCCAGGAAACCACGACCAGAGCCAGAGCCAAATGATGATCCTCTGCAGTGCTTGATGTAGTTGGCTAATAAGTTTAGGAGCAAAAGTTTGGAGCTCAATTGGGATAAAAAAGTCTTTGGTAGAGCCAATAACATGCCTCTATACATTCACATGTCAGATTGCATGGACGAGATGAACATAACTCACATGCAATTTTGAATCATGTAAGTATTTTAACTATTAATTATATATGTTAATTTTCAAATTTATTACATTTTCTAACATGAATTTCAATATGATTCAGGTATTTGAATAATATATCTATTTAAATGGGCAACAACAATGTCTATGGGTTCCTTGAACCACAATCCATATTGGGCTTGACAGATAATTCACCTGATGCCAAGTCATATATCATGGATTTGATTGGTCAATCGAACAAGAGGATCTACCTTGCACCATACCTTCACAAATAAGTAAAATTTATATTGATATACTAAAATTGAAACAAAAAGTATAAACAATCATTTATGTTACATGTAGTGGGCATTGACAACTTATTATTCTTTACCCGATGGATCATCTCGCGGTCTTCTTTTGTTCCTTGAACAAACCTCTCCCTCCGAATTTGAAGAAAGTGCTTGAAGGGTATGTAAATGTTATTAAATTGTTATCTTTAATTTGACTTATATTTAATTATTATAGTGTGACATTAATGTATAATTTAATTTAACCAGTATTCATTTTAGACATCATATGCTCACGAGCAATAGTCGATCCAGATCAAGACTTGATTTTGTAATAAGAAACACTAGTGGAAAATAGGTCTTTAACGTCGGTTCAAATAAGCTTATGACATCGGTTAAAACCGACGTTAATAGTGGGTGACGTGAAAAGTCTTTACTTTTAACGTCGGTTACATAACCGATTTTAAAAAACAAGACATTTAACGTCAGTTTTTAAACCAACGTCAAATATGCTTTTAAACGGACGTTGAATGTTTTTAACCGACATTAAATGTTGTTTTGACGTCGGTTCTTTGTTAAAAAAATTTATTTCAAAAAACAAAATTACTTTTAATGTCGAATAATTTTAATAATCGACGTTAAAAGTAATTTTTTTAATTGTTTTTTTTTGTTTTTATAAAACCCAAAGTTGACTAACATTAAAAGCCCGGAATTTAACAGACAAATTCAAAAGGCCAAACTTTTACCAGTGAAATTTCAAGCACATGAATGTAGTTTGAAACAAGTGGGTAACACAACTCCCATGCTTCATAACTTAAGGATAACAACAAGATAATTGAACTTTTTTCTTACAAACTAATCTACTAAAACCAAATGTTAAATGCTACCATCAACAGCATCATGTGAGGTAGGTGAATGTTCACTTCGACCAATCTAAAACTGAAGGTGTTCTTTGGTAATGTCCTCCTTTATACCATGAACATTGACTCTTCCAAAAAAATATGTCGACAAAGCCTGTCCACGAAGAGTAAATTCACATAGAAGGCATGTTTCAGTAATACTAACCACACATTTCTAGTCAGATAGAGAGAACCACAAAAGTAGATGTTACCTTCACTGATAACAAATTTTGAAAACTAAATACAAGCCATCAATGTTTATGAAAAGGTTGACAGGAGGATGAGGTAAATCATTAAAAGTACATGTTACAAAAATTAAAATCAAAGAACCATGTAATCCAGAATCTGAAAAAGCATACCTTATCATAGAGAAGAAATAAAATATACTAATATAGCCATTCCAAGAAGCTGATAATAATAAAGAACATGAATTGTTCATAAGAGAACATAATACCTCCTTGAAAATAACATATTAGACTTGAAGCATGAAGAAGTTGGACCCTTTTGATTTTGATTTTGATGTATTTGTAATCTTGAAGTTTAAATAGTGTGTATATAGGATCTCAAGTGTATTGATTGTTTAGACTAGACTTTGAGTATGTGATTTGAATTGTTATGCTTCTAAGAGAGTTTGAACCTACTTTTGATGTTCAAGCTAAGTGATTTTGGAACCCACATTTTGTTTTGAAAAAGAGAAAAACTAAACTTAAGTGGTAAAACACTTGGTTTGATAGTTTTAAACTATTTTTAACTAAAGTAATCGATTGCCGTTTCAAAGTAATCGACTGCCAACAGTAACTGAAATTGGGAAACCAAAGAAGTCTCTGGAGTAGTCGATTACCCCATACCCGTAATCAATTACCTTGTGCTTGAGAAACATAGGAAGTTTAAAACTCTCTGGAGTAATCGATTACCACTCCATAGTAATCGATTATCCCCACCAGAATTCATCTCAACTGCATTTCAAATGTTTTATATAAACACCTTCTTGGAAGATTTCAAAAGAGAGAGTAATCTTTGATTTTAAAAAGAAAGAGGGAGAGCGAAAAACAAGTTTTAAGAAGAACATTGTGTTCTTAACTTTCTTCTCCAAGAATTCAAAAGATTTTTTTTCAAGAGATGAATTGTGTGTGAAGGAATGAAGCATTTACATTGGACTACAGATTGATCAGTTCTTGTACAACAGGTGTACTCATTCTGATCTTTATTTTTCGTTGATTGATTTGGAATTGTTCAAACTCTTAGAGAAAGGTATTCTCTGGAAAAAGAGTTTTTGGGAACTTGAGAAATGATTCTCAAAGCTGATTCTTGAAGGTATCAAGAGTTAGGGAGAAAGGTTCTTGGGAAATGAACAATTTGTATTGGTTGATTTTGATTTCGTTTTGTGTATGTGTAGTGTGATTGTAATTGACACAAGGGATCAAAATTATTGATAGTGGAATACCAATCACATCAGTTGGTGTATTGGGACTTGATGTAGGCTGAATGCCGAACCAGTATAATTCTCTGTGCAAATCTCTCTTTACCTTGAACTCTTTTATTTTAATGAATCATATTTTTAATGCAATCTTTGTATGTCTTGATTCAAAAGAGTTTGTAAAAGAAAAAGTTTGTTTACTTTCTTTATTATTCCGCTGTTATAACTCTGAATTGATATTGATCTTTAAAGTGGTAAAATTAATAAAGACAAGATCAATAGTAAATAGGAAGAAAGTTGAATTAGATAAAAAGATCATAAAAGGGAACCAGAATCCATTCACCCCCCCACTAGATTTTGCATAGGGACCAACAATTGGTATCTAGAGCAAAGACTAATAAGATAATGTAGTAATCCTACATAGTTTCCCTGGAATGGCTTGTAATCTGTTACCCTTTGCTGAAGGAGCATCTATGAATAAACCTCCATTGTTCTGCGGTGATAACTATCCGTTCTGGAAAGATCGCATGAAAATCTTTATGGAATCTATTCACAGAAGCATCTGACAAGCTGTGGTGACTGAATACAAAGTCCCAACTAAAATAGTAAATGGGAGTGAGATAGAAAAATCCTTTGAGGATTGGGATATAGATGAGATTAAGAGGGTTGAAAACGATGCTAAGGCTTTAAACATTATACATTCTGCCCTGAATTCTGATGAGGTTTTTAGAATATCTGCATGTTCTACAGCAAAAGAAGCATGGGAAGTTATCATGGTAACCCATGAAGGAACAGGTGAAGTCAAAAGAGCTAGAAAAAACACACTCATTCAGGAATATGAAATGTTTAGGATGTCTCAAGGCGAATCCGTAATGGATATGCAAAAAAGGTTCACACATATCATCAACCATCTTAAAAGACTCGACAAGAACTTCATTGAAGAAGAAGTGAATGTCAAGATTCTGAAATCTCTGAATAGAAAGTGGCAACCAACCGCGACAGCCATAATAGAATCAAAGAACCTAGCTGCAATGTCAAGTGCAGAGCTGTTTGGCAAATTGATAGAATATGAGATGGATATGTCTCGCATGGCAGATGAGGAGCAGAAGGACAAAAGAGGAAAAGGACTTGCTCTCAAAATGAAAAATACTGAAACTAAATCTGAATCCTCTAAAGATGAGAATGAATCACAAGAAGACCAAGTGAATTTGATGGTAAAAAATTTCCAAAAGTTCATGAGAAAGAACTTTAAGAGAAAGTTTGGCAAACAGAGAAATTGAGTCAAAAGACAAGACGACACTTCAGTCAAAGTCACATGTTATGAATGGGAAAAATTGGACACTACAAATCAGACTGTCATAACCTGAAGAGAAGTAACATCAATGAAGTAAGAAAGTCTGAGAATAAAGGAAAATTCAGAAACGAAAAGAAGAAGAAGAAAGCTTACATTGCTTGGGATGAAGGCTACACCTCTTCAACATCTCAAAGTGAAATAGAGGAAGCAAATCTGTGTTTAATGGTCAAGTCATCTAGTGAGGTAAGTGACTCAAATACTATTATAGATGATTATGATGAATTGCAAACAGCCTTTTGTGAGCTTTATAAAGAAGTTGAAACATTTGAAAAAGAAAACAGAGTTTTGAAAAAGGAAATCTCATTATTAAATCAAAAAGTTCATGATTTAGAAAATGATCTTTCAAAACTAAGAAAAGAACACAACTTAAGACAACAAACTAAGGAATGCTCTTGGAATTGTGTTCATAAGGACAAAAACCTGAAAACTGGAAACTCTAAGTATGCTAACTTGACATGTACCTACTGTATGAAACATGGTCATAATGCTTTTAGTTGCATGATTAGAAAGAAAGGTATCTCCAATGGTATGTATAAGTGGATTAGAAAGGAAAGCTATAGTACTAACCTGAATGGACCCAAGAAAGGTTGGGTACCAACTACAAAATAAACCCTTCTCTCTTGCAGGAAAACCTGAGCAGCAAAAACTCAATCTGGTATTTGGATAGCGGTTGTTCAAGGTATATGACTGGTGACAAAAGGAATCTTAGCACCTTTACACCAATTGAGACAGGATCAGTTGTGTATGGAGAAAACAATAAAGGAAAAATCCTTGGCTTCAACACAATTGGATATAAAGCAAATACAGTTATAGAGGACATACTTCTTGTTGATGGACTGAAGTTTAATCTTCTGAGTATCAGTCAACTATGCGACAAGAATTACAAAATAGCATTCGATGATGAGCACTTCCTTATAAGTAGCAAAGACTCAAATGAGCTACTCATGGTCGGCAAAAGGTTTAACAATATCTACATTCTAGAAGTAGATTATTCATCCTCTTACTCTACATGTTTAACATCAAATAATAATTTGTCATGGCTATGGCATAAAAGGATAGCTCACATTGACATACAACATTTAAATAAACTAGTGTCTAAAGACTTAGTCATTGGATTACCAAAACTGAAGTTTTTTAAATAAGGACTTTGTGAGGCTTGTCAAAAGTCCAAGCAGGCAAAAACATCTTTCAAAAGTATCAAATATGTTTCTACAACTCAGCTTCTTGAACTTTTTCACTTAGACTTATTTGGTCCATCAAGGACAACCAGTTTAGGTGGTAATCTCTATGGGTTAGTCATTGTAGATGATTACTCAAGATTTACTTGGGTTTTGTTTATCCCGAAAAAGGATCAGGCCTTTGGAGCTTTTAAAATACTTGCCAAGAAAATTCAAAACAAAAAGGATTTGAAAATCAAGACCTTGAAAAGTGATAATGGATCTAAATTTAAAAACAGTTCTTTTGAAAACTTTTGCGAAAAATATGGGATCACACACTCCTTTCCAGCTCCCAGAACTCCTCAACAAAATGGAGTAGTGGAGAGGAAAAACAAATCTCTTATAGAACCAGGAAGGACTATGCTGAATGAGCAAAGGATGCCTAAATACTTTTAGGCTAATGCTGTGAATACAACATGATATGTTCTCAACACAGTATCTATAAGACCCATCTTGTTAAAAACCCTTTATGAGCTTTTCAATGGCAGAAAACCAAACATTTCCTACTTTAAGGTTTTTGGATGCAAATGCTATGTTTTAAACAATGGCAAAGATCATATTGGAAAATTTGATACAAAGGCTGATGAAACCATTTTCATTGGATACTCAAATACAAGTAAAGCATATAGGATCTTTAACAAAAGGACATTATGCATTGAAGAGTCTGTCCACATTAGATTTGATGAAACTAACACTTTCTAAAAGGAAAACTTGCTACGTAATGATGATGAAACAGGTGAAGCGAGCACAGAAAATGAACAACTGCATCAGCAAGATCAAACACCTCCAGTGTCAGATCAACCAAAAGAATGGAGGACACCAAGAAACTTATCTCTGGACAATGTCATTGGTGACATCCAAAGAGGAGTAACCACTAGGTCCTCACTAAATCTCTTTTGCTATAACACTGCTTTTGTATCACAGGTTGAACCCTCCAACATCGAAGAAGCCTTAAGTAACAAATTTTGGATCATGGCTATGCAAGAGGAATTGAACCAGTTCAGAAGGAATGAAATGTGGAAACTTGTACCAAACAAGAGCAATATGAATGTGATCGGCACCAAGTGGGTATTCAAAAACAAACTCAATGAAGATGGAGTTGTAGTCAGAAACAAAGCCAGACTGGTAGCCAAAGGTTACAATCAACAGGAAGGAGTTGACTTTGAGGAAACTTTCGCTCCAGCTGCAAGACTTGAAGCAGTAAGACTACTCCTTCCTTATGCATGTATCAATAACTTCAAGCTATTTCAAATGGATGTAAAGAGCGCATTCCTAAATGGCTACATCAATGAAGAAGTCTACGTAGCTCAACCACCAGGTTTTACAGATACTACTTGGCCTAAACATGTTTACAGACTGAATAAAGCTTTATATGGGCTGAAGCAATCTCCCAGGCAATGGTATGATAGATTAAGTAAATTTCTCATATCAAAAGATTTCCACAGAGGCAAAGTAGATAAGACCTTATTTATTAAAAACAAATCTAACTACATTTTATTGGTTCAAGTTTATGTTGATGACATTATCTTTGGATCATTTAATCAAGCACTTTGTGAAGAGTTTGTGAATAATATGCAGGAAGAATTTGACATGTCCATGATAGGAGAACTGAGCTTCTTCCTAGGACTCCAAGTCAAACAAATGGAAGGTGGCACTTTTATTCACTAGGCTAAGTATACTAATGAATTATTGAAAAGATATGATATGATAAACTGCAAAGTGTCAAATGTACCTATGTCTACTAACACCTATCTTGAGAATGATGAAACAGGTCAGGATGTGGATCCAACCTTATATAGAGGACTTATAGGATCTTCACTATACCTAACACCAGTAGAATCAGATATTATGTATGTTGTATGTTTATGTGCTAGATTTCAATCTACACCTAAACAATCACATTGGCTGACAGTGAAGAAGATTCTCAAATACCTTAAAGGAACCATCAACTGTGGCTTATAGTATCCAAAAGGAACCTCACCATTACTTGTTGGTTTTAGTGACTTTGATTTTGCAGGAAGCAAGACAGACAGGAAAAGCACTAGTGGAATATGTCATATATTTGGAGAATGTTTGATACCTTGGCACAACAAGAAACAGGCTTGTGTGGCCCTATCTACAGTAGAAGCTGAATATGTAGCTGCAGGGAGCTGTTGTGCTCAAGCTATTTGGTTGAAACACCAACTAGAGGACTTCGGGCTAAAGATAGATCACATTCCCCTAAAATGCGATAACACCAGCGCTATAAGTATTATAAGGAATCTGGTCCTACACTCAAGAACAAAACACATAGAAGTCAGACATCATTTTATCCGAGATCACGTAGAGAAAGGAGACTGTAACATCGAATTCATCAACACAGAAAACCAACTAGCTGACATCTTCACCAAGGCACTACCAAAAGAAAGTTTTTACAAAATTAGAACAAACCTCGGCATTCTGAGTGAGTAACATCTAAACTAAACCCTTCTAATTGAATTCATTTATCCAAACACATGATTTCATGAAAATTTTGGTTCAAAAATGATTTTTTTGATAGAAATAGTCGATTACCTCATTGAGATAGTCGATTATCACATATAAATCAATATTTCTTTGAAAAAATGGCACTGTAGTAATCGATTAACATGAATCCGTAATCGATTACCACAACACCTATACTGAAAACCATTTTAAAAACCCCCTTGGGATAATCGATTACCAAAACAAGATAATCGATTACCACAACCAATTTTACTTGATTTTCTCCAATGTCTATATATAAGAACACGGGATAATCGATTAACCAAAGAAGGATAATCAATTACCTTGTTCTTGGGCTAATTTCTTTTTTTTTCTTATAAGGAATACAAGTGAAACCCCTCATATTCCAACTCTCACTATTCACCATCTTCTCCAACAACCCTAAAAACCTTCTCTTCACTACAACCATGGAAAACCAAGGTAGAGGAAAGAGAATCACAATGAGAGCAAACAAGTACTCTCAAGAAGAGATTCGTGGAAAGAAGAAGGAAGGAGAATCATCAAAGAGAAAGAACCCCCTCTTCATCCACCCAACCGGAAGGAAATCCTACTCCACCACCAGAGCAGAGCACCATCACTCGCTGGTTCACATCTAAAGGCCAAGAGACGAGATTCAACCTCGATTTTGCAAACAAGGACTTAGTTCCACCGAAGATTCTCGACTTGCGTTGGCTTGATGAGTAAGGCTTCACTTTCCAGACCTATTTGAGGCAATAGAATCTGGAGAGATTCGTAGGGATGAAAGGAAAGAAGGAATCACTGCACATGTAGACAAACTCAGTGAGAAAGAGTTTGATCTACAGAAGGATACCTTCTACATGAGTATGCTGAGAAACCCACAAAACAGGGAAGATGAAAAGAAAACAAGGAGAGCACAAGGAAAAAATGTGACATACAACACAGGAGGCCTTAACACGGATGACAGGCTTCTACACTATACCGTTTGCTGGATATTGGCAGCAAGAGGAGCCAATCATGCTTAAATTAGCGAAGATGACATGATACTCATGGCAGCTTTGAAAAATGGAATTCAAATGGATTGGAAACACATCATAATGGACAACATGCTCAAGACATGGAGGCTTCTTGACAACAAATGTCCATACTCTTTGTTTATCTCTAGACTAATTGAACTTTGTCAGGTTGACACAACAAATGAAACAAGGGAGTTAGTCAAAGATGTCCACATCATAGGTGAGAAGGCTTAAAGATGATGATGCTGATAAAGACTGATGCTGGCTGGATAACAAGAGAAGAAAAACAGCAAGTTCCTCCACCAGAAATCCTAGAAGGAGAAGTACAAGAGGAAGAGGAAGAGGAAGATAATCTTGCATCTGGAGAGTACATCCCAAAGACAAGATTTGAATCCATCATGATAGACAGACTTGATGAACTAGAGGAAATAGTAAACAAGAAAATTGATGATCTAAGGAAACGTCAAGATATGCACTATCTGGAAACGAAAGATCTGATGGAGACAATGATGGAAAGACTTAGCCAAGATGATACAGATTAGTAACTTCAACTCTACCTCTCAAAATCTTATTTGATATACCAAATAGGGGGAGTAGTAGTGTGGTAGTTATTATATGCTTCATTTAGCTTCATTTATGCTTTATGTTATCTTTATCTTGGAGTATTAAGTTTTTGTAATTCTGAACACTTTTGGATTTGATTTTGAATTTTTATGATTGATAGTATTTTACTTAGGGGAAGCAGATCAGAACAATTACATTTTGGATAACTGTAATAGAATTTAAAAATTTTATATTTTGAAATATTTGATGCATGATATATCTCTGATAACTGAAAATATGTGAAAAATGTGTATAGCATGAGAAGCTACACAAAGCTTACTAACATTACAGGACACAACAAAGCCATCTACACAAGATCTTCAGCACCACACTGTGATTTGGTACAACAAAACCAAAATGGGGGAGATTGTTAGACTTGAAGCATGAAGAAGTCAGACCCTTTTGATTTTGATGTATTTGTAATCTTGAAGTTTAAATAGTGTGTATATAGGATCTCAAGTGTATTGATTGTTTAGACTAGGCTTTGAGTATGTGATTTGAATTGTTATGCTTCTAAGAGAGTTTGAACCTGCTTTTGATGTTCAAGTTAAGTGATTTGGGAACCCACATTTTGTTTTGAAAAAGAGAAAAACCAAACTTAAGTGGTAAAACACTTGATTTGATAGTTTTAAACTATTTTTAACTGAAGTAAGCGATTGTCGTTTCAATGTAATCGATTACCAACAGTAACTGAAATTGGGAAACCAAAGAACTCTCTAGAGTAATCGATTACCCCATACTTGTAATCGATTACCTCGTGCTTGAGAAACATAGGAAGTTTAAAACTCTCTGGAGTAATCGATTACCACTCCATAGTAATCGATTATCCCCACCAGAATTCATCTCAACTGCATTTCAAATGTTTTATATAAACACCATCTTGGAAGATTTCAAAAGAGAGAGTAATCTTTGATTTTAAAATGAAAGAGGGAAAGAGAAAAACAAGTTTTAAGAAGAACATTGTGTTCTTAACTTTATTCTCTAAGAATTCAAAAGATTTTTTTTTTAAGAGATGAATTGTGTGTGAAGGAATGAAGCATTTACATTGGACAACAGATTGATCAGTTCTTGTACAACAGGTGTACTCATTCTGATCTTTATTTTTCATTGATTGATTTGGAATTGTTTAAACTCTTAGAGAAAAGTATTCTCTGGAAAAAAAGTGTTTGGGAACTTGAGAAATGATTCTCAAGGCTGATTCTTGAAGGTCACAAGAGTTAGGGAGAAAGGTTCTTGGGATAAGAACAATTTGTATTGGTTGATTTTGATTTCATTTTGTGTATATGCAGTGTGATTGTAATTAACAAAAGGGATCAAAATTGTTGATAGTGGAATACCAATCACATCAGTTGGTGTATTGGGACTGGATGTAGGCCGAACGCCGAACCAATATAATTCTCTGTGCAAATCTCTCTTTACCTTGAACTCTTTTATTTTGATGAATCATATTCTTAATGCAATCTTTGTATGTCTTGATTCAAAAGAGTTTGTAAAAGAAAAAGTTCGTTTACTTTCTTTATCATTTCGCTGTTATAACTCTGAATTGATATTGATTTTTAAAGTGGTAAAATCAATAAAGACAGGATCAATAGTAAATAGGAAGAAAGTTGAATTAGACAAAAAGACCATAAAAGGGAACCAGAATCCATTCACCCCCCTCTAGATTCTGCATAGGGACCAGCAGAACATCCTCAGACTCTTAAATTTATGTTGTTGTTCATCCTTCCACCTACCTGCACTTGCATTCTAATGCCAGCTAGTACATAATCAAGTTGATTTAAAACTAAGAGAATAGATTTTATCAAGTTCATAAGAATTGATACTAAGTCAAAATACAACTTTTAAACAACACTCTAATAAATAAATCAGTACAACAACTAATCTTTGAATCTTCAATCATCCAGCATCCTCCAAGAGAAGCACCAGACGCATGGAGCCTTGCATTAACAAATATGTGGAATCATTAAACAAAATCAATCAAAATCCTTGGATTCTATATCATGAATCATTGAAAAAAATAACAATCATTTACATCTTTAATTACCTCTTTTTAAAGGATGTCAATATGAACCTTTCGAAACTTGAACTAGATGTGCTTCTCATTCTTTTCGAATATTCTTAATGTCATTAGTTTGTAATGGGTCAGCACTTTGAAAAATTTGAAACATTTTATGAAAATGTATTAGTCAATAACTTTCTTTTAGATACTTTTTTTTTGGAATAATTATATAAATAGATTACTATATATATATATATATATATATATATATATATATATATATATATATAATTCATGACAGGGACAAATCAAAATGACCTTCATCCAATACATAACATAATAACCACATTCTAATGACCCAACTTGTTTATTACACTATATTGATAAAATTCAGTTGGATAACATTATTAAAAATTCAATTGAGGATAATGTTTAAATAAAAATTTCTTACCTTGTGAATAATGAAATTTGTATGCTTTCCTCCCCTATTAACCCTACCACTTAAAACATTTACACCAACAATAACCCTAAGAAGATTAAAACTTATTATACAGACTAATATTATACTTAAAAAAATATTTTAAGGCATTTTAAAGTTATACATTTAATAATGTCTTCATCTCGATAGAAAGTTTATGATGTAAAGAGCAAAACCAAACTACAGTATAGTCCTTGGGAATAAGGACTATAAGCTGCCAATGAGACCTGTAATGTACAAGATAAAATTAGTAACATTATATTTAATATATTAAAAGTATGAGATGGGAATATCAACTAACCTAGAAATGTATGGAGCTAAAAATATTTGCTTTCCTGATTCACTCAGCCATGTCTGCATGTATTGTTGAATTGAGGTCTTGTGATTGCTACTTTTTGAATGGACTGAGGGTCAACAAATCCTCATATCTTCGATGTGCCATGATTTTTGCTCAAGCTAACTATAAGGAAAGAAAATATGTACATGAATAATTAGTTTTAACTATATGCATTTAATTAATAAATTACTGGCCTTTCCCAAAGTTGTATAACCGAGATGTTTAACATGATATTCCCCGAAATGATCTCTAGTACATCTGGCAGTGTTATGTACATGGGGACATTGTCATTATCAACACCAAAAATCTCTTGTTGTGTGGTTGTCACTAAGGACTGAACTTGTACAAGCACTTGTTGTTGTAAGGTCGGAACTTGGCCCTGAACTTGTATCATAATTTTTTCATACATTTCTTCTCTTATCTATTATAAGGTCTCCTCGCTAACAGCTGAAGTACTATTGCCGCCCAGGATGTTCTGGTTTCCCTATGGCTTTGGTTAAAATATCTTCACGACCATAAATGAACCCTGGCTAGTCTGCTCAACTAAAGAATCATATGATAGTGATTAACATGAAAGTTAATATTTCATTTTATTATAATTGAAGTCTACATTACTGTGATTAACATATAATTTCACTTACAATTTTATCTGAAATTTCCTTTGCCGAAGCAGAACTCATGTCCCCAGATGACTTTGTCCGTGCAGTCTTACACAAGCCATAATGTGGTGGAAGAGATGGAGGATCAAGGACACCCTCTGATGCCCCTACATCAGCTAGCCTCTGCTTCATCTGCTCGTCTATGATCCTCTACTTTAACTTGGCATAACCACCTCGAGATAGTAGGTGGGGTGTATTGTTCAGTTTCTGACGTTCCTGTGCAGCTTGTCGTTTAACCTATTTTGAATATGAAATAGTACACAACGTTAAAATCACATTTTATTATGACATATATTTATATATGATAGTAATAATTATTATACTAACCTGCCATGAAGAGTCCAAACGACTCTGACGAAATGTGGCCAAATCAATGTCAGATATCCCATATTTATGACATGGTGATTGTTCAGATTTTGCTCTGAACACATAATCCTTAGTCAACTTTGCCTTAAAGTCCCTCCACGGATCCCAACAATAGATAAAATCTTCTTCTTTATAACTTCAGTATCTTGAAATTCAAAATTTGCCTACAAAAAACACATTGTTAGTGAATAATGATCATTAATATTAACTTGGTAAAGTATTTATATTGACAATATAATTAAGAATAATACCTTGATATCTTGCCAAATAAGATCCTTTTCAACCAACCCAACTTTATCCTAGGTAGGAATGGTAATGGAGACATGGCTCCTAGCAACAAGTCCCAGATAACTGTGAAATTTAGCAGCATTTACTCCACTTACCTTGCCTAAATGTGGATCTATCTGTACAGCTGGCTTCTCTTTAGCAATGTGTCCCACTGTTATACTAGGTAGTCGTGTGATTGATCTAGCACACGACTTTGATGAATCAGTCATATCTGTTCAAATTACATAGATCAAAATAAGTTAAAACCACTAAGCATCATATAAATAAAATGTCAGATAAATATTACATTAAATAATGTTAGTAACTAAACATTCTAATAAGGTGTATACATACAATGAGTAAATTAGGTTTGCAAGTTTTCCCAAATCCCTTCCTCATGATCATTTCTACTTGCATGTACATCATCTACTTGACTTTCTTCTAAAGTTGACATTGAGCGTGTTGTGAATGGAAGCACTTCACAAATATCATCATATGGCTCCTCATGTGTGCTATACATGCTCCTTCCATGGAGAACCACAGACCAATGCTCATTACAAGGGTCAGCCACATAAAATATTTGTCTTGCTTGATATGCCATGATGAAAGGTTCATCCTTATACCCCACCTTATTCAAATCAACTAAAGTAAATCCTAAAGCATCTACTTGTAATCCAGTATTACCTTCAACCCATTTACACTTGAAGACGGAGACTCTAAATACAACATAATCAACTTCCCATATATCTTCAATGACTCCAAAGTAACTCATAGATGCCTTAACTGGATTTTTGTCTTTGGAACTAGAAAAATGCCTGACTCAGCCTGTAATGTGATGCCGCTATTTTGGACCCTACTTTTGTCATCTTGTGTCTTTGTTGAGAAGCAACATTTGTTGATATCATATGTATGATAACTGATAACATATGTATTAGGCCCACGAGCTAGTCTCAACAGTGTTTCAAAAGGTGAATCTACACTGTAAACTTTATCTTTAAACCATGACAAAAAGCTATTGTTATGCTCATTCAATACCCATTTTTCATTCATCTTGGGGTGACCTCTCCTGATATAACTTAAATGTTCAGATATGTAAGGAAGAACTTCATCAGTGTTGTTTAGTATATATAAGTGTGCTTGCTCTAATTCTTTTCGATTAACATGTATAATCTTTTTGAATCGTGTACCATTGCCTACACATCTACCATCATACCGGGACTTGGGAATCCCTATAGATTCAGTTTGTGACAAGTAATTTGTGCAAAACTAAATAGTTTTTCTTCGCAATGTATCTCTTAACAATAAAAGCTTTAGGTCGATATTGATTTTTCACATATCCTTTCAAGATCTTCATATATCGCTCAACAGGGTACATCCACCTCAAGAAAACAGGTCCACACAACCTGATCTCCCAGACCAGATGAACAATCAAGTGAACCATTATGCCAAAAAGTGCAGGAGGAAAGGAAATTTCCAACTGGCACATAATGATGGTAGACTCATTTTCTAACTCATCCAATGTGTCTGGATCGATGACTTTAGAACAAATAGCATTAGAAAAGAGACATAATCGAGTTATAACAACTTGAACATTAAAAGGAAAGATATCACGAATGGCCACGTGTAACAGTTGTTGCATCAAGACATGACAATCATGGGATTTCAAACCTATAAGTTTCAAATCTTGCATTGACACAAGGCTCTTGATATTTGAAGAGTATCCTTGTGGAACTTTTACACCTCGTAAACACTCACAAAATCTTTTCTTCTCCTTTTTTGATAAAGTATGACAAGCTGGAGGCAGATAAGTGCGCTTTCCTATAGGTTTAGGATGTAATTTTGTGCGTATACCCATCTCAACTAAGTCTTGACGGGCTTTTACTCCTTCTTTTGTCTTGCCTTTGATATTCAGTAATATCCCAATAAGACTATCAGAAACATTTTTCTCCACATGCATGACATCTATGTAATGTCTAACATCCAATTTGCACCAGTAAGGAAGATAAAAAAACACTGATCTATTCTTCCATTGGTTGCTTTCAATGTTTTTCTTTTGTGCCTTTCCAAACACAATGTTAATATTCTTCAATCGGTCATAAACTTCTTCGCCACTTAGTGGTTTACTTTTTTGCCCATGTTTTAGTTGTGTAAAACTAGTTTTTTCATCACATATAGGGCAAGCATAATGACCTTTCACACTATACCCACTCAAGTTACCATACGCAGGAAAGTCATTAATTGTGCAAAATAACATTGAAAGCATGATGAAATTTCTATAACTATGGGCATCAAACACATCCACCCCTTCATCCCACAATATCTTCAAATCATCGATCAACGGTGCAAGATACACGTCAATGTCGTTCCCCGACTGTTTTGGCTCAGATATCATCATAGACAACATAACATATTTTCTTTTCATGCATAACCATGGAGGGAGATTATAAATGACTAACAAAACTGGCCACGAACTATGCTGACTACTCATGTTTCCAAAAGGATTCATCCCATCAGTAGCAAGCCCAAATACTAACAAAAGTTTCTTGGCTCACTTGCAAAATCAGGAAACTAGTCATCAATTTTCTTCCACTATGTCGAATCAGCAACATGGCGAAGTTGTCCATCACATTTTATACCATGTAGATGCCATGTAAGCTTCTTTGCATCATCTTCATTGGCAAATAGTCGCTTTAATCTTGGAATTATTGGCAGGTACCATAACACCTTAACAGGAGACCTGATGTAAGCCTTCTATGGAAGTCTCACTAGTTTGCCCAATCTTCACTTCAACAAGCATGACCCTCACGGTAGAAGAAGAAGAAAGATATAAAATGGAGAAGGAAAGAAGATGAGGAGCGCCATGCTAGAAGCAATAAGCTCTAGGTAGAATCGCCACATGGAGTTTGTACCATGATAAGACTCAAAGAGGTTTACTCAAGAAACCTTAGAAGAGAACTTTCTCTCTTAAACCAATTAGCTTCTTTATAAAATTCATCAAAAGTTCTTTACAAATCTGAAAATGGCCTACTTATATTAAGAGAATTGGTGCCAAGCTTGCTATGCAAGGAACTAATGTCCACCCTTGGATTAGATTCCAATCTAATGGCCACGGAAGGAAGCTTGTGGTGCAAGTTTAATTAACTTGGAGAACAAGGATCAATCCTCCACCCTTGGATGTAGATCCTCATCTAATGGTCACGGCGCCAAGCTTGCACTCCAAGCTTCTAAGCTTAGCCTTTGGATTAGTATCCTCATCTAATGGTCACGGTGCCAAGCTTGCACTACAAGCTTCTAAGCTTTAACCCTTGGATTAGAATCCTATCTAAGGGTCACTAATTCTTTGTTTATTACAAGTTTAGGCCTAAATTAAATCCTTACAACAATTACATAATTGAAAGAAAACTACTAATAAGCCTAAACATTAAAACATTTCGCTGAAAAATCCTGGAAGCATTCCAACGCTAAATTAAAGCTCATTTTCCAACTAGTTACAGTACGAACTGAGTTTTGGTGTCTTCATAGCTTTTGTAGCCCTTGAAGTATTCTTTAATTTTCCACCAAGAACGCCTCAATTGGACATGTGTAGCTCAAGTTATGATCAAAATACTGAAACAGGTCAGATGCAAAAATCAGCAACGAATTTTTATTAAGAAGAATTAAAAGCCCAATTTACAAATAAAAGAGTTTTATTGGGCATTTGGAGATGGTCCTCCATCAAGACCCATCTTTAGTGTCTTCTTCATCAATATCTCCACCATCTTTCTTTTTGAAGCGAGATACCCCACACTAAGGACACACATTCAATGTTGCAAACTCTTTCCTATATAGAATACAATCACTAGGACAAGCATGTATCTTCTTATAATCAAGACCAATGGGACATAAAATCTTTTTTGCCTCATAATTATGATTAGGCAATGTGTTTCCTTCAGGAAGCATCTCCTTCAACAACTCCAATAATTCAGTGAAAATTTTATCTGTCCATCCATTTCTCGCCTTTACATTAAACAATCTTAACACCGCTGACAATCGAGTAAACTTGGTGCATCCAGGATACAATGGTTTCTTGTCGAAGCCGATTTGAACAACGAACACAAGGGAAAAAATATTTTCCATTGTTTCCAGTTCCATTTGACTCAGCAAATCTTAAGAATTCATCAATCCCATTACTATATTCATCACTAAGATGATTTTTACTCATCCAGCTTTGATCCATGAATTCCTATTATAATTCGAAAAAAGAATCTGGATGAAGCATTTTAGATCACACCGGCTACACTAAATGACTACCATTCATAGAACATTGCCCATGTTATATTTATAACGAAAATTGGGCAAAATTTTCTCTATACTTAAGATAGTTCCCCGAAAAAAATTCCTCTCAATATTAAACAAATACAATAAAAAATCATTCAATCATGATAAATAATTGAAAGGGAAGGAAGGTATGAAGTTCTAGTTAGTGAAATGTGTTGCAACTAAATATTCAAACAGGTTAGATAGTACCTCTTAGTTGGTATCAATGCCTCTCACTAATGCTGTTCAATGTTAAAGTAGGTTGGGGATGGAGAACTGCAAAATGAGATAGGTGATTAAGCTTATGCTAGGTGATTAATTTAACAACCTGCAGAAATAAATGCTTATGCTAGCTAACAACATGCATATAAAGAATTTAACAAAGACTGAAACAGAACAAATCTTGAAAACATTAAATTGGCTTATAATCAGAGAATAAATTTGGAAAGACAATTAAATTCCTATACTAAAATGCGGCCATTTGCGGACCAAAAGGCATGCAGTTATTTCAAGCTACTGGAGGCATGCAGTTATTTCAAGCTGGCAAAACATAAACTTAAAAATATAGCTGCATTCCATATTTAGAAAACTTGATTTCGTTTTAAAGTTGAGTAGACAGATTTTGATAGAGTTAATTTTGAACTGTTAGAAGTTAGTTGGAACATGTATTCAAATAAATATCAGCCACTACATTTGTGTTCAAATGTGTATTAAAAAATGTGAAAATAGATATTTTTTAACATCAAAACAAACAGGTAAAGATCAGTTATTCCAATTGTGGTTACAAAATAATTTTCTTGATGGAGATGTTCTTATTTGCTTATCTTTTGGTTTCTCTATTCATATTCTATCTGATAATATAATTATGTTCCATGTCTTGCAGATGTGCAATTTTAGTTGTCAGCCATGGGGATCCGCTGCAAATCTTGCAAACAATTCTGCATGCAGCTAAACATCACAAAGAACCCACAAATAATGACCTAGCATCATTACTAGAGTCAGTTCAGGTGGCACCTATCTTGTACCAGCACCGCAAATATGCGCTGCTTACTGGGAGGATTGTCATTTGAATTGAGGTCTAGGAGAAAGACAACAGGTATCATACATTCTTAATTATTTGAGACCCCTTTATGATTTCATTATAAAATACAAGACAGTTCCCCTGTAAGTTTTTAGGAACAGGGATCTAAAACCCAAAAAAGGACAAGGCCATAGAAGATGTATTTCTCTTTAATTTAACTTAAATCCACTTACAGTCTAAGATGTAATAAAGAAATATGGTATGAATAATAATACTAAACTAATCAATAAGCTGTCTAATTACTAAACTAGCATAAATTGTTTAATTTAATAAGCAACATGTTTCTTGTAACTGACACAAGTCTATTGGGACAGTGATAACCACTAAATGAATACCAAATGGTGCATTCTCACTCACATAAATGATTAAAATTCTTCTTTTATAAGAGAAATAATGACAGAGTACGTTGTAATGTGCTTGCACAATAAGATATCATATTATATATGTTATTATAATTGATATGTGCATATCACAAAACACTCTGGCACACCCCAAAAAGTATCCTCTATCACTTGACTCACCTATCCTCAACTCAAGGCCTTATAGTTCTACCAAGTGAGAGTGTTACACACACATACACCATGGAATATAATTATTCAATAGAAGCTGAAACTTACACAAGTTGCAGCACCACCCCACCGACTGCAATCATGAGATCAAAGAAGAAAAACAACAATAACATCAACACAAGAAGGTTTAGTTATGAATAAATCAAATCATTGGAAAGCATGTTTGAGACAGAGTCAAGTCTTGAACCTAGAAAGAAGTTGTAGCTTGCAAGAGAGCTTGGATTGCAGCCAAGACAAGTTGCTATATGGTTTCAGAACAAGAGAGCAAAGTGGAAGTAGCAACTAGAGAGAGACTGGCGTACTCCAATCCAATTATAACAACTTGGCTTCACGTTTTGAAGCTCTAAAGAAGGAAAAAAAACATTAGTTCAGGTACTTACGCATACAATACACAAATGACAAAACTTATAATAAGTATCTGAAGTGTTTTTAAAATATTCCTCTAATCATAATTGATGTTTCACCTTGAAAAAATTTGTGTTCATGTTTAATATAAACATTTATTATATCAAAGAATAAACAGAACAACAAAAGTGCATTAATAAGAAACCAGATAAATAACAGGGCCTCCACTCTAAACAGTTTTAGTGTTAAGTTGGCAGAGAAAAAAAAACCAAAGACATGCATTCACATTCTTCCCAACATTACAATCAAAGGCATCACTAGAAACAGAAATCACTAGCAAATCTTAATTTAATTTAAGTAGCATCAAAACAGAAATCACAAGTAAATCTCAATTTGACCCTTCCATACAAAACAGAAAATAAATAAATACCTCAATTTTTTTCTTTGTTGATTGTTTTATTTGGTTATTATTCCCTTAATTGTTTACTGCAGACACCGCCTATATTGACTTCACCCCAACAGAGGGTACTTTAACTGATATTTTAGTGAGGAAGTCTTCGTCATCCTCGGTTTCAGGTGATGATCTCTTTTGGCTTAATGATTCTGCTATTTCTGATATTCGAAATAGAATTAAACACATGGCTTATTGGCCAAAGGCATCTATTTTATGCATCTAATGTTGTTCCTTTTGGTGGAAATTCCTTTTTCTAATCTGACTGTAATTGATTGTGATTTTAAGTAACGTATGCTAGATAGCTTCTGTTGCCATTGAGTAGTCCTTAAAAGTATATTAGCTTGCTGGCTATTTTCAGATTTTAGACTAAAATGGTTTTTGACTTGTAACACTAGCATGGATACTGACAGATTTAAAAAAGTTAAAGTGTTAACTGTAAGGTAAAAAAAAAAAAAAAATATTACTGAAGTTAAACTCATACTTTGATTTAAAAAATATACCTGAGAACGAATATTAAAATTATGTCATAACATATTTTGCATAGTTATAACTATTTAATAATTTTTAATTTCTCGTACAATTACTTAATGGGATTGGTATTTTAAAAGGAGAGAAGTTTGAGTGCTCTTTCTTTCTTCATAATTTCATCATTTTTTCGTAATTTCATATTATATATTATAAACCAATAAAAAGTTTGAATTCTCAACATTTAGTAGATGAAATTGTTTGAGAGTTATCGGTCTTAAATATATAAGTAAATAAATAAATCACGCTAACTAGAAAAGCAAGTTAGTATCAAATCTAGAAAAACAATCAGCTAATTTCTAACAATCATATTAAGTAGATAATAAATGCTGATGAACAACTTTATTACTCATGGATTCTGGCAAAAAGGGGCAACTACAAAAGGAAATAAGGGATCGAATATCAATAGAGAGGTAACTACGACACTAGGATCAGTTTCGTGCATGTCAGTTGAACGTCAACAGCTAGAAAATCAATAATGCATATATTGAGTTGAAATCGTCATGGAGTGTTGCGAAAGGTTTAGTTGGCATAATTAAAGACTTGATTAGTGATAGGCTAATGGCTGGGTATGAATGTAAAGGATGAATTAGGATTTTTACAAATACAACACTCTGAAAATAAGACTAACAAAATATAAAAAGTAGACATTTCATTTTCTTCTCCAACACAAGGGCTTTGGCAAACAGTTTTCAACGGTTATATAAAACACTATTACATTCGAAAATCACCATGTAGGATTACCAGACAAAGACACCTACTGTAACCATACGCACTTATTTGTACTTCATGGATATCTATCAAGTTTGCCAGAAAGTATGCCTCTCATGTCCCATTTTCCATTTGAGTCTGATCAGCTTATTCTGTTTGCAGAAGCAAATGTGGAATAGGAAGAGATCATTGACACATGTCTTATGCCTCTTCTGTTTGCAGAAGCATCTAGATATAAAGCATACATCAAACGAGAAAATAGACTAAAATTGAAGCTAGCTTCTACAGAAATCTTGTTTTGTGCATGCAAGCTGTATCTCATACTCAATATTTTTAACATATATATTATTGGTTATAAAGAAATCCTGATAAAATGATCATGAGACAAATTTAATCATAAACATTGTTAATAATTGGCCATTCTAGTCACAAGATGGGAACAAAATGCATCTGAATCACATAATCAACATTCTCCGGCTTAATGAATTTACGTAAACTATATATCTTAAAAACTGTATGCCAAACTAATTAATCTGGAATGTCAAAAACAGACCTGAGTTTAGAGGTAATCCCCAAATCTCACACTTCAGTACACCCTCCTTAAATGGAAAGGGAAGCATGTAATTTAAAGTAAGAGATGTTAATAGACGTATGAGCAGTGTCTTCTTCGATAAATTATCAAGAGTTTTAATTAAAGTTCAACTGTTTCTGTAAAATTGTCGTTAAGTTGCCAGGTAGTGAGAATGAGTCGTTATACATGTATATAATTGGTAGTTTGAGGTGATTGAGAAGTGATAGCTACGGAAGTACAAAGTAAACAGATACAAGATACTCCTGTAATATAATCACCATTACCTATTCTAACTTTAGTAACATTAGTTGGCCTCAAATCTTTGAAGAGTACCTTGTCATATATAAGACATATAGTTGGTACAGTTACCGTCAGTTAGCTAACTTTCATTTGACTCATTGCTCAGGAAACAAATAGCCACAAACAATATGTGCTCCTCCTCTTAACCAACAATTTGAGCTCCTTCATCATGGTGATTTTTGTTTTTACAAATTACAGCTTCATGCCTCGTACGTTTGCACTTGCTATATTTTGCTTCTGGTCTTTTCAAACATTTGAAAGGTGGATGACCTTTTCTACCACAATGTTGACAAGGTGGATAATTTTCCTCTCCTCCCTTGTCTTTCATCTGATTATTTGTTGGACTTACATTACTTGAGGCTTTGTTCTTTTTAACTCCATGATGCCTAACTGGCAAAGCACGTTCGACAGCATGATTTGTGTTGAATACTTCATTTAATTCAGCTGTCAATTACAATATTTATAATGGTTGTAGTGAGAGAAAAACAAATACTTGCTCCTAAAGTCAAGGAACCCCTACACCAATATCTGATACTTTTTCCTTAAGTCTGAAACACTACATCACTAATTGAAATGAAAATACTTTCTCCTAAAGTCTAGGAACTACTACTTTGACAAGAAAAACTAGTTCAATAATTGAAACAATAAAAAAAAATTTACAGTTGTAAAACAAATATAAAGATGACATGTGCAATCCAAAAATAATTTTCTTAACACTCCTCCTTGCTTTCGGATATGCAAAGTCCTGTCTTCTTTCTTAGAAACTCAAATTTGCTAATTGACAATGACTTGGTGAACAAATTTGCATCCTGGTCTTCAGTTTTGCAGTAAACAAGAACAATAGCTCCATCTTTATGTACCTACCGTAGGAAGAATAGCTTAATGTTAAAATATTTGGTTTTCCCATGAAAAACAAGATTATGGGAAATAACTATTACAGCTTGATTGTCAACAAAAATTTATGTGCTTTTCTTCAACCACAAGACTTGGGTAACAACAGCAATAGCAGCAACAAATTTAACTTCTGTTATAGACTGCACAACAATGTTTAGTTTTTCGAGCTCCATGAGAAAATACTAGATCCAAAGCTGAAACAGTACCCTGAGGTACTCCTCATATCATCGATTAAGCCAGCCCAATCGCTTATCGATTTGTTCTTGAAAAAGAAGATCCAGCACATTCTGGTAAAATCATCAATAAAAAGAAAATAATAAAGATTATCATTCAATGAAGGTGTTCTTTTCGGACAAGTAGCATCTTTGTGAATCAATTGTGTCTTCCTTGATGTTCTCCGTGTTGTCTTTGAGGAATGTTTTCTTTTTTGCTTGCCAAATTGACTAATTTTCTAGTTTGAGATTCCATTCTCAAGCTCAGGAACATCATGTGTTAGTCCTTTTTGACTCAATTGTGACAACCCTTGGTGATGATAATACCCAAGCCTCTTGTGCCAGATTTTGGTGACATCCTCTTTGAGTGAGAAAGCTTGCTCCTCCTCCAATAGATTAAGAGCAAAGTTGTTTCTTTTCATTTTTACCTTGAACACATCTTGACCGGTTGCATATTTAATTAAGCAATATTTGTTTTCAAAAGTAACTTTAAATCCTTTTTCAATCAACTGACCAACACTTAATAATTTTGGTCAAGTTGAGGAGCAAAGAGAACATTAGGAATAAATTTTGTGCCTACACAACTTGTTATTGCAACTGCCCATTTTCCTTTGACTGTAATGTAATCACCATTACCTATTCTGACTTTAGTGACATTAGTTGGCCTCAAATCTTTGAAGAGTGCCTTGTTAGAGGTCATAAGGTTGGTACAACCACTGTCAATTAGCCAACTTTCATTTAACTCATTGCTAAGGAAATAAGTAGCCACAAACAATATGTTCTCCTCCTCTTGACCTACAAGTTGAGCTCCTTCATCATGGAGATTTTTGTTTTTACAAATTAAAGCTTCATGCCCTATCCGATTGCACTTGCTACATTTTGCCTATGATCTTTTCCAAGATTTGAAATGTGGATGACCTTTTCTACCACAATGTTGACAAGGTGGATAATTTTTCTTTCCTCCCTTGTCTTTTATCTAATTATTTGTTGAACTTTCATTGCTTGAGGCTTTGTTCTTTTTAACTCCATGATGTCTAGCTGGCAAAGCACCTTCGACAACATGATCTTGTCTCATCAACCTTCACAGCTCTTGGGTCTGCAAGGCATGCAACACTTCTTCCAAAGTAATCTTAGAGAGATCCTTTGTATTCTCCAATGAAGCTATAGATGGTTCGTACCTCTTCGACACCGTTACTAGAATTTTTTCAACAATTCTGGAATCTGCAAAATCATTTCCCAACAATTTTATCTTGTTGGCAATACCCAACAATTTGTCTGAATATTCCTTGATTGTGTTAGACTCTTTCATCCGCTGAAGTTCAAATTCCCTCATTAAGTTAAGCACTTGCATGCTTCGAATTCTTTCATCTCCAGCATATTGCGTCTTTAGATAATCCCAAATTGCTTTGGCTGGTTTGAGAGTCATGATCTAGTAAAAATGGTTGTAAAGACACCAGCAAAAAGACATGACTTTGCCTTTTCCTTTCAGGTTTTCTTTTTTTTATGATTCTTGATTTGGGCTACGGTTGGATTGTCCAGCAGCGGAAGGACTTCATAATCCTCTTCTACAACTTCCCAAAGATCTAAAGCCTCCAGGTAAGTCTCCATTTTAACATCCCAAAGATCATTGTTTTTCTCCATCAAAACCTGGAGGGCTCTGATACCAGTTATTGGTTTTAGGGAATAAAAAAGAAACAAAGTAATGAAATATTGGAAAGAGAGAATATATGAACTTGGAAGAGATAATTTGTGTTGAATACTTCTTTCTATTTACAATTTTTATAATGGCTTGTAGTGAGAGAAAAATAAATACTTGCTCCTAAAGTCAAGGAACCACTACACCACTAACTGATACTTGCTCCTAAAGTTCTAAATTCTTGGAACCACTACTTTGACAAGGAAAAACTAGTTCAATAATGTAAACCATAAAACAAATAAAATTGGTAGCTGTAAAACAAATATAAAGATGACATGGGCAATCTAAAAACAATTTTCTTAACAATTACATTTACAAGATTATAATAAACCTTTAAATCTTTTTCAAAAAGCCAGTGTTGTACCAAAATGATTATGAAATTATTATCTTATACGCTAGATATATGAATCCGCCACCATATGACAGGCTAAAACGAACCAACCAAGACCTCAATGGCAATGGCTTAAACATTCCCTATGCAACAGGCCATGTTTAAGGAACCGACACCTTGAGATTAAAGGCTTAAGGCTGAACATTTGAATAAGAGCGACAAGTGGCACACTTAAAATCGTAAATCATAGGCGAAAACCTCTACTATAAGGTTTAATTAGAGGAAATGACGTGGTTAAGTGGCCCAAACATGTAACACCTTAATTTTTACCAACCTACATCCTAATTTCAACCTTGTAACACCTCAATTTCTACTAATATATGTCCTAATTTCTCTATAGTTCGCGGGAAAATAAATACACCACTAAACACTGGGAAACCAATTTTGTTCATAAAGCAAATTGTGAAATATTTCTTCAACCATTCAAACTCAAAGATAAATTTGTAATATCTCTGATAGTAGTGTGAACTAACATGAAATACCAAAATCTTAATTTACAACATTAATGGTAACGAAATCAAACACCAAGAAAAAAACAACACAAGTCAAGTCTTTAACATAACGAAGTCTTAGTCTGAAAGCTTCCTAGCCTAAGGTTCTTCCGCCACAAAATAAGGGTTAGCTCACATATTAGAGATAATAAAAAAAGACTACAAAGATAGTACAATACATTAAAATATAAAGGGATAAAAAGAACATGTCATTCACCATACATTAAAACTAACCATTATATTCAACCCAGCATGATGCATGCGACTCACATCTCACTCTCATGCCATGTGGTACCATCAAAACATTGAGCGATGTCTAGGAGTATATGTCACCTCTGACACTTTCACTAGAAATACTAGACAGTTACAGTTAGGGTAACCAGTGTTGCAACATGAGTCACTTCCCACTCATGGTGATCGGTCACAGTGTAAGCTTTCCCCACCGCAAATACCCTCTAAGTCCTAGGCCATAACATTGACCCGTTAGGGACCAACCATCCTAGTTCCATTTATCCTCACTTTTCAAAAACATTTTCAACCATCTAGAATTCATGATAATCTTCATCTCTTTTTCCAAAACCTCATGCACACAAGCATATCCATTAGGGGAAACCCCATTGCTCCCTCGTAGCAGTAGACATCCATCCCTTTCATCACAAATACAACCCAATTACAACTGATTATCATGAACCTAGTGACTTATTAATGTAATATGTCTCATCATATCACCTCTCAATCCATACCTATTATTTCACCATAATGGAATATTTCATCTCACCACACCAACCAAATCACGATATATAAACAACACGCATAGAATGAAATGATGTAAGTGGAGCAACAAAATAATAGAATGGAAGAGAATCACATCTAATAAATTAATCCAAATTGATTGTAGGAGTATCTTTAGTTATTTTTAGATAAGATCTTTAATACATTTTATTTTGAATTCAACAAGATCTACTGTTTACTTAAAAAAAATAATTTATCAAAATCAACTTTTACAAGTTATAACAAACATTCACTAATTTAATTAATAAATTTTTTAAATTCAAAAAATTCTTAAAATAACCATTTAAAATATCCAAACACATATACTTAAATTTAGTAATTTAAATCACGCTATCCCTTACCTAAATAAGGGAAGAAACGGAGACCTCAATGGCAAAGGCTTAAACATTCCCTATGCAACACGCCATGTTTAAGGAACCGACACCTTGAGATTAAAGGCTTAAGGCTGAACATTTGAATAAGAGCGACAAGCGGCACACTTAAAACCGTAAATCAAAGGCGAAAACCTCTGCTATAAGGCTTAATTAGAGGAAATGACGTGGTTAAGTGGCCCAAACCTAGGACGAGTTTTACAATGATAGCCTAGTCTATTCATGTATTGTTATTCAATGAGAATGGGAGTTCCACAACAACAATCTGTATTAACATTAAATGTAAAATTTGAATTCATAGATAATCAAAATAAAACTCTAGTTTAGAACGAAAAACAAAGCTAAAATTACTTACGAAGCACCATATAAATTTGTCCGTAGAGCATTTTACTGTAGATTTCATTTTAAGATCTTCCACTACATTTTGTGATGCTCACTCTCGCAAGATCTCATTCAATTTTTACTGAGCAGAAGATCTTTATATTTAAGATCTTTGGGCAAGAACCCTTATTAAAGATGCTCTTACATATTTCGTATAATTATAATCATTTGTTAACTTTTATTTCCCATGCTATTACTTTAATGGATGTTTATTTTAAAAGGAAAAGTTTGAAGTTTTTTTATTAATCACTTTCTCTATATTTATCTTTTAACTTCATATAAATGCTTTAACATGAATGTTGATTTCTTAAGTTTTCTTAATTGGGTAATATTATTATTATTATTATTATTATTATTATTAATAATGACTAATTATTATTATTATTGGGAGCCAGAGAGAAAGAGATGAGAGAGGCTCTACTAAGGTTTTGCCATCATTGAAGGAGTGATTGTCGACTACGGACATCCCTCTCATTCCCCGAAGGTGTCTCGTCAAGGATGATGTTGTTGTGCAACCTCTAGCACAGCCATCCATACTAAAGAAAGCATTTGTACAGACTCTACACAATGCTTGTGACATACCGTTAAGTCAATTACAGGTGTGTTTTATGAAGAGGATCCTGTCACTGATACCATCCAAGAAGAAGAGTACCAGGCTAGCCTCTTCGAATGTAAGTGCAACCATCATGGGCCTCTAATACTACCAAAGGGTACTTCTCCATTGAGAGTGCAAAAGTTGCATAAAATGTTAATACATTTAAGGGGCCCGACCACCCTGGAAACTAACCACAATTGGATGTTGGTATTTTAAATTCTCCTTTGCATTGCTTGAAAAAATGTGGAGGTTCCTTGCTGTTGGTCTTACGATGGTATCGATGGTTAGGAGATGGTATCGAGGGTTAGGAAATGTTAGACAATGATGTGATAACAGGGAAAGAAGGAAAAAATGTATTCTTTGTTATTTCTTTTGTTTACAATAGCTCACTTAATATAGAATTTTAGGGAACTAAATATAGAAAGTATTCTAAATAAATATATATGATTTCCCTTAATTATCTCTGATATTCTACTGATTTGTTTCTCTAATTATAATATTCTAACAAATATTCTAACACTCCCCCTCAAGGTGAGCAGTGGGATCACCAATGCTTAGCTTGCTAAGGACACGGGTAAATGCTCTTCCTGTATCAGATTTGGTGAGAATGTCTGCCAACTGGTCTTCTGACCTTACAAACAGAAGCTCAACACTGCTATCCTCAATCTTCTCTTTGATAAAGTGTTTGTCCACTTCAACGTGTTTGGTTCTATCATGTTGTACAAGATTCTCTGAGATACTGATTGTTGCCTTGTTATCACACTTTAACTGACTTGGTAGTTGTGGTGGAAAACCAATCTCGGTCATCAACTTCTTGATCCATAAGACTTCAGTTATCCCTTTGGCAATTCCCCGGAATTCAGCTTCAGCACTTGAAAGAGCAACCACTTTCTGCTTTTTACTCCTCCATGTCACTAAGTTACCTCCTACAAGAGTAAAATAGCCCGATGTAGATCTCCTGTCATTTGGATTATCAGCCCAATCAACATCAGTGTAAGCTTCAATGTTTAAGTGCCCATGCTTTTGGAACATGATCCCACTTCCTGGTGTCCCTTTCAAGTATCGGACAATCCTTATGGCAGCTTCCATATGATTCTCTTGAGGTTGGTGCATAAACTGACATATTCCCCCTACTACATATGCTATATCTGGTCGAGTGTGTGACAGGTAAATCAATTTCCCAACTAACCGTTGGTACCTCTCTTTATTTGCCAAATTAACTCCTTCCTCAAACTTTAAACCATAGTTAATTTGCATAGGAGTATCTGCTGGCTTATAATCGACCATCCCTGTTTCTGCAAGCAAATCCATGATGTACTTTCTTTGAGAAATAAAGACCCCCTTGTTGGAGCGAAGAACCTCTATTCCCAAGAAGTACTTTAGTCCTCCTAAGTCCTTCATTTCAAATTCTCTGAACAAGTTATTCTTCAGTCGTGCAATTTCTTCTATATCACTTCTGGTTACGATCATGTCATCCACATATATTATTAGGAATATGATCAAATCTCCTTTTCTTTTCAAGAATAAAGTGTGGTCAGAGTTGTTTTGTTTGTACCCGTACCTTTTCATGGCCATTGTAAACCTCTCGAACCAGGCGCGTGGAGACTGCTTAAGCCCATAGAGTGCCTTTATCAATTTGCAGACTTCATTTCTTTGGAAATCTCCAGAGAACCCTGAAGGAGCTTCCATGTACACTTCTTCTTTCAAATCCCCATGCAGAAAAGCATTCTTGACATCAAACTGATGGAGTGGCCAGTTTTCGTTTGCTGCTATTGAAAATAGTACTCTGATGGTGTCAATTTTTGCAACTGGTGAGAAAGTCTCTGAGTAGTCAATGTCATAAGTTTGTGTATAGCCTTTTGCCACCAGCCTTGCCTTATATCGTTCAATGGTGTCATCTGCTTTGTGTTTAACGGTGAAAACCCGTCGACACCCGACTAGTTTCTTCCCTGCTGGTAAGATGCATCTCTCCCAAGTTCCATTCTTTTCTAGACCTTCCATCTCTGTTTCCATAACTTCTCGCCATTCGCCCTTCTTACTGGCTTCGTGAATTGTTCTACGAATTTCTTCTGCTAGAAGGGAGGTAAGAAAAGCTCTTGCAATGTCTGTCACTCCTTCCCTGGTTGTCTTCATAGGATACCTGGAATTCCGGGGGACATATTCTGGAGAATATCGATCAGGTGGTACCCCTCTGTTTCTTCTTGGCGGAAATGTGAAAGGCTCTGGTTCTAGTGCTAACCTATCATTGTTAGTGACTTCGTTCATAATAGAAGACAACTCAGCAGAGTGAAGATCACTTACCTCTTGTTGGACATTCTTAGAAGGATCCTCATTGGTTGTGTTGGTCACTCTTACGCTGACAGAGGCATGCTCGTTGGCTCCATCTACTTGCTCTTTTGGAACAGTTTCTAGGCAACTAAGGCTTCCTAACCAACTTGGTGATTCACTCGTGTTCTCCCCCTGAACGTCAAGTTGGCTACTGACGAAATATTCTGATTCTAAAAAATCAAAATCCATGGTCACATGTACACGATGAGTGGTTGGGTTGTAACATCAATACCCTATTTGATGTGTAGCATATCCAACGAAGACACATTTCTCAGCACATGGATCAAATTTGGTTCTGTTAGCTTTGGGAATATGGACGAACACAGAGCACCCAAAAACTCGTGGTGGTAACGTTTGAACATGAGGGATAGCAGTCTGAGTAGCTAGGATCTGTAGGGGTGTTCTATGGTTAAGGATCTGGGAGGGTAGCCTATTCAAAAAATAGGCCGAGGTAGCGACTGCTTCGAGCCAAAAACGTGTCGGAACCTGTGCATAAAAAATCATGGCCCGAGTCATCTCTAGTAACTTACGATTTTTCCGTTCTGCTACACCATTTTGTTGGGGTGTGTTTGGACAAGAAGTTTGATGAATTAAGCCATTTTTTTCTGAAAAACTCTTGCATTGATTTGTTCACAAATTCTCCACCATTATCAGATCTAAGTACTTGGATTTTCTTGTCAAACTGAGTGTGAATCATTTGATAGAATGCATAGAACTTGTCGGGTACTTCAGATTTGTGTTTTAGAAAATATACCCTCGTCATGCGAGAGTAATCGTTTTGGGAATTAGGAGCCGGACCCCACACATCAAGAATGTACTAATGAAAAAAAGAATTGGTTTTATTGTTATTAGGGGAAAAAGTAACTCTATGATTCTTTGCCCGTATACAAGTTTCACATTTGATGGGCTCAGTGTTACAAGTAAATAAATTAGGAAATAAAATCTTAAGGTACCCAAATGAAGGATGTCCCAAACGTCTATGCCATAACCAGAGTTTCCTTGTAATCGTTCCGTGAGCAAGCATGGCATGTCCCTTGTGAGCAACCTCATCAATGTAGTAAAGACCTCCACGTTCAGTACCACGCCCAATGATTTCCTTCATAAGAATGTCTTGTAAAAGGCAAAAGGTAGAAAACATGAGAACCACACAATTCAGCTCCTCTGTAACTTGGCTTACAGAAAGTAATTTTGATGATAGTGCAGGAACACAAAGACAATTTTTTAATTTTAATTTGTTTGAAAAAACAATTGAGCCCCCTCCTTGGACCGCAATTAGTTCTCCACTGGCTGTTTCAATATGGGTTTTAATAGGTGTGGAGAGGCTGTCAAAATCATGAGGGTCATGGGTCATGGTGTCAGTTGCCCCACAATAAAAAATCCACTGATCAGATTTTCCTAGGCTAGTATCCTCCTCTCTTCTCTCACCTCCACAAGCGACCGCAGCTCTTCCTTGAACGACTGGCGATTTTGTTTCTTCCTCTCTTCCGGTGTTACCACCGCTGCTGCTGGTGGCCTGGGGGATGCCCACGACAGTGGCAGCCTTGCGATTTTTTGGTTTGGGATCTCCCCACCAGTCGAGATAACCCACGATTTTGAAGCAAGTCTCCTTGGTATGTTTCTTCATTCTGCAATGAGTATAGTGGAGGTGGCTTTTGTCTTCCTTGTCTCGTTGTGACGAACGCCGTCCGACGGTTTTTGCACGACTCCATCCCTGTCCCTGTCCCGGTGGACTGTTTCTTGCGGTTAGGCCGATTCCGACCTCCCCTAATGATGTGTTCCCTTCGCTACTGGTGGTAGGCTTTAAAATCTGAAGTCGGGTCGCCTCCCTTCGGACGACAACATAGGCGGACTCTACTGAAGGGGTCTTCTCCTACATCAAAAGGTCTTTTCTGATGGCTTCAAATTTTTCATCTATCCCTGTTAGGAACTGATATAGTCTTTGTTCTTGTTTAATTTTGTTGAAAGTTTCAATATCATCTGAGCACTTCATAGGGTTTGGTTGCTTTATGTCAATCGCCATCCATATAGCTTGTAATTTGTTCCAAAAATCCTCTAGGGTATTTTGTTCTTGTGTGTTTGCTTTTCGGTGTAAATCATAGATCTGTATTGGGTCTGTGCCGCTTCCATAGGTAGTATCCAATCCCTCCCATAAAACCTTGGCAATTGGGAACTGGGAGACATTGTTCATCAAACTAGTCTCAATATTCTGAATTATCCAAATAAACACAGTTTGATCTTCCTGTTCCCATTTTTCATATGATGGTTCTGTCTCTTCTGGTGCAAGGGGTATATCTGTCAGGTGACATTTCTTTCCTCTACCACCGATAGCTTTCTTCATGAGTGTTGCCCACAATGGATTATTATCTCCATTTAATTTGAAACCAATTGCGAAGCATATTTATAATTTGCAAAGTTAGCATGTTGTTGCTAATTTCATCATCTAAAGATGAAATTTTTTGGTGTTTTTATTTTTTTCGGTTGTAGGGGTATTGGAACAATGATGTTAGTTTCTAAGTTCTCAGGATCGAACACTGCTATGATACCATCTTACAATGATATCGAGGGTTAGAAAATATTAGACAATGATGTGATAACATACAATGATATCGAGGGTTAGAAAATATTAGACAATGATGTGATAACAGGGAAGGAAGGAAAAAATATATTCTTTATTATTTCTTTTATTTACATAACTCACTTAATATAAAATTCTAAAAAACTAAATATAAAAAATATTCTAAATAAATACATATAATTTTCCTTAATTATCTTTGATATTCTACTAATTTATTTCTCTAGCTATAATACTCTAACGAATGGGACCTGGAACAAAGCCAGGGAACATTGCGCGTGTCAGCATGGACACCAGATTCTGCGCAATGCTGGATCACAATTTTCGGTTTGTGGATGAAGAGGACACACCAGAAATGTAACAGAAGTCTTGCTATGCATCTATCTAATGATTGGGTGATAATCATAGATTTTAAGACCCCTAGACTTTTTCTAATTGACAATTTTGAGAACCAATAAATTTTATATGTTGTATGACGGCATGTATTTTCAATAAATGGTTTACATTATTATTAATTTATTTCTCTCTGTTAAGTATAAACTCAAATTATGAAATCTAGGAACTTTATTTCCACTGCACTTGATGCTAATTGGCTTTCAACAATATGTTTATGTTTTTATCATATGCATTCCAACTGCGCTTCTCCACTTTCCTACCAATGTTTATTGTTGTGGATATTATTATTATTATTATTATTATTATTATTATTATTATTGTTATTTTTATTATTATTATTGTTATTTTTATTATTATTATTGTTATTATTGTTATTGTTATTATTATTATTGTTATTATTATTATTATTATTATTATTTTTAATATTATTATTATTATTATTCTTATTATTATTCTTATTATTATTATTATTATTATTATAAAACTCAAAAGCCATTGACATTGTTTTCAAGGCACTGATCCTTCGGTGAATTTGTGGAACTCTTGTAAGCGTAGATCTTTCGGAAAGTTTTATTTTTAAAAAAGTAAAGAAATTGATCTAAAATATTAGTATAAAATAAAATTATACTGTTGGTTCAATGTGATTGAAAGAAAATAATGAAATTGGCCACACAAATGATCACATACAATGTTATGAATGATCGAAAATAGTATATATGTGTTGGTCATGTCAATTTTAAAATTAATTGTATGATAGATTTGTTAATCAACAAATTGTCTGATGTTACACAGAGCTCTAATACACCAGAAAAGTTTTAAACATTCTGATACCACGATTGCAACAATTTGACTATGTTGTTACTAAAATATTTTGTTTTTTAATTTTAAAAAATAATTAATTTTTCAACAACATACTTATATAAATAATGTCATTCAAAGTGTAAAATTTCGACTTTATCATCTCTAATATATTTTGTGATTCCTCTTTTTACCTATTTTTAATGAAAAATAATTAGTTTTTGAAGACATATGATAACTCACAAAAGTGAGTTATTGGAATAAGTTTTTTAACCAATAAATTTTCCATTAAACAACCTTAAGTAAGGTAAAACAACGGTTAAACGCGGTAATTTATAATACTTTGTGTTAGAATTTGTTGATGGTTTGTTTAAGTGTTTTAAGAGTTAAAAATAGACTAAAACAGGATTCAACGTGTAGAGGAATACACCTCGCACGAGTAAGGACTTAACTTGCAAGACTTATACCTCCTGGGGTGGACCATTTATCTCTGTCAACTTAACTCGCATGACATGCCACTGAGCTCGTACTGGCCCACACTATTCCAGGCTATGCATATATGAACAAGACCTTTTCTCCGCTCTCAAAACATATATGATTGTTATTAATTTTAGTCTTTCACAAATCCATTGTATATATCATAAAGTCATAAGCTCAATTTACGTCATAGATTAATAATGTATAATCCTAGACTTATCATTTTAAAACCCTTAAAAAAATTTGAAACATGGATTATTTTAGAAGCACCACTTATCATTATTATTAATTTAAGACTTATCAATTAAAGAATAAAAAATTATAAAAATTAAGACACGAAAAAGTTTAAAAATTTTAGAATACAAAACTTTAAAAGATTTAGTACTCTAGAATCTTTAGAAACTTAAAACTTAAGAAATTTTTAAATTTTCCTCACACATATATAATCAAAATATTCAATATTTAGAATTTTTAAGAATATAGAATTAAATGTTTGTATAGTTAGAAATTCATAAAACTCAAAATCTTAAAACTTTATAATACTTAGAAATTTAGATACTTTAGAAACTTTCCTCACTTTCATTTCTCTTGATCCTTCTTTAGAAAGGCTTTCAAAAGTTGAAACAAGGTTGATCCTGCACTCCACACAAATACACATGAAGTAGGCTTTAGATAATTTTGGAAAAATTTATAATTTGTCTAAAATGTGTTAAGGTTTTCGTGAGTTTGGAAAAGAATTTTTTTTTTGATGTTTTGGCTACAATTCTGTACAAAACAAAATGGTCCTTTGGTGGGGTATTTATAGGTGAAAAAATATCATTAAAAAAGTCGATGTAACTAGCTAGTTAGGATAGTTTGCTTATTCTAAGTACTAGTTACTTCAAAAGGCAACTAAGTAATTAATATTTAAGATAAATCAAGACTTATCTTGACTTCACATTAATAGTAGTTTATCTTGTTGTTAATTTGGACTTTTTTTCTTTTCATTTGAAGACTTGGTCGTGTGGTTTGATGGCTATACATTCTCCAACGTGAAATATTTTTCACTAAATACCAAAGTTACCAATTTTCAAAATTTGACATTTTTTTTTTCAAAATTTGTATTGTTTACGTGGCGATTCTTTCAAGTACACCCTTGCATATTTCTTTTTATCCTTTTTCATGTTTATTTACTTTTGCCTAAATTTACACAATTATGCATAAGTTTAAACAATTACAATTTAAAAATTACATAATTTTAATGTTTTATAATGAATTAAAATCCTAATTTCTATTCTTTATTTTACGATTTTGATTCCACCCTTAAAATATTATTTGTTATTATACCATAATTAGGATATGATTAAGTATCAAGGAGGTCGTTTAATCCATTATGTAAGTGACCAAGGAAATCGAAGAGCTAGAAAGAAATTTGTGAAAAACATGATAAAGGTAAGAAGAGGCCAGTAAAAATTAACGAGGCATATGAGCAAGTCCTAAGAAAGCATCAAAGGGTAATGATAGTCACTTGATGATTACAAAGTGGTTCCTAAGGAAATGGAGTGCATGACGGATAATCCTTAGCGATGGTGGTAAGTGTGACTAAAGGCCATTTGATCTCATTTACCAATCCTTACTTGCCTACAATCATTTTGAGTTGGTGAGAACTTGTGAGTGCAGCTGAGTGAGTTGACTCTCAACATATCATTATGTGATGTTACAAAGGTAAGAGTACATTGCATTGGAAGCCCTAGGGCAGCACGCCAATATAACTAACTATTAACTATAATGGACAAAAGAGGGGCATGAGTTAAATGGCCAATCGAGATATAGTGTTTAAGTATGTTTCTCTATTTTCATTTTGTGGTTGTTTACAAGTTAGTGCTAACGCACGAAGGATTCACTCTTACTTATTTGTATGCTTAAAATGAACAATTTTTTATCTAACAAAAAGTAAAACTATTTTTTAAGAATATTTGTATGTTTGAAATTATTTATAGACCTAACAAAAAGTAAAACTATTTTTTTTTTCTAAAAGTATTTATCGACCTTAAAATAAATTAATGGGTCTTACTTTCATCGATCGATGATAAGTATCTTCATTTGGGGCCAAAAGTAAGGGTTTTAGTTATTTTACCCTCAGACCGTCCCTGTTTCTAAATTCAGATCCAACTCATCTTCCATCAAGTACTGATGAACTTATAATTTTTGCTTCTCACATAATTTGTTTAAAATGGTTTTTAATCCGTTTACACATACCAATAGCTTAAAGAGACAGAAATATGCAAACAAACTGTAACAGTAATCAAAACAGAAAACATTTCGGTAATATGATATACATCTCCTTACATGAGATCTTCTTTATTGGCCTCTTCTTCTGCAGGTATTTGATATCCATCTTCGAATTAAAACAGAATCCTTAGCTTCCAAGGTGAGAAGTTGAAGAAGGGTCCAATGGATTTGTCTCGGTCTGTATGTTAGTATCTGTTGTCTGGATTTCGGAGCTGTCAACATCCGTTCTTGATGGAGAACCAGGTGATGAAATTGAAGCAGCTTCTGGTTCTAAAAACATTGAAATATCATAGGTTGTGTCCAGGTGAGATTGAGCGAGCAAACCGTTGTTTCTATCAGTTGCAGAATTGGGGTTTTCTGACAGGTCAATTGGAATAGTTTCGATGACCTCTCCATCACAAACAGGATACTCCCTTACCAACTGATGGAGGCATGACCAACAAAACAAGTGTCCACAGCAAGTCAGCACAGGATCTCTTGCCAAGTTCAAGCATATATTGCAATCAAAATAATTTCCAGATCCTCCGCATATACTGGCATCTGTTTTAACCCCCAATGCTTTAGCTACTAGATGACTACCTTTCTTGTTGAACCCTTTACCACTACCAGCTTCTCTCACCTCAACTTCCTGGATTTCCTTTTCTTCATCATGAGCATTATGGCGCCTGTTGGCTATGGAGATTATAACTTCAAAGCGCCTAATACATTCCTCCATCAGAACAAAACCAAGGCCCCACATTCAAATCAAGCTTGTGCAACCTACCAGATTTCAAATTTATCAAAACCCTAATAGAAATTTTCAAAAACTACATCCTGTAAGAATAATCTAATGCAGATGCTCATCCAATATAATGATTTAAATGATATACTCAAATATTGCAATCAAAACCCTTTACCACTATCAGCTTCTCTCACCTCAACTTCCTGGATTTCCTTTTCTTCAGCATGAGCATTATGGCGCCTGTTGGCTATGGAGATTATAACTTCAAAGCGCCTAATACATTCCTGCATCGGAACAAAACCAAGGCCCCACATTCAAATCAAGCTTGAGCAACCAACCACATTTCATATTTATCAAAACCCTAATACAAATTTTCAAAAACTACATCCTGTACAAATAATCTAATTCAAATGCTCATCCAAGACAATCGTGTTACTCAAAATTTCTTCTGTGTCCAACAATTATAAACCCAAAATTTTGTGATGCAATATAATGATTTTAGTGATATAGTCAAATGAATCGGGAAAGTAAAACCCTAATTGAATCAAAAATGTGATTTGAAAAATGAAAACTGAAATTGACTAGAAAGGGGTTAGAAATTACCATTGAGCTAGATGAGGACATTCTGTTGAATCTGTGTGGACTAGTGATGGTAAACTTGGCGATTTATATGTATAAGTCCAGACTGCCACTCACACAGAATATACATGGGAAGACATTGCTAACTGCTAGGGTTTCTAAACTTCGGACAGTCTTGCAATAGATTTTTGTTTTCACTCACTTTTACCCTTTTAAATAAGAAGCATTAGTTAAGACTAGGCTTTGTGCAAGAATACCGTGTCCGATCTCAAGCATAAAAGTTAAGAAATAATTGTATTAATGTCTTGTTTTTTCCCAAAACTTAAGCACCCTTTATTAAAACTTGATATTAAAAATTTAAAAAAAGTTGTGGAAAGCTAAACTTCCTTTAAATGGATAGTGTTTTCAAGATGATATTATTAAATGGTGTGATATTAGTGAGATTTATTGATACTTGAAACTTGAATCAATCAAAAATCATTTCTTTGTTTTAATTCCAAATCAGAGCGAATATTATCACATTTAAAAAATATATTAACTATTTTCTTAATTCACTCCATTTATTTTTCACATAATGAAATAAATTTTTAATTAATGTTAATAATTACTTTATTTAATTAAAAATGATTTATATTAAAAAATATAATTTAAATATTCTAATATATTAGTTTTGTTATTTTACAGTAACAATTGGTGTTTTACAATAATAGTCAACATTAATGTTTAATTTAAATTTTTACTATGAAAATTACTGAAATTAAACTCAAACTTTGATTGAAAAAAAATACATTTTAAATACCTGAGAACCTATATCAAAATTTTGTCATAACTTATTTTCCATAATTATAACTATTTATTGTTTTTTTAATTTTCTTTATTACTTTATAGGATTGGTATTTTAAAAAGAGAGAAGTTTGAAATCTCCTACTTTCTATATAGTTTTATGAGCTTTTATTAATTTCATATTATATTTATTATATACCAATAAAAATATTTAATGTTTTAAGATTATTTTAAATTAAAAATTATCACTAACCACATTATATGACATTCATTCTCGGATCGGTTGCTAGAATTTTGTATTCGCTTGAGAGTTACCGATCTCACACTAATTAGGAAAGCTAGTTAATTATTATCACATCTAGAAAAACAAGTAGATTTCTACTAATCACAGTAAGTAAATAATAAAATTTGATGAAAAACTTTATAGTTCATGGAATCTAGCAAAAGGAGCAACTGCAAAAGGAAATAAGAGAGATAATTTTCTAAAAAAGGAAACAAGAATCAAAAATGAAAGAGATGTAACTAAAAAGACAAAGGCTAAATTAAAAAGTAAAAGATCACGACTCAAAAGTAGATCATTCCCAAGCAATGCAACAATAAAATCAATACTAAAGACAACAAATAATATATAGGTGCTCATAATGCTTGTACTCTGGAGGAGAATAGTAATAACAAGGCAATCATAGCGACATCTACAGCAAGCCTTCTTTACTTCATCAGTATTTTGAGAAAAACAAGTAGGATCGAATATCCAAAGAAAGGTAGGTAACTACAAACCTAGGATCAGTTTCATGCATGTCAGTTGAATGTCAATAGCTAGAAAGCCAATAATGCATATTTTGAGTTGCAAACGAGTTAGTTGGCATAACTAAAGAATTGGTTAGTGATAGGCTAGCTCTGTAGAGGCTGGGTATGAATATAAAGGATGAATTAGTGTTTGTACATACACTGCTCTATATATAAATAAGACTAAGAAAATATAAAAAAGTAAACATTTCGTTTCCTTCTCCACAGAGGAGCTTTGGCAAACACTTTTCATCAATTATAGAAAACACTTACACTTGAAGAAATGGATGACTGTTAGACACTAATCACTCCTGTCTTACCCAAGTATTCTTTGGAAAACATTTTAAGGCTACTAAGCCTAAGCATTATTTTGAACATAGCATCTTCAGGGCAGTAACACTAGATATTCTTTAAACTCAGCCTCTTCGAGCTAACCGGTATTGTTTGATCACAGCCTCTTCAGGTTACCCACCAGAAGAGGTGAATTAACAAAAAAAGTGTCTAACTTGATAGATTTCAACCTCTATGCAAACAAGGGTATACAATCAGAAGCAATCTAAAGGCTATTTACAACGAAAAAAGAATTCATCAAAGCAAAGGAGACAAAGTCTATGTTCTTAAATAGCAGCGTTCTCGTCAACTTGAATTCTTCAATCTTGTGCCTTTAAATAGAAAGTAATTTGTGGTAGGCGACTTCAAACTTTTCTCTTTGTTTTAACAAAAGTGAGCCCAATGTTCCTTAACATTTATTGAAGCATAGACTTGTCAAGATCAACATAAAAATTTCTATAACAATCCTATGTTTAGAGCTGAAAAATGTGATTCAATTTCTAGAACTAATCTAGGTGTCGAAGAAATCTTTTTTGAGTTTTGTTTGAAATTTTTCAATGTGGGAAAACGTTAACATGCTTGATTTGAACGTTGGCTGTTGTAAGCAGATTCTGCAAGCATAAACAAGTAGATTAGAATCCGAAAGTATGAGATTGACAAACAAAATTGATACTTATTTTTATTTAGGAGTGCATCTATTTTCTTATTAATTTATTTTAGATTTTTTATTCCTTTGCTAAGTATTTTCTTCATCTGATCCAACCTAACTTCGTCTAATAAATTTAAAAATTTTATTAATCTTATTAGTTCAAACTTTTATCCTAATATATTGTAATTATCAAAATTAGAGGGAAATAATTTTCCTGTAAATAAATTTGACTTAACACTTTTGTGTGTTGTATGTTAGCATATTACCCTAAGGAGAGCATCAATATATATTGATTATTGTTTGAAAAGTTTTATATATACTACGTGTATTTTATGTGTCGAAAACACTTGCGTGAATTTTTATTATGCAGTACCTGTTCCCAATTCATTCCCAGTTCATTTTATTCTCATGTATCATCTGTGCCAATTTTTAATGGGCTTAACTTTTTTGATTAGAATGAGCAACCCTAATTTCACCTCAGTGCCCTAGATATTGACCTTGTTATATTAGAAAAGAAGCATGCTACTTTCAATGATTCTACTAGCAATGAAGTGAAAGCCCATTATAAAGCTGGGGAAAAATCTAATAGACTCAATCTAATGTTCATGGAATGACTGTTACAAACAACATTAAGGCAGCTCTAACCAAGATCAAAATTTTACGGGACTAGTTGGAGAGTGCTCTATGCCTAAGGTAACACCCCGCTCTTTCACATCCTAAAAGTTCTAAATACTCTGATACCAACTCTGTGACGGCCTGATTCCGAAGTCACTAAAATATTTTGATTTCTTTTTTCATTTTAAAACAAATAATTTTTCAACAATGCATAAATGTAAATAATATCATTCAAGATTTTAAAATTCGACTTTGTCATCACAAATATACTCTGTAATTCCTTTTTCAAACGTATTTATAAATATTCCATATTTCTCATACGTAAATTTTTCTTTTAAAATAACAATATAACGGAATAACATAATGTTGAATATCACAATATGCCCATCTCGTTATTATTGAAATACTCTGATTTTTAACAAAGATATTTGTACTTTTAAAACATTGTTGAACTTTAATTGAATAAATCTCATGATAAAAATCACAATTTCTATAAAAAGAAAATGTCACCATATTTTTTTTCCCTAGAAATACACTTTATCAAACAAATTATGAAACAAAATGTCATCATTGAATTAAAAATTTATCGCAAATATTCATAGAAATATTTTTACGTTCACCACTAGCAAATAATTTACAAACAATCATCGAATCTTCAAATAAAACATATCCTTTAGCAAGTCATTCTTCGCACAACATAGGTTATAAATCATCATCCACAACACAAGTTACCAAACACTATAATGCACTACACAAATTATCAAACATCATAACCCACACCAAATGTTATAGATCAAATTCTTCAATAATTACATGAAATTTTTGAAACCTTTAAAAACATTAAATATTTTGGAAACTTCCCTTACGATCCTTATTATTTTAAAACTTCAATAATACTTATGAATTCAAGAGTATAAGATTATAAAAATTAAGACACAAAGAAGTTTAGAAATTTTAGAACACAAATCTTTATGAGATTTAGAATCCTAGAATTTTTAGAAACTTGAAAACATAACAAATTTGAAAACTTAGAACTTTGCTCACCTTACTTCCTTTTGGAAACCCTCTTGAAGAGGATTTTGAATGGTAAAATATGACTGGTCCCCATTTCCTTCTCAAATCACTTATATTTTTGGACTTGGTGAATTTTGAAAAAGACATGGAATTTTGCCTAGATGTTTCAAGGTTTTGGCTATTTTAAAAAACAAAGAATTTTGGTGCATTTGTTTCAGAAACTCACGGCTAATGTGAGTATAAAAATATTAAAATATTCCTTGTAACCATTTAGTTTTCCTAATTTGGTTACTTTTAAGTATTAGTTAACGTATTTTTCAATGAATGATGTTTAATGCCATTAAATGTCATTAATGCCTAAGCTAAGGATGTTGACTTGGATTATTCTTTGCTTGACTTGGACTTTTCTTCTTGATTTTAGAAGGCTTATCCATGATCTATGATTGCTACACCATTTGCAATGTGAAAATTTTTCACAAAGTGACAAATGTTCCAATTTTTTTCATTTTTGTCATTTTGTTTTCAAAATTTGTGATGCTGTTGTGCTTTTCTTCCAAACCATCCTTGCATCTGTCTTTTATCCTTTTCATGCTTATTTAATTTATTTATAATCAATGATAGAAAATTGTGCATAATTTTACACAATTATAATTTAGAAGTTACATAATTTTTAGCTTTTACGATGAATTAAAATCATAATTTATATTCTTAATTTTATGATTTTAATTCTAACCATAAAATATTATATATGAATATTCCATATTTATAAAAAAATTATAAGGATTCTAAAAATTATTTTTCCCAAAGTTTACAGTTCATTGATTGTTCTAGATAAATATTTAAGACATTTTCTGTATTTAATTTATAGAAAATTTGTTATACTGTGTTATATTCTTAACTATGTATTTATTTATCATACTCCTAATTATGAATTTTATGTGCACTATCTCCTTTTATTTCCTTCCTTTTTGAATTTTCCAACCCATACAGCATATACTAACGCAGTCCGGGAAATAGTTAGATTTTTTCACAAAAACATATATTTTTAGAATCAGTAATTTTTTTTGTAATCATATATAATTTTTTATGTATCAATTATTAATTGGTTTCTCATACTAAATACAAAGATAGTTTTCTAAGGACAATAATATAATTCAATAAACAATTATACAGTAAATCTGAAATATCAAATAGCATTTGAAGCGTAAATTAGGAATGAAAATGTCAAACGATAAAGTTTTTAACCGCAATTTACCTATGTTACGTAGCGGCATTGCTAAGAAATGGTAAACTGTTTTAATTTACGTTTTCCACCTAATTAAAATATAACAGCAAACATTCAATACAAACATTTTTTTTCAGAAATTTTAGTAAACAATTCAACTACATTCTTAGTGTACGTAGTTATTTACATAAATTAATTTTGAGAATGTTACAATGAGTATGCCAATGAGATAACGAACATTGTAGAAAGATTTTAGACCTTGAGAATGACGATGGATGAGAACTTCCTTGCTCAATTTATCTTAAAATCTTTGCCAAACTAAGTATTGTCCAATCAAAAGAGCTATAATACCATGAAAGATAAATGAAATGTGTATAAACTAGATAGTATGTTAGTTCAAGTGGAAAAAATACTTCGGAGCCACTTAGTCCATTATGTAAGCCACTAAGGGAATCAAGAAGCTGGAAATAAAATTGTGAAGAAAAATAATAAAGCTAAAGGCCCACTAAAAAATTAAACAGGCATCTGTGCAAGTTCAGAAGAAACCATCAAAGGGTAATAATTGCCATTTATTACAAAGGAGTACCTAAGGAAATATTGTGCATAACGGATCATCCTTGGTGATGGTGGTAGATGTGACTACAGGACCCTTGATTTCATTTACCAATCCTGGCATACGTGTAGTTATTTTGAGCTGGTGAGAGATTAGGAGTGTAGCTAACTGAGTATGCTCTCAATATATAATCAAGTGATGCTACTAAAGTAAGACAAGATATCATTGGAAGCCCTAATAGCAGCCGGCGAATATAACTAACTTTTAACTAGAGTTGACACAAGAGGGGCGTGGGAACATAAGAATAAGTGACGTTAAATGGCCAATCGAGATAGTTTTTAACTATGTTTCTCACTTTTTATGTTGTGGTTGTTTTCAAGTTGGTGCTAACGCATAAAGGATTCACCCTTACGTATTTGTATGCTTAAAACTAACAATTTTTTCATAAATCTAACAAAAAGTAAAACAAATTTTTAAGATATTTGTATGCTTAGAAATGTCACCATACTTTTTCTCTTAGAAATAAACTTTATCAAACATATTATAAAATAATATGTCATCACTGACTTAAAAATTTCTCGCAAATATTCATAGAAATATTCAACGTCCACCACTAGAAAATAATTTACAAACAACCATCGAATCTTCAAATAAAAGCTATCATTTAGCCATTCATTCTTCTCACAAAGTCTAACGTATCAATCTGGTCCCCCAAATAAAATCCAAGATCATCATGGGCGTCAAACCACATACACAAATACACAAGGATAAGTTTCAGATAATAAATATTGATATATATAGCAATTAAGTAATTAAATAAATAACTCTTTCTTTTAAATGATGACAAGATTAGAATTTCCTATATGATGCATGTTTCATCCACAATTCCCTCATTAAGCAATGTGGTAGCATCTCAAATAATACGACATCATCATCGAAGAGCATATCGACCAATCAGGGTTTCTCAACAATGCATAGAATATAATAAACAACATGTGAACATCGTGAATAAAATGATTTCTTACTGTCACTCCGCAGTACTAAGCATCACAGTTAGATACACAAATTAAGTTATTTCCTACAACTCGTATCCAGGCTCACCTCTATTCGAGGCTATGCATACATGAACATGATCTTTTCGCCTCTCTCAAAACATGTATGATTGTTATTAATTTTAGTATTTGACAAATCCGTTGTATAAAATCATAATTCCGTTGTATAAATGTCATTTAATGCCATTAACGCCTAAGCTAAGGATGTTGTATTGGATTATTTTTTGTTTGACTTGGACTTTTCTTCTTGCTTTTAAAAGTCTTATCCAAGTGCTTTGATGGCTACACCATTTGCATCGTGAAAATTTTTCACAAAGTGACACATGTTCCATTTTTTTTCAATTTTGGCATTTTGTTTGCAAAATTTTTGATGTTGTCGTGGCTTTTCTTCCAAACCATCATTGCATCTTTTTTTATCCTTTTCATTTTTATTTAATTTATTTATAATCAAGGATAGAAAATTGTGCATAATTTTACACCATTGCAATTTAGAAGTTGTATAATTTTAAGCCTTTATGATGAATTAAAACCATAATTTATATTCTCAATTTTATGATTTTGATTCTAACCATAAAATATTATCTATAATTATGCCATATTTAATAAAACATTATAAGGATTCTAAAAATTATTTTTCCCTAATTTTACAGTTCAGTTATTGTTCTAGAAAAAAACATTTAGACATCTTCTGTAATTAATTTACAAAAAAAAAAATTATACTATGTTTTATTCTCAATTGTATATTTATTTATCCTACTCCTAATTATGTATTATGATACCTATCTCCTTTTATTTCCTTATTGTTTGAATTTTTCAACCCATATTGCGTATACTAATACAGTCCGAGAAATAATTACATTTTTCATAAAAACACATTTTTTTAACAAGTAAATTTTTCTGTGTAATCATATATAATTTTTTATGTATCAATTATTAAATATAATCGAAACAGTGATTATGTAGTAAATCAGAAATATCAAATAACATTCGAAACATCAAATAGGAATAAAAATGTCAAACGCGTAAATTTGTTTTTTAACTACGTTTTTATTTAGAAACGTAACCGCAATTTACCTATGTTATGTAGTGGCATTGCTACGCAATGGTAAACTGTTTTGATCTACGTTTTTCCATCCAATTAAAATATAACAGCAAACTGTTAATACAAGCTTTTTTTCATGAATTTTAGTAAATAGTTCAATTACATTCTTAGTGTACGTAGTAATTTACAGAATTTTCTTGCTCAATTTATCTTAAAATTGTTGTCGAATTATGTATTATCCAATCAAAAGAGCTATAACATCATGAAAGATAAATGGAATGTGTATAAACTACATAGTATGTTAGTTCAATCTGGGGAGTCACTTAGTCCATTATGTAAGCCACCAAGGGAATCAAGGAGCAGGGAAGAAATTTGTGTAGAAACATGATAAAGCTAAAGGCCACTAAAAATTAATGAGGCATATGTGCAAGTTTAGAAGAAAGCATCAAAGGGTAATGATTGCCACTTGATGATTAGAGTGGTACCTAAGGAAATGGAGTGCATAATGAATCATCCTTGGTGATGGTGATAGATGTGACTAAAGGACCCTTGATCTCATTTACAAATCCTGGCATACGTGTAGTCATTTTGAGCTGGTGAGAGATTAGGAGTGTAGCTAACTGAGTATGCTCTCAATATATAATCAAGTGATGCTACTAAAGTAAGACCAGATAGCATTGGAAGCCCTTGTAGCAGCTGACGAATATAACTAACTTTTAACTAGAGTTGACACAAGAGGGGCATCAGAACACAAGAATAAATGACGTTAAATGGCCAATTGAGATAGTTTTTAAGTATGCTTCTCTCGTTTTATGTTGTGGTTATTTTCAAGTTTGTGCTAACGCATAAAGGATTCACCCTTACGTATTTGTATGCTTAAAGGATTCACAAGTTTTTGTTTTAACTTTTTTGAAAACTATGTTTGATGGGGATAGATAGAGATAATATCTGATAAATCAAATAGTTTAAACAGACAATATAAAGGATTTGGATAAATCGAGTTTCAATTTTACCCCAATTAGTCAAACAAGCAAGTGATAGAAAATAAGAGCATGGGGAGATTTTTACTTATTTGTTCGATGATAGACTACATCAAATTTCTTAACAAGAGTTAAAATTCCACTATTACCAAATGAAGAAACATAATATTGTTTGATGTTACACCCTCTTCTAACACATCAGAAAAGTTCTAAACATTTTGATATTATGATTGTAACAACTTGACTATGTTGTTACTAAAATATTCTGTTTTTCCATTTTAAAAAAACAAATATTAATTTTTCAACAACATACTTATCCAAATAATGTCATTCAAAGTGTAAAATGTAGACTTTATCATCTCTAATATATTCTGTAATTCCTCTTTTTACCTATTTTTAATGAAAAGCATTAAGTTTTTGAAGATGTATGATAACTCACAAAAGTGAGTATTTTGTGAGTTATCAGCAACATATTTTAACCAATAAATTTTCCATTAAACGGTCTTAAGCAAACTTAAAACAATTATTAAATACGGTAATTTATAATACTTTGTGTTAGAACTTGTTTATGGTTTGTTTAAGTGTTTTAGGTATTAAAAATAGACTAAAACAGGATAAAACGTGCAGAGGAATACACCTCGCAGGAGTAAGGACTTAACTCGCAAGACTTAGACCTCCAGGGGTGGATGGACCATTCGTCTCTGTCAACTTAACTCGGGTGACTTGCCACTGAGCTCGTATTGAGGCCCATACTATTCGAGGCTATGCATATATGAACATGATCTTTTCTCTGCTCTCAAAACATGTCTGATTGTTATTAATTTTTGTCTTTCACAAATCCTTTGTATATATCATAAGTCATAAGCTCAATTTACGTCATAGATTAATAATATATAATCCAAGACTTATCATTATAAACCCTTAAAAAAAATTGAAACATGGATTATTTTAGAAACACCACTTATCATTATTATTAACTTAAGACTTATCAATTCAAGAATAAAAGGTTATAAAAATTAAGACACGAAAAAGTTTAAAAATTTTAGAACACAAAACTTTAAAAGATTTAGTACTCTAGAATCTTTAGAAACTTAAAACTTAAGAAATTTTTAAATTTTCCTCACACATATATAATCAAAATATTCAATATTTAGAATTTTTAAGAATATAGAAATACATAGGAATTTAAATGTTTGTATAATTAAAAATCCATAAAACTCAAAATCTTAAAACTTTATAATACTTAGGAATTTAGATACTTTAGGAACTTCCCTCACTTTAATTTTTCTTGATCCTTCTTTTGAAATGCTTTTGAAAGTTGAAACAAGGTTGATACTGCACTCCACACAAGTACACATGAAGTAGGCTTTAAATATGTTTGGAAAAATTTATAATTTGTCTAAAATGTGTCACGGTTTTGGTGAGTTTGGAAAAGAATTTTTTGTTTTTTTTTGTTGTTTTGGCTACAATTCTCCACAACACAAAATGGTCCCTTGGTGGGGTATATATAGGTGAAAAAATATTGTTTAACAATTCGATGTAACTAGCTAGTTAGGATAGTTGTCTTACACTAAGTACTAGTTACTTCAAAAAGGCAACTAAGTAATTAATTTTTAACATAAGTCAAGGAATTATCTTGACTTCACATTAATGGTGGCTTATCTTGTTGTTAATTTGAAATTTTTTTCTTTTCATTTGAAGACTTGGTCGTGTGGTTTGATGGCTATACATTCTCCAACTTGAAATATTTTTCACTACATGCCAAAGTTACCAATTTTTCAAAATTTGGCATTTTTTTTTTGCAGAATTTGTAATGTTGTCGTGGCTATTCTTCCTGAGTACACCCTTGCATCTTTCTTTTTATCCTTTTCATGTTTATTTACTTGTGCCTAAATTTACACAATTGTGCATAATTTTACACAATTACAATTTCTAAATTACATAATTTTAAGATTTTATAATAAATTAAAACCCCAATATCTATTTATAATTTTATGATTTTGATTCCACCCTTAAAATATTATTTGTTATGATACCATAATTAGGACATGACTTAAGAATCAAGGAGGTCGTTTAGTCCATTATGTAAGTGACTAAGGAAATCGAAGAGCTAGAAAGAAATTTGTGAAAAGCATGATAAAGGTAAGAAGAGGTCAGTAAAAATTAATGAGGCTCAAAGGGTAATAATAGTCACTTGATGATTACAAAGTGGTACCTAAGGAAATGGAGTGCATGACGTGAAATGAAGTGAAAGCCCATTATAAAGCTTGGGAAAAATATAATAGACTTAATCTAATCTTTACAAGAATGATTATAGCAAACAACATTAAGGCAGCTCTCACCAAGATCGAAAGTGCTAATGAATTTATGGGGCTAGTTAGAGATTGCTCTCAAACAACTGTTATGTTTCTGGATGTGACATTAATAAGTACATGAAGTCCGATGACTCTAGTACTAAGCATGAATGTAACACCTGACTCTTTCACATCTTAAAAGTTCTAAATGCTTTGTTATAAACTTTGTCACAGCCTGATTCCGACGTCACTAAAATATTCTGATTTTTTTTTCATTTTAGAATAAATAATATTTCAACAATGCATTTATGAAAATAACATCATTCAAAATTTGAAACTTTCAACTTTGTCATCACTAATCCATCTTTTTACTGGGAAAACATTTATTTTTGAAAAACGTACTTATGAATAATCAATATTTCTAGTAAGAAACTTTTTCTTTTTAAATAACATGATAACGAAATCACATCATGTTGAATATCACAACATGCCCATCTCGTCATTATTGAAATACTTTGATTTTCTTTATTCCTTTATTTTTAACAAAAACATTTATTTTCTTAAAACATTATTGAAATTTAATTGAATTAATCTCATGATAAAAATCACGATTTCTATAAAAATAATGTCACCATATTTTTTCTCTCAGAAATAAACTTTATCAAACATATTATCAAATAATATGTCATCACTGAATAAAAAATTTCTCGCAAATATTCATAGAAATATTCAACGTCCATCACTAGAAAATAATTTACAAACAACCATCCAATCTTCAAATAAAACCTATCATTTAGCAATTCATTCTTCTCACAAAGTCTAACGTATCAATCTGGTCCCCCAAATAAAAACCAAGATCATCATGGGTGTCAAACCACAAACACAAACACACAAGGGCAAGTTCCAGATAATAAATTTTGATATATATAACAATTAAGTAATTAAATAAATAACTCTTTCTTTTAAATGATGACAAAATTAGAATTTCCTATATGATGCATGTTTCATCCACAACTCTCTCATTAAGCAATGTGGTAGCATCTCAAATAATACGACATCATCATCGAAAAGCATATCGACCAGTCAGGGTCTCCCAACATCGCATAGAATATAATAAACAACATGTGAACAGCGTGAGTAAAATGATTTTTTACTGTTTCAAAGACTCCGCAGTACTAAGCATCACAGTTAGACACACAAATTAAGTTATTACCTACAACTTGTATCGAGGCCCACCTCTATTCGAGGTTATGCGTACATGAACATGATCTCTTCACCTCTCTCAAAACATGTACATGAACATGATCATATTCTTAATTCAACACCTAAGTTCATAATGTAAATTATCATAATTCACAATATAGGTTACCCACATCACAAATTATCAACTCACAATACAATTATAAATTGTCATCATCCACAACACAAGTTACCAAACACCATAATTCACAGTACAAATTATCAAACGTCATAACCCACAACACAAGTTATAGATCAAATTCTTCAATAATTACATGAAATTATTTAAACCTTTAAAAACGTTAAATGTTTTAGAGACTTCCATTTTGATACTTATTACTCTAAAAATTGAATAATACTTATGAATTAAAGATTATAAGATTATAAAAATTAAGACACAAAGAAGTTTGGAAATTTTAAAACACAAATCTTTATAAGATTTAGAATTCTATACGTTTTAGAAACTTGAAAACTTAGAACTTCATTCACCTTACTTCCTTTTGGAAACTCTCTTGAAGAGGCTTTTGAATGATAGAGGTGCTATAGGATCCTTGTTGTATCTTACAGCAAGTCCTCCTGATATTATGTTTGGAGTTTGTATGTGTGCAAGATTTCAATCTTCACCTAAACAATCTCATTGGTATATTGTAAAGAAGATTTTTAAGTATCTAAAAGGAACAACTAACTGTGGTTTAAGGTATCCAAAAGGAACTACTCCTATACTTGCTGGTTTCAGTGATTCTGACTTTGTAGGAAGCAAAACTGATAGGAAAAGCACTAGTGGAATCTGTCACTTATTTGGAGAATGCTTGGTTTCGTGACATAGTAAAAAGCAAGCATGTGTAGCTTTATCAACGGCTGAATCTGAATATATTGCTGCTGGGAGCTGCTGTGCACAGTCTATTTGGCTTAAGCAACAATTAGATGACTTTAGTTTACAACTCAACCACATTCCCCTAAAGTGCGACAACACAAGCACAATTAGGATTACAAAGAATCCAGTATTACACTCAAGGACAAAGCATACTGAGATAAGACATCACTTTATTCGCGATCACGTTGAGAAGGGTGATTGCGATATAGAGTTTGTTGACATCGAAAACCAATTAGCTGACATCTTCACCAAAGCATTACCTAAGGAAAGGTTCTTCAAATTAAAAACAAATCTTGGTATTCTGGGTGAAGAACATCTTTCATGAAAAACCCCTTAATAAAAACTCTGATATGAATTTATATTTGATCATCCAATTTACATGATAAAACTGAATTCAAATTACAAATTTCAAGTGTTTTAAAGTGTTTTTGGTATAGATAGTTGACTACAAGCTCGAACTAACGACTACCAGGCTTGAAATTTAAAGTTTTCTTAAAAAAAATAGGTACTAGGATAGTCGACTACCACGATAAGCTAATCGACTACCACAAAACCATGCATTTTATGATTTGAAAACCCCTCTGGGATAGTCTACTACCATAAAAGGCTAATCGACTATCACTGTCAGTATTTTATAGTTTCTTCAATTTTCTCTATATGAGAACACGGGTTAATCGACTATTGAGCTAATCTAGTCAATTACTCTGTTCTTGGACTAATGTTTTGGGCTTTTTTCTTTCATATAAGTGATACATGATTGAAACCCCTCATCTTCAAAATTCTTTTCTGTCTTCTTCTTCTCAAAAAGGACTCTCAAACACTAATCCCCTTTTCACTTGCATCCATGGAGAACCAAGGAAGAGGCAAGAGAATCAAGATGAGAGCAAATCGCTATGCAAAGGAGCAAACAACACAAGAAGAAACGAGGAAAAAGAATGGAGAATCGTCAAAGAGGAAAGACCCCTCTTCAGCTTCACAGGAAGAGAATCACGTTACTCGTTGGTTCACTTCGAAGCAACAGGAAACGAGTTTCAATGGTGACTTCACGAACAAGGATCTTGTCTCACCAAAGATTTTGGACTTAAAGTGGCTAGATAACCAAGGATTTACATTTCAGAATTATCTGAGGCAGCAACACTTGGAGAAATTCGTTGGACTAAAGGTACACATCTACCCTGATCTCATTCGGGTTTTCTACTCGAATTTGCGACCCAACATGGCCACTCGTTCTGTAAGTTCAGAAGTTAAAGGTGTTTCTATGACTCTTTCTCTAGAACATTTTCTTCAATTTGCAGGAATTCAAAAAGAAGGAATCCATGCATATGCAGATAAACTCAGTGAGAAAGGTTTTGAACTTCAAAAGGAAACCTTCTACAAGAGTATGTTAAGAAATCCAGAAAGATGGGAAGCCGAAAAGACAACTACAAGGACTCAAGGAAAGAAAATAACCTACAAAACTGGAGGTTTAAGTTCAGATGATAGACTACTACACTACACTGTTTGTTGGATTCTGTTAGCACGTGGTTCAAATCATGCTCAAATAAGTGAGGAAGACATGATTCTGATGGCCGCTTTGAAGAATGAGATACAAATAGATTGGGCACACGTCATCATGGACAACATGCTCAAAGTTAGGAGACTTTTTAATAACAAATGTCCTTATTCTTTGTTTATCTCTAGACTAATTGAACATTTTTAGATTGATACTACAAATGAAAACAGAGATTTAGTCAAAGATGTCCATGTGGTTAGTGACAAGGCCTTGAAGATGATGAGGCTAGTCAAAACTGATGAAGGATGGATATCAAGAGATGAACCACAACAGGCGCAAGATCAACCAAAATCTGAACTCCAAGAAGATGCAGATGATGATGATGACTCCGCAGCAGGAGAGTACATTCCGAAATCAAGATTTGAATCTATTGTAATAGATAGACTTGATGAGATTGAGGAATCTACCAACATAAAGATTGATGATCTCAGAAGAGCTGAAGAGAATCGCTTCTCAAAGATGAAAAGTCTGATGGAAACCATCTTGAAGAGACTCAATCAAGAAGACTCAGATTAGTAACTCATTTTTTAAACTCTTTATTACCCTCATTTTTTTGTGATTGATATACCAAATAGGTGGATTATGAACAAAATATTTGGATGACTGTAATATGATGCATAATAGAGAACATAAAACTGATATACTCAATATCTGAATTATCAAATTCTTTTATTCTCAAAAAATTGAAATTGTATGAAATAGAAACTACAACACATATAGCAGAAACATTCTAACATTGCAGGTTTCAATGGAACAACACACAACTGAACTCATAGGAAACCACATTTGATTTGGTACATCAAAACCAAAAAGGGGGAGATTGTTGGACTTGAAGCTGAAGGATGTTTTTTCGTCAACATGTTTCTTTTGATTTTGATGTTTATAAATTTATTTTTTGGTTTCATAGAATTGTAAATAGGCTTTCCTATTGTATTGAATGTTTATAGTTTAGGCATTTGATTGTGTGATTGTTTTGTATAGAATCATTGAGTGATAAGAACCAACTTGATTCATGACTCAAGTGTAAGCTTTTGAGAACCCATAGATTTTGATTTTGAAAAGTTGAAAAACCAAACTAAGATAGTCAACTACCAACTGAAGTAGTAGATTACTTTGTTTGAGGATTTTTAAATGTTTTAACTGAGGTAGTAGATTACCAACAGTAGGCAGTCGACTACCAACAGTTCTGAAAAATGGGAAACTTAAGGCTCATTGGAATAATCGACTAACCTTTTTGGGCAGTCGGCTATCTCGAGCTTGGTGAATCAAAGTTAGATCAAATCTCTCTGGAGTAGTCAACTACCCCATATTGGTAATCAACTATCCACATCAGAAAAATCATCCTAACTTGTTTTGAAATGTTTTCTATAAATATCTTTTGTGAAAAAAAGTTTTACAAGATTCTTTTCAAATTTTCTGAAAACCAAAGAAGCAAGAACGTATTGTGAATTGAGAATAACCAAGTTCTAAAAAAATTTCTTCAAGAACTTTATAAATATTTTCAAAAGGTTTTCAAGAAAGCTTAAGGATGAGGTAGAATGATGAATGAAGAAATTCAGAATGCTTAGTTTATCAAAATCAAACACAAAGGTGTATTCTATCTTTGATCTTTTTGAATTGTATTTTTAGGATTTAGATTGACTCTTAGAGAGAGGTCTCTCTAGAAGAAGAGTTATTGGTGAAATGAGAAAGGATTCTCAATATAGGATCTTGGAGGTACCAAGAACAGGAAAAGATAGTTCTTTATGTGAAAGAACTGCATTGTATTGAGTGTTTGCTTGATTTCATTTTGTGTATGTGCAGATTGCATGTAAGGATCACAAAGGGATCAGTGTTTTCTAGTGGAACACCAACAAAAGTTGTGTTGGGACTAGATGTAGGCCTATTGCCGAACCATTATAAATATTTTGTGCAATCTTCTTTTCCTTACTCTTTTAAATCCTTGATATATGAATTTGATAAGCAATATCAGAATAATTGTAAAAAGGAATTAAGATGCAAACTTGTTTGATCTATCGTTTAATGCTTTCGCGTAATAACTTTGATATGTATCCTTGATTTGTGAGATTAAAGATAAGATAAGAATATAAAAGAAAAGATATATAGAACAATTTGAGAAATGACCATAATAGGGAACTAGAATCTATTCAACCTCCCCTTCTAGATTCTGTATAGGGACCAACAATACTGCTCAAACCCTCGTAAAAGTACTGAAGAAGGAGTTGTTCAGAAATCTGGTGGTGTGGACAGCTTGCACAAAATTTCTTGAATCTCTCCCAGTACTTATATAATGTCTCTCCACCAAGTTGTTTGATGCCTGATATGTCCTTTCTGATTGTAGTGGTCCTAGATGTAGGGAAGAACTTTTCCAGAAACATCTTCTTTAGGTCATCCCAGCTAGTGATGGATCTAGGCGCAAGGTAATACAACCAATCCTTTGCTACTCCCTCTAGAGAATGCGTGAATGCTTTCAAGAATATGTGATCCTCTAAAACATCTGGAGGCTTCATGGTAGAACATACAATGTGGAACTCCTTGAGATGCTTACGAGGACATTAAGGATACTGAATGCAAGACCATGGAAGACCATGGAACTTGGGCAAGAGATGTATCAGTCCAGTTTTGAGAATATATGGAACATCCTCATAAGGATACTGAATGCACAAACTTTCATAAGTGAAGTTAAGTGCAGCTAGCTCCCTAAGAGTCCTCTCACGAGGTGGAGGTTGAGCCATATTATTCTCAGCAGTATGAATATAATCAGAGTAGTCAGACTCAGTGATATGCACCAAATAATTAGAATCAGTATGTAATAATCAATATAATTTGATATGAAAAATCACAATAAAAGAAGGAAAATGAATGAATTATTAACAATAATCAAGATAAACTTAATTAACTTTAAATTCTTTGAAAAATTATATGTAAATTGTTTATGTTAGGTATAGTCTCAGGAATAAAGAGAAATAACCAAGAACAAATTTAGGAACAAAGACAAAAGGAGAAAAAACGATAAATTAAAAACAGTATTTTAAATTATTTAAATAATTGGATAAGAATTTCAAATCCAATCTATTGAAATGGATATAGATTGAATTTTTTAAAACAACTTTACTTCACATCGCCAACTGCAATATGTAGTCAATCAGCCAACTCACTTATATAATATATGTACGTATCTTTTTTCCCTTCACATTTTATAATAGGTTGTCTGCGAATTCCAATTATCTATCAAATATTTTTCTTTTAAAAAATTTAATTTATGCTTCCATGGTCGTGACGTCGCTGCTGTGGCTATAACATTTACTCTTATGAGTCAACTAAACCATGACATCACACCATGAATTTGGCTTTCACAGTGATGAGGATGACTAGGGTCCATTTTAAATTTAGTTATAATGCTATTCCATTTTAAATTCATTTTAGTTTGTTTAAAATTATGATGAATTAAAAATAAAATATTAAGTGACACTTCTTATGTTACCGACTTTGAAATATTAAGAAAATATCTTCATTCACGGAGTTGTATTTAGTTCTTTAATTAATTATTAATAAACATATTTTTATATTTTGTTTCAAAGCGGTTCAGACAAAACAATGTTTATCTTAGAAAGATTGATTTTAATGAACAGACGTTAGAGTATGATTATCCCAATTAGTCAAAAATAAAACAATAAAGCACAAGTATTTTTATACTGGTTCGTCTATTCAAGACTACGTCCAGTTACCCAGCAACTACTGAGTTTTCACTACAAACTGTGAAATGGTTACAAGTATTGTTTGAGCCCAGCCACTTCTGGCTATTACAAGATATTCTTTGATCCTAGCCTTCTCAGGCTAAACCACCAAGGTATTCTTTGAACCCAGCCTCCACAGGCTATTACAAAGGTATTCTTTGGAACACAGCCTCCTCAGGCTAAAATACCACACAAGTGGATTTTTAACAGATGTTTTGAAAAACAAAGTTATCCTCTACGCAGAGAGGTTTTTAACAGTAAAGCACAATTAGAGTGTTGAGCGAATTCTCAGAAGATGGATAAGAGAAGCGTATTCGCCAACTGAATCTTGATGCAGTGAAGTCCTTTTATAGGCCTCTTCTTCAAATAGCCGTTAGACTCATTTGAATGCCGTTGAGAGTCGTTGAGAAATCTCTTGAGAGCTTTTCCAAGGGTGTCAGTTGTACTTGATTGATTGATGTAGAACGCAGCGGATATAGCAGACTAGATTGCGTGCGCAGTACCTTTTCTGACTTGTACAGAGACTTTGACGTAAAGGTAAAGACCTTTTTGACTTGTGTGTGAAAGCTCGAATCCCTATACTGATCTTGGATACTTCTCATGAGTACTTCTTCAGATTTGAAAACTTGGCGCGAGTGACTCAACTTGACTTCACTTTTGGATAGACGAAATGTATCTTCAGTTTTTGTTGTTTCGTCTCATCCTATCGTCTGATGACTTCACTCTTGAGACAGACGGAGGGCTTCAGCTTGAGTAGTCCTCTTCCGTCTGTGCATGTTTCGTCTGATGGCTTGGCTTTTAGACAGACGCAAAACTTCATCTTTGAAGGGTCATGTTTCGTCTGTGCTGGTTTCGTCTTAGCAAGTCTTGGGTAGCTTGGTTTCGTCTGTCTTGTAATAAATCAAAATCCAGAGTCGTTAATCACCTTGATCTAACAATCTCCCCCTTTTTGATGATTACAGACCATACCAAGAATATCTGCACAAGACATGGTTAGACAGAAACAAACAATCTTAAAAAGCCAGATTGACATCAAGACGATGTTTTCTGAATAATACCTCTTTATAGATGATTGTTACATCAATGTGATGTAATCTAGTTTTACATTATTACAATGGTATAGACAGAAAACCAATAAAGAATTACAATGTATTTTCTCTACACAAACAAATAAATAAATAAAAAGAATTACAATACATTGCTCCCTTAGACTCCCCCTCAGACGAAACTTTTCTTGCTCATACCTTGTTCGCTCCCCCTCAGACAATGCTTTCCCCTTGTACCTTTCTTCTTTCCCTTGGGCTATCTTATCTTTTTCTCCCCCTTGGGCTGTGAATCATCAAAACATGATCAAGAAGAAGGCTTGGGTTTCTTGTTTAGAAGGGTCATCACAATGTCCTTCAGCTGCTGCACTTTAGATGATAGAGAAGCTTGAGTGTCCTCAAGTTCTCTGTTCTTTTGCTTCAAGTGCTCGCAGTCCTCTTCCAAGGCATCATATTTACGCTTCAGAGTGTTATACTCCTCAGCTTCTTTAGTTTCAGCCTCTGCTACCTCAGCTGACTTAGCAACCTCCACCACATCTTCAACCTGCACTTGCGGTGTTTGAGGTTCTTCCACGATAGGTATAGAGTCATCAATGATGAACACTGTTGGAGTCTTCTTCAGACGCAGTGTGAATTGTGGAAGGATGAGGTAAGCCGTGAAGTTCCGTTCCTATTGCCATGAATACATCTTTGTTGGAACAGAGACTTCAAGATCCGGATGCTCCTGAGATGGGTGTGTATATGCAAAAGCTTCTCCAGGATACACCCTGCCACAGACGGTAGAATCCTCATTAAATGAGGTTCCAGAGCAGAAAGCAGAAGTGGCTTCATGATCTTCTATCATCCTTTGTATCTTCGGATTGATAGGGCTTGAGGCTTGAGATTGTACTGCCTTGAGGTGCGTATAAGCAGCAGACGGAAGACGTCGGGGGATATGCCTTGCGAATTTGAAGGTTCTGGGTACAAACGATATCTTCTTCTCTTTACCCTTAGCCAAAAACTTGACCAACCAAGGTCGTTTTCGGTCTAAGACGACAGTGTTTTTTGTTTGGTCTGAAACCAGTGAAGAGAACTGTGAACCCACCATGAAGGGGCAGTATCTCTTCTCCTTCTTTGCTTGACGTTCAATGTGGTAGAAAGAAGAGGCTCTAGCCTTAGCTTCCCTTCTAAAGGCACCGGCCATCAACTTGAAGGACAAGTTGTAGTCTTCTGAAAGAGCGTGAGCAAACTCTTCTGGATCTTCAAATTCTTCGAGTAGGATAGAGTAGCGAGGTTTGACCCCTGAGCAATGGGGTCTCGTCCATGGGAGTACAATTCCCAGAGCATGTCTTAGACCAACATACTCCGTCTGATTCATGGGAATTGTGAAGGGTACTGGATCATGGCGATCTATGGCGTCGAGATGCCAATGTGAGCAATCTCTTGGCTCATAGATGGTGGAGCCGACATCTCCATATCTGCAATGATGGAATACGGGTGCATTAGGCTCGTACTGAACCTTCCACTTTGAGTTTTCTCTGAATAGGATGTGGGGTTCATAGCCGAGAGTTGGTCCTTCAATCACCGACGCAGCTAAGTGATCCTTGTACTTCTGTATATCTTCTAACCCTTTGATATCTAGGGTGGCCAGTGTGTCCCAGGGTAGACGATTCAACCAGTTTCGTTGCTCCTCTGGAGTGTAGATGGTGTCTTCGTTGAAGTTCACTAGCTTCAAGGGTTTGTTGTAGATGATGGGATTGACGAATCACCCTAATTGAAAACCCTTCTTGCCTCTGTATCGATAGGGGTTCCTCAATTCAATATAGGGTGTGTCCTTGACATAGCAGTCTTCATCGTCTACCAAGTTATCATCTTGAGTAGACTCAGACGATTCACCATCAATGGAGATTTCTTCATTCTTCTCTCCAATAATTTAATCAGGTTTGATTGGTCTCTCAGCACAGGTGCTCACATCAAAACGTTTCATGACTAATTCGTTAAGAAACGAATAGTCCATCTTGTGCTTTGGGGGAAGGTCTTCCGGATTGATCACCTCAGCATGTGATCTCCCCCAAGATGCATCCACCTTTATTATCTCTTGAAGTTCTTCATCAGACGAAGAACTTACATCCTCAATGAGAACGATATCTTCAGACGGAATCTCCTTCGCTTGTTGGTGGGATGCTTCCTCAGACGCAGCAGGTAGCGTCTGTGCAAGGGCTGTGTTCAGCGGAGACGCAACAATAGGGGTTGCCCTATGTTCGTCTAGGAGTGATGTTGATGGAGAGACCTCCATTGTGGAGACTTCCTCACTTAGCATTGTTTCCAACTCCTCCGCAAGCTGGGCATTATCTTTCTGGATCTGGGCAGTTTCTTCACTATTCATTCCCTCTGAGGTTGCTGGAGCAGATGCAGCCTCAGACGATCCAATGCCACGAACGATTTCGAGAAAGATCCTTTCTCTCTCAACATGAAGCAACATGGAGACCCTTTTAGCCTCTTTCAATTCTTTTTCGTCGTCTGTCTCGCCAATTACCACAGACGCAAGCTTCTGCTTCATCTTCTCTTTGCCCTTGGCAGCCTTCTCAAGAGCAAGCTTTCTGGCTCTTGCTTTTTCTTCCGCGGCTATCCTCTGCTTTTCTTCGTCTGTGAGTATCTTCACAGACGGAACACCCTCAGACGGTATGGTGGCCCCTTCATCTTCACTAGGGGATACCGTCTTAGCATGCGTCTTAGTAGCGACATGGTTTATTCTGATAGTCCTCTTCTTCTTCTTGAGAGGTTCCTCAAGAATGTCCTCGAAGGGGACTTCAGAGACTATCACAGGTGGAGGAGGTGAAAATGTTTGTGTTTGGGGTTGTGTTTGGGATGGTGCTAGGGCTTGTGTTTGGAGTTGTGTTTGGGATGGTGTTTCGGTTTGTGTTTGGGCTTGTGTTTGGGTTTTGGCGCGTTTGATGCGAGCTCTGTGTGGGGGGTCTTTGGTTATTGATGAGAGTGGGACATCGTCATCCTGTGAATGGAGGAGGAAGCCTGGCGTCAAGTGCATCTTCGCAAAGGTGCTACTTTTGACTTCCTTTCCCTCTTGGTGCCATACTACACCAGTGGTATCAAAACCTTGGTTGATGATGATTTTGGTGAAGACGGTGGCGTAGGGAATGCTGCTCTTCCTACGGATGTTTCTGTTCTTCAACGCACTTATCCAGTGGTCAAGGATAATGTGCAGAAGGCTCATCCTTGCTTTCCTCGGACAGTAGTAAATGCAGAATCTGTCTCGAGTACTCACGTTGTCCCTTGAACCGGTCCTCGGCGTGAAGACGTTGTAGAGAAGATTGTGAATGATTCTTCCGGTGGGGTGAGGTTTCCTTGATCTGAAGAATTTGGGGTCTTCAGTGTTACGGATCTTCCCGTAGATGATTTTGTCCACGTGCTCCTCAGATTCAATCTTCATCCAATCTTGACAGTAGAAACGCCCTTCGGCTTTGCAGTTACCAGCCTCAGCAATGACATCCACCGTGATGATGTACTCCTTGTTATCAATGGTACCAACGATACCATCTTCGAATTCTTTTGCGTCGCTCCAGAATTCGGCGTAAGCCTCCATTAGCCATGGACCTCTCAACTCAGCAAACCCCATCCAGCCAGTGTGAGTTAGAAGCTTGGCGACTCTGTTAGAGACGCTCTCTATGGTTTCTTTAGAAATCCACTTGCTGGGCAAGAACAAGTCTTGAGCAAAGAAGGTGGCTTCAGCAGCTTTGGTAGCTTTGGTGTTTTTGGCGGCCATTGTAGTTTTTGAAAAAGAGAATATAAGCTTTGTGATTAATAGGTTTAGAAAGTTCAAAAGATTGCGAATGCGGTAAAGAGTAAAATAGTGAACTTTCAAGAGTATTTATAGGCAAAAATAAAACGGTTGTGATTCATCAGACGAAAGAGATTTCGAAAACCTCCCCTGTACAGACGAAACAAAATGTACAGACGGAACAAGTTCAATAAATAACTCAGACGAAACAATTTTCAACCTTTTAAAGAAATAATTCCAAGATTTTCTTTAATGAAATTGAACCGTGTTTCATCTAATGCTTTAGTAAATATATCTACCTATTGAAAATCAGTTTGCACAAACTGTATATCGAAAATACCTTTTTGGACATAATCTCTTATGAAATGAAAACGAATTTCAATATGTTTGGCTTTCGAATGTTGAATAGGATTTTTGCTGAGATTAATTGCACTTGTGTTATCACAAAATACTGGTATATGATTCTCAAACCTGGAGTAATCTTCAAGTTGATGTTTTATCCACAGTAATTGTGAGCAACATCCTGCCGCAGCAATATACTCTGCTTCAGTTGTTGATAGTGCAATGGAGTTTTGTTTCTTGCTTGACCAAGATATTAGTGATGATCCAAGGAATTGGCATCCACCACTTGTGCTTTTTCTCTCCACTTTATCTCCAGCATAATCAGCATCACAAAAACTACTTAAACTGAAATCACTATTTTTCTTATAAAATAAAGAGAGATTAGTGGTTCCAACAAGATATCTTAAGATACGTTTAACAGCTTGCAAATGTGATTCTTTAGGATCAGATTGAAATCTAGCACATAGACAGACACTAAACATAATGTCAGGTCTACTAGCAGTTAAGTAAAAGAGTGAGCCAATCATACCTCTGTATACCGTCTAATCAACGGTCTTACCTGACTCATCCTTGTTGAGACTCGCTCCAGACGAATGCATTGGGGTCTTCATAGGCTTAGCATTCTCCATCTTTAATTTCTTGATAAGTTCCTTTGTGTATTTTTGTTGATGAACGTAGATTCCTTCTTTTGTCTGCTTGATTTGAAGTCCTAGAAAGAACTTCAATTCTCCCATCATGCTCATTTCAAATTCATCCTGCATCATCTTTGAAAAATCCTTGCAAAGAGAGTCGTTAGTGGCTCCAAAGACTATATCGTCTACATAAATCTGGACTATAATAAAATCTTTTGAAACGCTTTTCTTGAAGAGAGTTGTATCAACCTTTCCTCTTGAAAAATCATTTTTAAGAAGAAAAGAACTGAGTCTGTCATACCAAGCTCTAGGGGCTTGTTTAAGACCGTACAATGTTTTCTTTAGTTTGAAAACATGATCTGGTTGAGATAAACTTTCAAAACCAGGAGGTTGTTTTACATACTCCTCTTCTTCAATAAAACCATTTAAAAAAGCACTTTTTACATCCATTTGATATAGGACGATATTCTTGTGAGCGGCAAAAGCAAGCAATATTCTAATTGCTTCTAATCTAGCTATAGGTGCAAAGGTTTCTGTAAAATCAATACCTTCTTGTTGATTGTACCCTTGTGCTACTAACCTTGCTTTGTTTCTTACCACTTTTCCTGCTTCATCAAGCTTATTTCTGAACACCCATCTGGTCCCAATGATGCTTTTGTTCTTTGGTCTTTCAACTAGGGTCCATACATCATTTCTGGTGAACTGATTAAGTTCTTCTTCCATAGCCAAGATCCAATCGTTATCTTGAAGAGCATCTTCAACATTCTTTGGCTCTATGTTTGATACAAGAGCATATCCAGACGATTCCTTCAGCTTGGATCTAGTAAGAACACCTTGATTCCTATCTCCAATGATAAGATCTTCTGTGTGGTTAGATACAAACTTCCATGCTCTCGCAGGGGCTTGATCTCTTTGTTGATGAGTATCAGACGAAGAGGGTTCGTCTGTGCTTCAATTGTCTGCTCTTGTTTCGTCTGACCCTTGTTTATTATTTTGACCAGAAGGGTTAATCTGCAAATTATCAAATAAATTTCTAGGTCTGATATTTCTTTATCAGCCTTTGAATCATCTTGGAACTTTACATGGATTGATTCTTCTACAACTTGTGTCTTAGAGTTAAATACTCTATAAGCCTTAGATGTATTGGAATATCCAAGAAAGGATCCTTTTACCACCTTTGAGTCAAACTTACCAAGTTGATCTTTGGTGTTTAATATAAAGCATTCGCATCCAAAAGGATGAAAATAAGAAATGTTTGGTCTTCTTCCTTTCCATAATTCATATGGAGTCTTATTCAATATTGGTCTTATCAAAATTCTGTTTTGAATATAACAGGAAGTATTTGCTGCTTCTGCCCAATAATATTTAGGGAGAGAGCTTCCATGTAACATAGTTCTAGCCATTTCTTGTAAAGTACGATTTTTCCTTTCCACAACTCCATTTTGTTGGGGAGTTCTTGGAGACGAAAAATTGTGAAATATACCATTTTCAAAACAAAAGGCTTTGAACTCAGAATTTTCAAATTCTGTTCCATGATCGCTCCTTACAGACGCAATACATATTCCTTTTTCCTTTTGAACACGTTTGTAGAATATTTCAAAGACACTGAATGACTCATGTTTATGGGCTAGGAAGTATACTCATGTAAATCTAGTATAGTCATCTACAATTACAAATCCATATCTCTTTCCTCCAAGACTTTCAGTCTGAGTAAGTCCAAAGAGATCAATATGTAACAGTTCTAGCGGTCTTGTCGTGGAAACAACATTTTTTGATTTGAAAGAAGTTTTGAGTTGTTTCCCATGCTGACAAGATTCACACAGACGATTGGTTTTCCAAGATATTTTTGGCAAACCTTTTACAAGATCCTTTTTAGAGATTTTTGAAATATACTTGAGACTTAAATGTCCAAGCTTTTTGTGCCAAATATCTCTTTCATCGTCTGTTGAAATTAAACATGTTAAATTTTGATCCCTAAGGTCAGAAAGGCAAACCTCATAAAGGTTATTCTTTCTTTTCCCAGCAAAAAGAATGGATTTGTCTTTGTTTTTGACTATACATTCATCTGAGTTAAAGGCTACTTCATATCCACTGTCACAAAATTGACTTATGTTGAGTAGATTGAAGTTAAGACCTTTAACATAAGACACATTCTGGATAAGTGGATTGGGTGTCTTACCAACAGTCCCAATACCAAGAATTTTACCTTTTCCAGAACCGTAGGAGACAGATCCTTTACTTGGTCTGAGGTCTTGGAACATAGACAGGTCTCCCGTCATGTGTCGTGAGCAACCACTGTCCAGGTACCAGCTTGAAGTCTTTTCTCTTCCTATTAAGGATATCTGCAACAGGAATTATAAGTGACTTTGGTACCCAAATCTTTTTGGGTCCTTTCTTGTTAGTTACAAAAGGCTTTTTCTTGTTTCTAGCCTTTTTGTAGATATTAGGAACCTTGTTGTGATTTCTCTTCTTTTGAGCAGACGAAACAGGTGTGTTTTTCTTTTCGTCTGTCTCCTCAACATAACCAAGTCCACTTTTATCGTTAGGTGACCTCCCATATTTTAAGATATTTTCAAGAATGGAGGATCCCTTTGTAAACTTGGTTAAGTCATTGAGTAAGGATTCATTTTCTTTCTTTAATCTTTCGATTTCAAGAATGAAAATATCCTTTTCAGACTCAGATGAAATATCATTTGATACTTTCTTTTCTAGTAACTCAATTTCAGATTTCAAAACTGCATTTTCTTCCAAGGTTTGTCTCAGCTTGGTTTTGCAAGTTTTGTATTGCTGAGCAATAAAATGAGAGTGAGCTAGAAATGTATCATATGACATTTCTTCTGATTCTGATTCAGACTCAGAAGATGAAGATGAAGAAGTTTGAATGTAATTTACCTCAGTTGAGACATGATCTCCAGCCATGAGGCAGATGTTTGTTGTTTCTTCTTCTTTAGAGGATTCTTTCCTTTATCTTTTCTAGAGCTCCACCTCTTTTTCAGTCTGGGACATTCTGACCTCATATGCCCCGATTTTCTGCATTCATAGCACACAACTTCTGTGCTTTCTTCTTTGTTTTATGGCTTTTCAGGGAACTTCTTCTCCTTTTTCTTGAAGAAACGTTGACCTCTGCCTTTCTTCATCATCATCCTTTTGAATCGTCTTGCCATGAGAGATACTTCGTCTTCAGACGAACCATCAGACGATTCAGATTTAGTTGAATCAGCTTTTAAAATCTTCATTTTCTTTTTACTGTCCTTCTTGACAGAATCTTCTTTAGGGATGTTATTGACGGATGGAAGAGCTATAGGTTCTTGAACCTTGATCTTATCCCTTTTACATAAGAGTACTTCATGTACCCTTAGCGCTCCAATTAACTCATCTAGAGTTAATGTCTTCATATCCCTTCCAACAGAGATGGCTGTGGACATGGCTTCCCAAGGAGGTGGGAGACTGTCCAAGATCTTCATATTGATCTGGGCCTTTGTGAAGGTGATTCCCAGAGCAGTGAGTCCATTCAATATTGTTTGGAATCTTCCAAACATCATATCGATTGACTCTCCTTTCTTCATAGAGAACATTTCATATTCTCTTTGAAGAGTAGCAGCCTTCCTCATTCTGACATCCTCAGTGCCTTCATATGAGATTTTGAGAGCATCCCATAGTTCTTTAGCTGTTTTGTATGCACAAAATCTGTTGTACTCAGTTCTGGAGAGAGCACACATAAGGGCATATCTTGCTTTATTGTTCAGCTCCATGATAGAGTATTCTTCATTTCCCCATTCTCCTTCAGGCTTTACAATGGGAATATCTCCTGTGGTGATTATATTCCATAATCTGTATTGAGTTGACTTGATGTACATCTCCATCCTGTCAGCCGAGTATGGATAATCATCTCTAGAGAACGCTGGAGGTTTGTTCGTCGAAGCTCCTCCGGATAGAAAAGATGGTCCTTGTGAGTCCATGTTGGATCTTTTCCTCTAGCAGCTGTTAAGCGCTCAACCCTTAGAGGCTGAGCTCTGATACCAAACTGTAAAAGACAAAACACAAGAAGAGAGGGTTGAATTGTGTTATAAAAAAAAATTATTCCTTTCGTCTGTGGGTTTCAAAGCGGTTTAGACGAAACAATGTTTATCTAAGAAAGATTGATTTTAATGAACAGACGTTAGAGTATGATTGTTATGGATGGAACTGATTTGGTCAAAGGAAAGATTTGACTTTTGATCCTAGTCGGCAAAGCTCTTGTGGCTGTTTTTGGTTTGTACAGCCTTAATCTTAGCTGTCTAACTGTATATAAATAGGCATGCATAGCACCATTCTTGACTTCTTGTAATTTTGAATACTGAGTGATTAGTGGATTATTGTTTTGGCGCGGCCGTGGGTTTTCTTCCCCTTGAGGGTTTCCCACGTTAAATCTGTGTGTCTTTTGTGGATTATTTACGCAATTTCTATGGTGATTGCTCTTGCTGGTACCGCATTAAACTTCAACAACTGGTATCAAAGCACGGGGTTCTTTCTTGAGTGGGAGCAATGGCAGATGACGGAAAGATACGATTTGAGAAGTTCGATGGCTCGAATTTCGGATTTTGGAAGATGCAAGTCGAAGATTACCTATATTAGAAGGATTTGTATTTGCCTCTCGGTGGCAAGGATAGCAAACCAAAAGATATGGAAGACAAGGAATGGGACGTACTGGATCGAAAAGCTCTGGGTGCAATCAGGCTTTCGTTGTCTCAGCCGGTAGCCTTCAACATCTCCAAGGAAAAGACAACACAAGATGTAATGAAGGCTTTAGCGCGGATGTACGAGAAACCATCAGCGTCAAACAAGGTATTCTTGATGAAACGATTGTTTAATATGAAGAAACCTGAAAATAAATCCATGCAAGAGCATTTGAGTGACTTCAATACCATCACGAGTCAGCTAGAATCCGTGGGTATAAACCTTGAAAATGAAGTTTTGGCCCTTGTTATTCTGTCAAGTTTACCTGATAGCTGGGATAGTCTGGTTATGGCGGTGAGTAACTCTTCAGGGTCCAATCTTCTCAAGTTTGAGGATGTAGTAGGGGTTCTTCTTGATGAAGATACACGGAGAAAGAATAACTCGTCTGGTGATGTTTCCGGTATTGCCCTGAATACTGAGGAACGTGGAAGATCCTTCAAGAGGGGTAATGGCAGAGGAAATGGACGGTCACAGTCGCAAAGAAGTCAGTCAAGAAGTACTCAGTTAACCTGCTGGAATTGCAAGAAGAAAGGTCATCTCAAGCGTGACTGCAGAGCACCGAAGAAAAAGGTGGATGAGAATGACAAAAGCCGTAGTTCGATGAATGTCTCTAATGAATCAGGTTCGGAAAATGAAGCACTGATTATGTGTTGTGACAGCAAAGATGACTGTCTGTGGATACTAGATTCTGGTGCGTCGTTTCATGCTACTTCTAATAGAGAGTATTTCCTTAATTATGAGCACGGGAATTTCGGCAAGGTGTATCTTGGTGATGATGAACCGTGTGACATAATTGGTAAAGGAGATGTGCTGATAAACATGCCAGATGGGAGACAGTTGAAGTTGCAACGAGTGAGACATGTACCAAAGCTGGCTAGAAATTTAATTTTTGTAAGCCAACTTGCTGATGATGCAGGGTTTGAGACAAAATTTACTAGAACATCCTGGAAGCTCATAAGCGGTGCTATGGTAATAGCACACGGGGAGAGAGATGGTAATCTCTACAAGCTTCTTAATGAAAACTCCATAAACGTGACCTCCTCCAAAGTTAGTGCAAAGGTATGGCATGAACGTCTCGGGCATATGAGTGAAAGAGGAATGAAGGTAATGGTGTCAAAAGGAAAGTTAGACGGATTGTCACATGTTGATCTGTCTCTTTGTGAGGCTGTGTGTTTGGAAAACAGAAGGTTGTTAGCTTTTCAAAAGGTGGTAGAACTCCCAAAGCTGGAAAGCTAGAACTGGTACATACAGATGTGTGGGGGCCTTCGCAAGTATCTTCTCTTAATGGTTCTCAATATTACGTTACTTTCATTGATGATTCAACTAGAAAGCTCTGGGTTTATTTTATGAAAAATAAATCTGAGGTGTTTGAGATTTTCAAAAGGTGGAAATGCCTAGTTGAGAATGAGACGGGTCTAAAGCTTAAATGCTTGAGATCAGATAATGGCGGTGAGTATTGCAGTAAGGAGTTTGATGAATATTGTGCCGTAAATGGCATAAGGAGAGAAAAAACAGTGCCAAGGACACCACAACAGAATGGTGTAGCTGAGCGCATGAATAGAACCATCATAGAGCGTGCTAGAAGCATGTTGCTGAATGCTGGTTTACCGAAAAACTTCTGGGCCGAAGCTGTGAATACTGCCGCATATCTAATCAACAGAGGACCATCTACTGCGATTGGTTGCAAACTGCCTGAAGAGGTTTGGACAGGAAGAGAGGTAAAATTTTCACATTTACGAATATTCGGTTGTGTCTCTTATGTCCATGTCAATGCTGAAAATAGATCAAAGTTGGATGCAAAATCCAAGGTATGCACTCTGATAGGATATGGAGGTGATAGTTTTGGTTATAGACTATGGGATCATGAGAATAAAAAGGTCATAAGGAGTAAAGATGTCATATTTAATGAGGATGTTCTATACAAGGATAAGATCAAAGAGAAGAAGGAACCAGAAAAATCAAAATATGTTGAACTGGATGATATTACTTCCAATGGTCTTAGTCAGCGTGTTGTAGAACAAGCTGATGATCATGTTGATGAACATGATGTTCAAGAGAGAAGAGTAACACCACCTATTGCAGTTCGACGTGAGAGACGAACTATCATCTGCTCCAAGCTGCTATTCTCCATCTCTACACTACCTATTGCTCACGAGATGGTGGCGAGCCTAGTCTGCTATGATGAAGCAATGCATTAGAAAGAAAAACGAGAATGGATAAAAGCGATGAATGAAGAGATGAACTCACTGCACGCAAATCAAACGTTGAAATTGGCTAAGCTTCCAAGTGATAAAAAGGCAATGCAAAATAAGTGGGTTTACAGGTTGAAGCAGGAGCATGATGGCTCCAAAAGATACAAAGCCAGATTGGTAGTAAAAGGTTTCCAACAAAAGGCAGGTATTGACTTTACTGAGATTTTTTCTCCTGTGGTAAAGCTCTCTACGATTAGAACTGTTCTAAGCATTGTTGCTGCTGAGGATCTGTATTTGGAGCAGTTGGATGTCAAAACTGCTTTCCTTCATGGTGATTTGGAGGAAGAGATATACATGATGCAACCTCAAGGATATGCAGAGGCTGGAAAAGAGAACTTTGTGTGTAAGTTGCAGAAAAGTCTTTATGGTTTAAAACAGGCCCCGAGACAATGGTATATAAAATTTGACAGGTTTATGTCAGGAAATGGATATACTCGTTGTCACATGAGATCATTGTTGTTACTTCAAGAAATTTGAAAATTCCTACATTATTTTGCTCTTGTATGTCGATGATATGCTAGTTGCAGGTTCCGACATGGTGAAAATTAAAATTTTAAAAGAGCAAATGGCAAAGAAATTTTCAATGAAAGATCTAGGGGCGGCAAAGCAAATCTTGGGATTAAAGATTGAAAGAGATATGAAGAACAAGTCTTTAAGACTGTGCCAAAGGGAGTACATATCAAAGGTGTTGAAGAGGTTCAACATGGAAGATGCAAAATCAGTTAGTACACCTTTAGCTGGACACTTCAGAAATATTTCAAAACAACATTGTCCCAAGACAGAAGAGGAACGAAAAAGAATGGAAAAGATTCCATATGCATCAGCAGTGGGTAGCCTCATGTATGCCATGGTCACATACAAGACCCGACATCTCTCATGCAGTGGGAGTTGTGAGCAGATATATGTCTAATCCTGGTATTGAGCATTGGAATGCGGTAAAATGGATTTTCAGATATCTTTCAGGAACAAAAGATATGGCATTGTGCTACACAGGTGCAGATATACAGTTACGAGGTTTTGTAGATTCTGACATGGCCGGAGATGTTGATAGTAGAAAGAGTACCACGGGATATGTGTTTACTCTTGGCAGTGCAGCAATTTTTTGGGTATCAAGGTTACAAAAGATAATTGCGTTATCTACTACTGAGGCTGAGTATGTCGATGCTGTCGAAGCATGTAAGGAGATGACTTGGTTACAAAGCTTATTAAATGAATTGGAGCACAAGCAAGTAAATTGTGTGTTACGAAGTGAAAGTCAGAGTGCAATTCATTTGGCTAAGAATTCTGCATTTCACTCGAGAACAAAACATATCGACATAAGGTATCATTTTATTCGAAATATGCTTGAAGAAGGATCGTTTAAGTTGGAAAAGGTTCACACCAACGAGAATCCTGCAGACATGCTTACCAAGTCGATCCGAGAGAGAAGCTAGAATTGCATTCGGTTTCTCTTGGTCTTGTTACTTGAGGATGACAGGACACCGTTGCCAAAGAACCGTAAAAGGTTGTAAATCTACTAATGAAGATGATTTGGAAATCAGTCCCAAGTGGGAGATTTGTTATGGATGGAACTGATTTGGTCAAAGGAAAGATTTGACTTTTGATCCTAGTCGGCAAAGCTCTTGTGGCTGTTTTTGGTTTGTACAGTCTTAATCTTAGCTGTCTAACTGTATATAAATAGGCATGCATAGCACCATTCTTGACTTCTTGTAATTTTGAATACTGAGTGATTAGTGGATTATTGTTTTGGCGCGGCCGTGGGTTTTCTTCCCCTTGAGGGTTTCCCACGTTAAATCTGTGTGTCTTTTGTGGATTATTTACGCAATTTCTATGGTGATTGCTCTTGCTGGTACCGCATTAAACTTCAACAATGATTATCCCCAGTTAGTCAAAAATAAAACAATAAAGCACAAGTATTTTTATACTGGTTCGTCTATTCAAGACTACGTCCAGTTACCCAGCAACTACTGAGTTTTCACTACAAACCGTGAAATGGTTACAAGTATTGTTTGAGCCCAGCCACTTCTGGCTATTACAAGATATTCTTTGATCCCAGCCTTCTCAGGCTAAACCACCAAGGTATTCTTTGAACCCAGCCTCCACAGGCTATTACAAAGGTATTCTTTGGAACACAGCCTCCTCAGGCTAAAATACCACACAAGTGGATTTTTAACAGATGTTTTGAAAAACAAAGTTATCCTCTACGCAGAGAGGTTTTTAACAGTAAAGCACAATTAGAGTGTTGAGCGAATTCTCAGAAGATGGATAAGAGAAGCGTATTCGCCAACTGAATCTTGATGCAGTGAAGTCCTTTTATAGGCCTCTTCTTCAAATAGTCGTTAGACTCATTTGAATGCCGTTGAGAGTCGTTGAGAAATCTCTTGAGAGCTTTTCCAAGGGCGTCACTTGTACTTGATTGATTGATGTAGAACGCAGCGGATATAGTGGACTAGATTGCGTGCGCAGTACCTTTTCTGACTTGTACATAGACTTTGACGTAAAGGTAAAGACCTTTTTGACTTGTGTGTGAAAGCTCGAATCCCTATACTGATCTTGGATACTTCTCATGAGTACTTCTTTAGATTTGAAAACTTGGCGCGAGTGACTCAACTTGACTTCACTTTTGGATAGACGAAATGTATCTTCAGTTTTTGTTGTTTCGTCTCATCCTATCGTCTGATGACTTCACTCTTGAGACAGACGGAGGGCTTGACTTTTGAGTAGTCCTCTTCCGTCTGTGCATGTTTCGTCTGATGGCTTGGCTTTTAGACAGACGCAAAACTTCATCTTTGAAGGGTCATGTTTCGTCTGTGCTGGTTTCGTCTTAGCAAGTCTTGGGTAGCTTGGTTTCGTCTGTCTTGTAATAAATCAAAATCCAGAGTCGTTAATCACCTTGATCTAACAATTAGTACTTGTGTTATATAATTTTAATGGAGACGAATGGAATATTAAATAACTTTTAATAATAGAGTATATTTTGAAAATATATATTTATGTCAATTTTGAAAAGTATATATTATAACACCATGAAATTTCAATCATCGAATTTTAGTTGATTTTATCGCTTTGTATATGTTTAATGGTCGTGATGAGTGCACAGATTTTATATTTTTCCTATTATCCAATTAGTTTAGTCCATAAAATTTGATTATAATATCATTTAAATTTTAAATTAAATTTTAATTAATTAATTTAATATATTTTTACTATGTTAAGTTGGGAATTTCATTTAACTTATTAATTTAAATACTTTTAAATTAATTATAAAATCTTAGATGAGAAAAATTATATTTAAATGAAAATGTCACCGAAAACAATCCGTCACTTTTCATTTTCAACCCGTGAAACTAAAGATTTTGATGGGTTAGGGATTTGACATGATGTTGAAAGTTTACGTACATTTATGGCAACATATACGACAATGGAGTATATTTCTTGTTGGCAATTGAAGGTGCCGACAGATGACTTGCTCTCTGAGTTCAAGTTCTTGCGAGTCCTATCTTTGTCTTGTTGTGTTAATCTTACAGAGGTTCCTCCATCTGTGAGCAATCTTAAACATCTCTATTCATTAGACCTCTCAGGCACTCTTCTGTTGGAGAAAGGAAATAAAAACGCTCAACAGACGGAAGTAAAGCTACAGACGAAAGAGGTGCACAGACGATACAAGTGTACAGACGGAACTGGGAGAAGGAATGGACAGACGAAACTGAAAAAATGCCTCTCTTCTTTATTATTGAAGTCTCTCTTTCTAATTACATTCAGACACACTTTCTTTACATACAGAGTCTCTATTTATAGTGGTATCCTCAACTAACTAACCACTAACAAACTAACTAACTAACAGATTAACAACTAACAGACTTTTGAATTAGTTATTCTTCAACACTTCCCCCTAATTCAAAATCTACAAAAAATCAAAGACAAACTACATTCAGTAATCTTCTAAGTTCTCTGAATCTGTCAGCTCTCAATGACTTAGTCATTATATCTGCAATTTGAAACTCTGTTTTACAATGCTTCAGTCTGATCTTCTCTTTTCCAACTTGATCTCTCAGAAAGTGATACTTCGTCTCTATGTGCTTGCTCCTTCCATGTGCAACCGGATTCTTAGCTAAATTGATAGCAGATTTGTTGTCTATCAACAAGTCAACACGGCCATCAAAGCCAACCTTAAGTTCTTCCAGTAACGATTCTAGCCACAAAGCTTGGCACGCAGCATGACATGCTGCAATATACTCTGCTTCACAGGTTGATAAAGCTATAACAGCCTGCTTCTTGGAACACCACGAGATTGGAGAACCAGAGAGTAAGAACACATAACCCATGGTGCTCTTTCTCTCCAACAAGTCCCCACACCAATCAGAGTCAGAATAGGCTACAAGTTGTAACCCAGCTTTCTCTGAATGATTTGAGTAAAGCACTCCAAAATCAAGTGTGCCACACAAATATCTCAGAATACGTTTTGCTGCCATTAAATGTGACTTCTTCGGATTACTCATGAAACGACTTACTAAACCAACGCTGTATGAAATCTCTGGTCTTGTATGACAAATAAACCTCAAACAGCCAATCATCTGTCTAAACAAAGTACCATTCACTTCTGATTCCTTTTCACCATTATCAAGTTTCAGATTTGCTTCTGCAGGCGTCTCTGCAGTATTGCATTCCAGCATTTTGAATTTCTTTAATACATCATGAATGTATTTCTTCTGATGCATAAACAGTCCACCTTCAACTTGTTTGAATTCAATGCCAAGGAAGTATGACAACCTTCCTAAATCAGTCATCTCAAATTCTGATTTCAAGCTCTGTTTCACTGCTTCAATATCGTCTGTATTGCTTCCAGTTATAAGAAGATCGTCTACATAAAGACAAATGAATAGAATACCTCCACCACCCATTGCTTTAATGTACAGACCATGCTCTACACTACATTTCTTGAAGCCTGAACTTGAAAGGAAATCATTAATCCTTTTATTCCAAGCTCTCAGTGCTTGCCTTAAGCCATACAGAGCTTTTCTCAGACGATAGACCTTGTCTTTACTTCCTTCTATAACAAAGCCTGGAGGTTGAGTAACATAGACTTCTTCTTCAAGAGGTCCATTTAGGAATGCTGATTTAACATCCAGCTGCCAGATATTCCAGTTCTTCAACGTAGCAAGAGCAACAACCAATCTAACAGTTTCCAATCTTGCAACTGGTGCAAACACTTCAGAGAAATCAATCCCTTCTGTTTGCATAAATCCTCTAGCCACTAGTCTTGCTTTGTATTTGACGATAGTGCCATCTGGATTCAACTTAGTCTTGAATACCCATTTCACATCAATAGGCATCTTGTTAGCTGGAAGTTTCACCAACTCCCAGGTTTCATTCTTCTTTATCGACTTCAACTCTTCATGCATAGCTTCCCTCCATACTTTGCTTTTCAAAGCTTCACCAATCTTGATGGTTCTCGCATTTGCAAGAAGTGCAATATCTTCGGAGTAATTCTCCTTAAATCGTGACGAAAGATCATCGAAAGTGATTTCGCAATCTCTGAGTCTTGATGGTAGAGTTCTAGATCTGGTGGGTCTTGTTTGAATACATCTCTCAGGTGAATTTGCACCTTGAAACTCAGGGCTGGTTTCGTCTGTGTCTGGTGTATCAGACGAAAGCGGATCTACAAACGAAACAGGGAGTACAGACGACGTAGGTACAGACGAAAGTACAGACGACGTAGGTACAGACGAAAGTACGGATGACGTAAGTACAGACGACTCAATGAAGTGTACGTCTCTGCTGAATGCTACTTGTCGCATCTTAAGATTGAAGAGCTTGTACTATCCAGTGGAGTTGTAACCAACGAAGATCAACCGTTCACTTTTATCATCCAACTTCCTTCTCCTTTGATCTGGAATATGCCTATAGCACAGTGAACCAAAAACTCTGAAATGCCTGATTGAAGGCTTCTTCCCTGTCCATACCTCTTCTGGAACCTTAAATTCCAACCTCTTTGTAGGACAATGATTCAACACATAAGCCGCGATTCTTCTTCTTTGCTCCTTTAATTCATGTGTCGACTTTTACTCTTCAGCATACTCCTAACCATGTTTAGGATGGTTCTGTTTCTTCTCTCAGCCACCCCATTATGTTGAGGAGTATAGGGTGCTGTTATCTCATGCACAATCCCATTCTCCATGCAAAAATTTTCAAATTCTCTGGAGGTAAATTCACCACCACCATCTGTTCTCAGTATTTTGATGGATTTTCCAGACTGTTTCTAAACTAAGCACTTGAAGGATTTGAAAATAGAGAACACCTCATTTTTAGCCTTAACAAGATAAAGCCACAATTTTCTGCTGAAGTCATCTACAAATGTCACAAAATACTTGTTCCCTCCTAAAGATGGAACCTCAAACGGTCCACACACATCTGAATATACCATATGCAGTAAACTATTGGCTCTCGATGCAGTGTAATTGCTGAATGATGATCTGGGTTGTTTACTGATTAAGCGGTATCATCTGAGACTTTCTTAGGCACATGTACAGGACGGAAGCCCAAGAACCATTTCTCTGGACTTCATGAGACTAAGATCTTTGAAATTAAGATGACCAAGCCTCATGTGCCATAACCAAGTGTCGTCGATAGAATTTTGAGTTAAGACATTGAGTCTCAACAGCATTAAGATGTAGCTGGAAGGTTCTGTTTGATGCAAGCGGTGCCTTCATGATCTTCTTTTCTTCAGCATCAATAACTTCCAAGAATCCGTTCTTCATGGCTATTGAGAAACCTTTCTCCAATAGTTGTCCCAAGCTGATTAGATTGCTACTCATGGTAGGCACATAGAGCACATCGTTCAGCAACGCATTCCCACCATCCTTCCTCTTGATTATCACATCTCCAATGCCTTCTCGCTTGAATCATTCTATCATCAAAACTTTACTTTTCTTTTCTTACTTGGATCAAAATTTATGAGCCAATCTCTATGGCTTTGTCATGTGATTAGAACGACCGAGTCCGCATACCAAACTTCTTCACCGCAAATTTCTTGAGTATTTGTCGTCCCGTAACATTCTGACCTTGACGACGTTACGACGTTGCACGAAACAAAGGCGTGCACAAATCTTTTCGCATCATCTCGCACCATTAGCGGAAAGCAGGGCTTTCATCCCGTTATCTTTCATGTCTTCTTTTGCCATATGAGCTTCATCATGCTGTTTCCTGCGATGGTCAAACTGGCTTGGGGAAGCTTGACATTCGGATGAAAAATGTCCAATTTTATTGCAATTGAAACATTTGATTTTCTTTCTATCTATCTTCTTCTTTCCTCCTTTCCAATTGGATCCTCCCCTCCTTGATGAGGTTTCTGTTTGATCTTGATCAGCCTTTTCTTGTTCTTGATGAGAACTTCTGCCCTTTCCTCTGTAGTCTTTCCCCTTTCCTCGGTTTCTATATCCACCTCTGCCATCGTAGCCTCCTTTCTTCGTGGTCTGGGCTTGCAGAACCTGCTCTACAGGTTTCTCAATGGATCTTTCAATGAGCCTCTGCTCATGTGCCTCGAGGGAACCCTGAAGATCTTCAACCTTCAGTTCTTCAAGATTTCTTGATTCTTCAATGGCCACCACAATGTGGTCAAAGTTGGGGGTTAAGGTTCGTAATACCTTCTCAACAATCGCTTGATCAGTCATCTTTTCACCACATGCCTTCATTGCATTGGTGAAAGTGAGGATTCGATTAAAGAATTGAGCAACCTTTTCATTTGACTCCATTTGCATCAATTCATACTGGCGTCTCATCGTTTGAAGACGCACCTTCTTCAATTGGTCTGCTCCTTGATGACATTTCTCCAGAATCTGCCATGCCTTCTGTGACGTCTTTGCCTCTGCAATTTTCTCAAAATGTGCATCATCAACGCTTTGATGAATAAGACACATTGCTTTGCAATCTTTCTTCTTGTTTTCCTTGTATGCCATCCTCTGTGCATCTGTTGCATCTGTAGCTAGCTCTGGGTAGCCATCTTCAACAATCTCCATAACTTCTTGAAAACCGAAAATGGCTTTCATCTGAATATTCCATCGATTCCAGTTCTTGCCATCAAGAACAGGGAGATTCGATTGTGAGGTTGTGTGCCATTGTAAATCAAACAACAAGAACGTCCCTTGAATCTGAACCACGCTCTGGATACCAGTTTGTTGGAGAAAGGAAATAAAAACGCTCAACAGACGGAAGTAAAGCTACAGACGAAAGAGGTGCACAGACGATACAAGTGTACAGACGGAACTGGGAGAAGGAATGGACAGACGAAACTGAAAAAATGCCTCTCTTCTTTATTATTGAAGTCTCTCTTTCTAATTACATTCAGACACACTTTCTTTACATACAGAGTCTCTATTTATAGTGGTATCCTCAACTAACTAACCACTAACAAACTAACTAACTAACAGATTAACAACTAACAGACTTTTGAATTAGTTATTCTTCAACATCTTCAACTTGCAAATACTGAAGCTGGGCGGTTGTAGATATTTGAAGGAGTTGCCCTCAAATTTGCACAAACTCACCAGTTTGCATTCAATTGATCGTTGAGAACCTGGATGTGGAGAGTTTTCCTGTTGAAGGTTTCCTGCCATTCTTTCTTAGATATCTGTGGATAGGTAAGTGTAAAAGTCTTAAAAATGTGGACTACAAGGGTCTCTGTCGCCTCTCCTCTCTTAAGAGTTTAAGTCTTATTGAATGCTCCAAGTTGGAATGCGCTTACCAGAGGAGGGTCTGCCTAAATCCATAATCCATTTCATTTCTTCAAATTGTAAAATGTCCGATGCTGAAGCAGCGCTGCGAGGAACAAACAGGAGAAGACTGGGGTAAGATTGCTCACATTCAAGGCCGGGATATTTCATAAGATAATCCTTTGACGTCAAGTGCATTCTTTGAACTGCCCGAATTTGTTATTTTCTAGTCTCATTTGTTTCCCTTTTTTCACTTATAACTGAGTTTCCACATGACCACATGTTTAATGATTTCAAGAGTTGACTTCTAAAGAGATAATTATCCTCATAATAATAATATTATTATAATTATTATTATCATTATTATATACAAACAAAGGTCTACAACATAAAATTCAAGAAATGTAACTCATTGATCGGCATGACTGGTCTTAAGTCTCAAGGGTGGTACAAAAATAGTTAGGTCTCAAGGTTTTAAATATACCGTGTAAAAGTCTAACAAATATACAATTATGTACATGGATCTAAAGAATCTACATGAGAGGAGTCAGAAGAGATGTCTATGAGCTCTCTAGATACGGTGGTCTGGTTTGCACCAACCGTATCAGGGATACAACCTGAGATGTCCATAATCTCTTTTCTTTTTGCATAATGTGTTGTGCGCTTTGTGGGTTATGGTTTCTTTAGTGCATGATGAAAGCGAGTTCACCAAAGAGGGAGAATTGGAAAAGAAGGAAAAGAGTAAAAGAAAATAAAGCTTAGTTTTCAAGGTGCATAATTAACATTATTTTATTTTAGAAGTTTTGTAATGGATACGTTGCTGCAAATATTAATCCATGTTTCTCCATTATACTTTCTAACATTGTCTATGTTTTGGCTTCTTGGATTCCACTTAGCAAAGGATTTCAAATGTTTGAACTATTGATTGTTACTCATGCATGTACTTGTGATGAGTAAGGCATAGGGAGAGAGGGAAATGTGCGGAGTGAGAGAATGCGTAATCGTGGGCCTTAGGCAGCAGGTCAGCGGGTGAATTTTTATTATTATCAAAACTTAAAAATTAAAATATTACTTATTTATTAGTAAATGATTTACAGGTGTATATTTATTTATTTTTTTATTTGGTTTATTTCAATCCTATTAGCAGTCACTTTATTAGTAACTCTCTTTTTATTTTAATTCTTTAGTTTAACTAATTATTTTTTATCTTGTGTGCATTATTACAAGGATTATTATATGTGTTATTCCATTTAATCAATAGGTTACGTGGTCCATCCTAAAATGAGGATCAGTTATATTGTAACAATTCTCTCATTGACTATTTCTTTGAATTACAACGTGCTTTTTCGATAAAATTCTAATGAGTTTAATTGTTTCTATAGTTATTGAGTGTATTTGCAGCTTCATTTCCATTCCACTTCCTTATGTGTTTATTTGTGTATGTTGATTTTAATTCATTTTATTGTATCAAATATTTTGTTATTGAGAAATGATTGATGTGGATTGAAAGATTAATTGTGTGTCGTATTTCATTGACAAGTTTTTTATGTTCATGATAATTGGTTGTATTTGTTTTTAAAAACGAGAGGGATGATTGTTTACTGGGAAAGGAGGAGTGAGGTTACCCCTAGTGACATCCTTGTGAAGCATGGTGTTTCAAAATATAAGGAAGATTAAAATATGAGCTTGTCAAAATATTTTGTGCTTTTCTTCAACCAGATATTTAGCTTTTCTTCAACCGCAAGACTTGGTTAACAACTGCAATAGCAGCAACAAATTCAACTTCTGCTATAGATTGCGCAACAATGTCTAGTTTTTACAAGCTCCATGAGAAAATACTAGATCCAAAGCTGAAACAGTACCCTGAGGTACTCCTCATATCATCGATTGAGCCACCCTAATCGCTATCTGATTTGTTCTTGAAGAAGAAGATCCAGGACATTTTGGTAAAATCATCAATAAAAAGAAAATAATAAAGATTACCATTCAACGAAGGTGTTCTTTTTGGACAAGTAGCATCTTTGTGAATCAACTGTGTCTTCCTTAATGCTATTTGTGTTGTCTTTGAGGAAGGTTTTCTTTTTTGCTTGCCAAATTGACTGGTTTTGTAGTTTGAGATTCGATTCACAAGCTTAGGAACATCATGTGTTAGTCCTTTTTGACTCAATTGCAACAGCCCTTGGTGATGATAATGCCCAAGCCTCTTGTGCCAGATTTTGGTGACATCTTCTTTGAGTCAGAAAGCTTGCTCCTCCTCCAATAGATTAAGAGCAAAGCTTTTTCTTTTCATTTTTACCTTGAACACATCTTGACCGGTTGCATCTTTAATCAAGCAATATTTGTTTTCAAAAATAACTTTAAATCCTTTTTAAATCAGCTGACCAACACTTAATAAGTTTTGGTCAAGTTGAGGCACAAAAAGAACATCAGTAATAAATTTTGTGCCTGCACAACTTGTTTTTGCAACTGCCCATTTTCCTTTGTCTGTAATATAATCACCATTACCTATTCTAACTTTAGTGACATTAGTTGGCCTCAAATCTTTGAAGAGTGTCTTGTCAGAGGTCATATGGTTGGTACAACCACTGTCAATTAGCCAACTTTAATTTGATTCATTGCTCAAGAAACAAGTTGCCACAAACAATATGTTCTCCTCCTCTTGATCTACAATTTGAGCTCCTTTATCATGAAGATTTTTGTTTTTACAAACTACAGCTTCATGCCCCATCCAGTTGCACTTGCTACATTTTTCCTATGATCTTTTCCAACATTTGAAAGGTGGATGACCTTTTCTACCACAATGTTGACAAGGTGGATAATTTTTCTTTCTTCCCTTGTCTTTTATCTAATTATTTGTTGGACTTTCATTGCTTGAGGCTTTGTTCTTTTTAACTCCATGATGCCTAACTAGCAAAGCACCTTCGACAGCGTGATCTTGTCTCATCAACCTTCGCTTCTCTTGGGCCTGCAAGGCATGCAACACTTCTGCCAAAGTAATTTTAGAAAGATCCTTTACTTTCTCCAATGAAGCTATAGATGGTTCGTACCTCTCCGACACGTTTACTAGAATTTTTTCAACAGTTCTGGAATATGCAAAATCATTTCTCAACAATTTTATCTTATTGGCAATACCCAGCAATTTGTCTGAATATTCTTTGATTGTGTGAGACTCTTTCATCTGCTGAAGTTCAAATTCCCAAGTTAAGCACTTGCATGCTTCAAATTCTTTCATCTCCAGCATATTGCGTCTTTAGATAATCACAAATTGCTTTGGCTGATTTGAGAGTCATGATCTTAGTAAAAATTGTTGTAGAGACACCAGCAAAAAGACATGACTTTGTCTTTGCCTTTCAGGTTTTCTTCTTTTTATGATTCTTGATTTGGGCTACAGTTGGATTGCCCGGCAGCGGAAGGACTTCATAATCCTCTTCTACAGCTTCCCAAAGATCCAAAGCCCCTAGGTAAGTATCCATTTTAACAGCCCAAAGATCATAGTGTTCTCTATCAAAGAGTGGAGGTTCAACTTGTGAGAAATTTCGTTCAACATCCATTTTCACAGGTCCGTAGGAAAAGGGCTCTGATACCACTTGTTGGTTTTAGGGAATAAAAAAGAAACTAAGTAATGAAATATTGGAAAGAGAGAATATATGAACTTGGAAGAGACAATTTGTGTTGAATACTTTATTCGATTCGGCTGTTGATTACAATATTTAATGGCTTGTAGTGAGAGAAAAACAAATATTTGTTACACCAACTGAGACTTGCTCGTAAAGTCTGAAACACTGTATAACTAATTGAAATGAAAATACTTTCTCTTGAAGTCTTGAAACCACTACTTTGATAAGGAAAAACTAGTTCAATAATGTAAACAATAAAACAAATAAAATTGACAGTTGTAAAACAAATATAAAGATGACATGTGCAATCTAAAAAAAATTACATTTACAAGATTATAATAAACCTTTAAATCCTTTTCAAAAAGTCAGTGTTGTACCAAAATGATTCTGAAATTATTATCTTATACGCTAGATATATGAATCAGCCATCATATGACAGGCTAAAACGAACCAACCGAGACCTCAAGGGCAAAGGCTTAAACATTCCCTATGCAACACGCCATGTTTAAGGAACCGGCACCTTGAGATTAAAGGCTTAAGGCTGAACATTTGAATAAGAGCAACAAGCGGCACACTTAAAACCGTAAATCAAAGGCGAAAACCTCTGCTATAAGGCTTAATTAGAGGAAATGACGTGGTTAAGTGGCCCAAACCTAGGACGAGTTTTACAATGATAGCCTAGTCTATTTATGTATTGTTATTCAATGAGAATGGGATTTCCACAACAACAATCTGTATTAACATAAAATGTGAAATTTGAATTCATAGATAATCAAAATAAAACTCTAGTTTAGAACGAAAAACAAAGCTAAAATTACTTAAGAAGCACCATATAAATTTGTCCGTACTGCAACCTCTAGCACAGCTATCCATACTAAAGAAAGCATTTGCACAGACTCTACACAATGCTTGTGACATAACGTTAAGTCAATTACAGGTGTGTTTCATGAAGACTGAAGAGGATCCTGTCACTGATACCATCCAAGAAGAAGAGTACCAGGCTAGCCCGTTGAATGTAAGTGCAACTATCAGGGCATCTAATACTACCAAAAGGGTACTTCTCCATTGAGAGTGCAAAATTTGCATGAAAAGTTAATGCATTTATGGGCCACGACCACACTGGAAACTAACGACAATTGGATGTTGGTATTTTAAATTCTCCTTAGCGTTGCTTGAAAATATGTGGAAGTTCTTTGCTGTTGGGACATGGAACAAAGCCAGGGAACATTGCGCGTGTCAGCATGGACACCAGATTCTGCGCAATGATGGATCACAATTTTCGGTTTGTGGAAGAAGACACACCAGAAATGCAACAAAAGTCCTGCTATGCACAAAGGTATATCTCTCTATCTAATGATTGAGTGATAATCATAGATTTTAAGACCCCTAGACTTTTTCTAATTGACAATTTTGAGAACCAATAAATTTTATATGTTGTATGAGAGCATGTATTTTCAATAAATGGTTTACATTATTATTAATTTATTTCTCTCTGTTAAGTATAAACTCTAATTATGAAATCTAGGAACTTTATTTCCACTGCACTTGATACTAATTGGCTTTCAACAATATGTTTATGTTTTTATCATATGCATTCCAACTGCGCTTCTCCACTTTCCTACTAATGTTTATCGTTGTGGATATTATTATTATTATTATTATTATTATTATTATTATTATTATTATTATTATTATTATAAAACTCAACAGCCATTGACATTGTTTTGAAGGCACTGATCCTTCGGTGAATTTGTGGAACTCTTGTAAGCATAGATCTTTCGGAAAGCTTTATTTTAATAATAAAAAAAAAGGAATTGATCTAATATATTAGTATAAAATAATATTATAGTGTTGGTTCAATGTGATCGAAAGAAAATAATGAAATTTGCCACACAAATGATCAGATACAATGTTATGAATAATTGAAAATAGTATATATGTGTTGGTCATGTCAATTTTAAAATTAATTGTATGATAGATTTGTTAATCAACAAACTGGTCAAATGTTTAAGGTTATTTAATTCTAAGTTAATGATAAATTTTTTCAATTACACATAAAATGATGGATACTAAATTATGTGATTATTGGTTTGTGGGTATATTGGAATTCATTGTTATGAGATATTTATGGATGACACAAAGGTTAATTGATTGTTATTATAATTATTAAATATAGTTATAGGTGATTTATGTACTATTAGTTTATTTATATACCAAAGTAGTATGCAAGACATATTGGTGCTAGTTTAATCGGTAAATAATATTAAATTTTATTAGCATCATTATGTTATGTAATTAAAAACACATATGGTTAGATCAAGGTGATTAACGTCTCTAAGTTTTGATTTATTATAAGATATAGACAAAACATCTCAGACAAATATTTGCAAGCAAAGTCAGATGGAACAAGCATAGATGGAAGATGACCCCTCAAAGTAGAAGTCATTCGTTTGTCTCAAAGCCAAAACATCAAACGGAAGGATAGACGAAATTCTTCAAACGAAGCTTACAAGCCATCCTTAAGACTGAAGATTCACATCGTCTGTCAAGGAGATGAAGTATAGTCTGAGTAACTCGCACCAAGATTCAAATCTTCTTAGTTACTCTTAGGAGCTTCCAAGATCAGTATGGGGATTCAAGCTTTCATATGCAACACGAAAAGGTTTCACCCTTTTCCAGAAAATCTTTATACGAAGTCAAAAAAAGGACTGAGCAAGCCATCAAATTCGCTGCACACGCTATCCCATCACTTGATTGCGCTCTGACACCTTTTTGGCATGCATTTGGAAAAAGCTCAACGATATTCTTCTGTTTCTAACAGACATCTGAAGACTTTGCCTATATAAAGGACTTCACTCCTCCAAGTTTAAGTTGGCGAACACGCTTAAAATTCTAAGTCATTGTGATTTCGCTCACTGCTACTTTTGTGCTTTACTGTATATCCCTCTCTGCGAAGAGGAAAACTTTTCTTTCTAGAAAACTATCTAAAATCCACTTGTGTGGTGCTTTAGCCTGAGGAGGCTGTGTGTTCAAAGAATACCTGGTTGTTTAGCTTGAGAAGGTTGTGTTCAAAGAATATCTTGTTTTAACCAGAAGTGGTTGGGTTCAAACAATACTTGTAACCATTTCACGGTTAGTAGTGTAAACTCAGTTGTTGCTGGGTAACTGGACGTAGTCTTGAATAGACGAACTAGTATAAAAATATATGTGTTTTTCTCCTCGAACTTTGTACTTAACGGGGATAATCTATTTATAATGTCTGTCTCTTAAAATCAACATTTGAAGATAAGAATTGTTTTGTCTGATCCTGTTTAAACCCACACACGAAAGGAATTAAATTTTCTGATCAACATAATTCAACCCCCCTTCTTGTGTTTTATCTTTTACAGTTTGGTATCAGAGCTCAGCCTCTAAGGGTTGAGCGCTTAACAGCTGTTAGAGGAAAGGATCCAAGATGGAGTCGCAAGGACCCTCGTTCTTGTTTGGTGGGTCATCTATGAACAAGCCGCCGACATTCTCTGGAGATGACTACCCTTACTGGGCTGACCGGATGGAGATGTACATCAACTCTACCCAGTACAAACTGTGGAACATCATTACTCAAGGAGATATCCCTATTGTTAAACCTGAAGTTTAATGGGGAAGTGAAGAATATTCACTTATGAAGCTCAACAACAAAGCTAGATATGCTCTTATGTGCGCTCTATCAAGAACAGAATACAACAGATTCTGTGCCTACAAAACCGCAAAAGAGCTCTGGGACGCCCTCAAGATTTCCTATGAAGGAACTGAGGATGTTAGAATGAGGAAAGCTGCTACTCTTCAAAGAGAATATGAGATTTTCTCTATGAAGAAAGGAGAATCTATAGATATGATGTTTGGAAGATTTCAAACCATATTAAATGGACTTACTGCGTTGGGAATTACGTTTACCAAAACTCAGAACAACATGAAGATTCTGGACAGCCTTCCTCCTTCATGGGAAGCAATGTCCACTGCTATTTCAGTTGGGCGCGATATGAAGACATTAACTCCTGATGTGTTAATCAGTGCTTTGAGAGCACATGAGGTACTTCTCTATAAAAGAGACAAAATCAAAGTTCAAGAGTCCATAGCTCTTCCGTCTGTCAACACTGTTCCAAAGGAGGAAACTGCTAAGAAGGAAAGAAAGAAGAAACATAAGGTCTTAAAAGCTGACACAACCGAGTCTGATTCGTCTGATGATGAGATTTCTCTCATGGCTAGACGCTTCAAGAAGATGATGAAGAAGAAGGGTAGAGGTCAACGCTTCTTCAAGAAGAAAGAAAAGAAGTTCCCTGAGAAGCCTTCAAGCAAGGAGGAAAGCTCAGAGATTGTCTGCTATGAATGCAGAAAACCTGGACACATGAGATCAGAATGTCCAAGGTTGAAGAAGAGATGGAATCCTCGCAAAGACAAAAGTAAGAAGAGCTTGCTGACGTGGAAAGACCTTGACAATGAAAGCTCGAGGAATCCCACAGAAGAAGAAGAAACAACAAACATCTATCTCATGGCCGGAGACGATGTCTCATTTGAGGTAATTGAAACTCAAACTTCTTCATCTTCTTCGTCTGAGTCTGAGTCAGAATCAGAGGAAATATTATATGATACACTTTTGGTAAACTCACGTTTTATTGCTGAGCAATACAAAGTATGCAAAGCCAAGTTGAAACAAACTTTGGAAGAAAATGCTACTTTGAGAACTGAAAATGAGTTAATGCAAAAGAAAGTATCAGATGAAATATCATTTGAGTCTAAAAAGGATATTTTCATTCTTGAAATTGAAATATTAAAGAAAGAAAATGAATCCTTACTCAAAGACTTTTTAAAATATGGGAGGTCTCCGTCTGACAAAAGTGGACTTGGCTATGTTGAAAAGACAGACGAAAAGAAAACAAAATTTACTTCGTTTGTCCATAAGAAGAAGAATAAAAGCTATAATAAGGTTCCTACTTTGAGAACTGAAAATGAGTTAATGCAAAAGAAAGTATCAGATGAAATATCATTTGAGTCTGAAAAGGATATTTTCATTCTTGAAATTGAAAGATTAAAGAAAGAAAATGAATCCTTACTCAAAGACTTTTTAAAATATGGGAGGTCTCCGTCTGACAAAAGTGGACTTGGTTATGTTAAAAAGACAGACGAAAAGAAAACAAAATTTACTTCGTTTGTCCATAAGAAGAAGAATAAAAGCTATAATAAGGTTCCTAATGATTATAAAAAGAATGGAAGAACCTTAAATAAAAAGAAATATTCTTCAAATAACAAAGGAGGACCCAAAAGGATTTGGGTACCAAAGTCACTCATTATTCCTGTTGCAGATGTCCTTAATAGGAAAAGAGAAGTCTTCAAGCTGGTACCTGGACAGTGGATGCTCACGACACATGACGGGAGACCTGTCTATGTTCCAAGATCTCAAACCAAGTAAAGGGTCTGTATCTTATGGTTCAGGGAAAGGTAAAATCCTAAGTATTGGGACTGTTGGTAAGATACTGATAAGTGCTTAATTAGACATGTTTTCCTAAGTGTTTCAAGCTCATTTTCATGCAATTCAACTAGATTTAGTTGTAGTTTAGTCAAGAAAAGAATGAAAATACCATAATTGCTTAGTGTTAGTCTTAAGTTGATGTTTTGTTAGTTTTGTAAGTTTTTATTGAGTTTTAAGTCTCTTTAATCCTTCTTTTGTTGATTTTTGTAGGACTATTGAAGAAAAGATGGGAGCTTGGTTGATTGCAATGAACATAAGAGGAAGATGCAAGCAAGAAGAACAAGCATGGAAGCCCAAATCAAGATCAGAGCAAGTCAAGTGAGCAAACCATGGCTGTATAAATGCGCCAGGGCGCAGTTCAAAGACCCAGGGTGGCGAAAAAGGCACCAGGGCGCAACAGAGCGGCGCATTTGATGCCAGCTCTCTGGACAAATGCGCCAGGGCGCACTTTCACTCACAGGCTGGCGCATTTGACGCCAGGCAGTGCGCCAGGGCGTGGTTTCCTGCTATTCTTCTTCACCTAATGCGCCAGGGCGCATTTCTACTTACAGGGTGGCGCGTTTCTTCCCCTATATAACCAGAACTAGGGCGCGAAATGTAAGGGGGGCCTGCATTTTTTCTGTTATTTTCAGTTAGCTTCTCGTGCACGACTCTCGTTTTCTCTCTTCTATCCATTTCCGATTTCCTCCTTCTCCATCAAAATCTTGGAGTTTCTTGAAGAATTGGAGCTTGCGGAAGCAAGATTCTACGATTCATGGAGTTCCTATCGGTTTTGATTTCTATTTTCTTTACTTCTTTTCATCTTTCCATGCTAGGCTAGACTTCTAGGTTAGGAAAAGGGGAATTCAATTCTGGACTACTTGTAATGACAGTTCTATGTTAATGAAAGTGTAATTTCAATGATTGATTGATCTTTTCCTTGCTTAACGCTGATTCTTGAGATTTAATTCATGAAATTCAAATAGAAATAGAGATATTAATGTTTGATTGAATTGAACTCTGTCTTGAGAATTTGTATCTCGTGTCAACTATGAGATCGAGAGATGAATAGTTGAAGAAGGAGAGGAAATGTATCACTATAGTAGTGCATGAGTCTAGAGATAGAACTTGCATGCTATGAGATGTTATGACTTTATCTGTTTCGCTTCTTGAATGTGTTGCTGTTTTTACCTAAGAAATTAGGATCTATGGTGAACATTCAACAGGACTAAACACCTAGGGATAGGCTTAGTCTATGGTATCACAAAGTCATGTTTCCAATTAATTGAAATCCACTGGATTAACATAGGAAATAGTTGCAGTAAAGAAGGAATTGAAGGAACCTCTTTCCTAACTCATTTCATAATTCTGAAACTTAAACATTTACTACTTGCGTTAATAGTTCATAATAGATTGCTGAATTTTACTTAATTAATTGCTTACATTCATATAGTACTTAGTTACACCAATGCTTCATACTTTGGTTAGTTCTACTAGCAAACAAATTAAGCATTTGATACTTCTCACATAGTCCCTGTGGAATCGACAACCCTTACTCTCACTTTTCTAAACTTGAACGACTGGTACACTTGCCAAATATAGACATAACAACACACACATATCAAAAGTCACAACAGATACCCGATCCTTTCATCCAAAATGTGTCTTATGTTAAAGGCGTCAACTTCAATTTACTTAGCATAAGTCAATTTTGTGACAGTGGATATGAAGTAGCTTTTAACTCTGATGAGTGTATAGTCAAGAACAAAGACAAATCCATTCTGTTTGTTGGGAAAAGAAAGAACAATCTTTTTGAGGTTTAACTTTCTGACCTTAGTGATCAGAATGTAACATGTTTGATTTCAGCAGACAATGAACGAGATATCTGACACAAAAAGCTTGGACATTTAAGTCTCAAGTATATTTTTAAAATTTCTAAAAAGGATCTTGTGAAAGGTTTGCCAAAAATATCTTGGAAATCCAATCGTCTGTGTGAATCTTGTCAGCATGGGAAATAACTCAAAGCTTATTTTAAATCCAAAAATGTTGTTTCCACGACAAGACCCTTAGAACTGTTACATATTGGTCTCTTTGGACCTACTCAGACTGAAAGTCTTGGAGGCAAGAGATATGGATTTGTAATTGTAGATGATTATACTAGATTCACATGGGTATACTTCCTAGCCCATAAACATGAGTCATTCAATGTCTTTGAAATATTCTGCAAACATGTTCAAAAGGAAAAAGGAATATGTATTGCGTCTTTTAGGAGTGATCATGGAACATAATTTGAAATAATTTGAAAATTCTGAGTTCAATGTCTTCTGTTTTGAAAATGGTATTTTTCACAATTTTTCGTCTCGAAGAACTCCTAAACAAAATGAGGTTGTGGAAAGGAAAAATCGTACTTTACAAGAAATGGCTAGAACTTTGTTGCATGAAAGCTCTCTTCCAAAATATTATTGGGCAGAAGCAATTAATACTTCCTGTTATATTCAAAACAGAATATTAATAAGACCAATATTGAATAAGACTCTATATGAACTATGGAAAGGAAGAAGACCCAACATTTCTTACTTTCATCCTTTTGGATGTGAATGTTTCATTTTGAATACTAAGGATCAACTTGGTAAGTTTGATTCAAAGGTGGTAAAGGGATTTTTACTTAGATACTCCAATACTTCTAAAGCTTATAGAGTTTTCAACTCTAACACGCAAGTTGTAGAGGAATCTATTCATGTGAAATTCCAAGATAACTCAAAGGCCGATAAAGAAATATCAGACCTAGAAAATCTGTTTGATAATTTGTAGATAACCTCCTCTGGTCAAGAAGCTGTTCTGTCTGTCCAACTTTATCCAAACACAAACATAGACGAAAGAACATCTCCCAGCACAGACGAACCCTCTTCGTCTGCCCCTCAACACCAAGATGATCATGCTCCTGTCAGAACTTGGAGGTTTGCCTCAAATCACACCGAAGATTTGATCATTGGAGATAGACATCAAGGAGTTCAAACTAGATCTAGAATGAGAGATGTTTCTAGACATGCTCTTATGTATGATATAGAGCCCAAAGATATTGAAGAAGCTCTACAAGAGAATGACTAGATTTTGGCTATGGAAGAAGAACTGAACCAGTTCAAAAGGAATGATGTATGGACTCTAGTGGAAAGACCAAGGAACAAAAGCATCATTGGAACGAGATGGGTGTTTAGAAACAAGCTTGATGAAGCTAGAAAAGTTGTAAGAAACAAGGCTAGGTTAGTAGCTCAAGGCTATAACCAACAAGAAGGTATTGACTTTACTGAAACCTTTGCACCTGTAGCTAGGTTAGAAGCAATTAGAATTTTACTTGCTTTTGCTGCTCACAAAAATATCGTTCTATATCAAATGGATGTGAAAAGTGTCTTTCTAAACGGTTTCATTGAAGAAGAAGTGTATGTTAAACAACCTCCTAGTTTTGAGAGTCAATCTCAACCAGATCATGTTTTCAAATTGAAGAAACAACTTTATGGTCTTAAACAAGCTCCTAGAGCTTGGTATGACAGACTGAGTTCTTTTCTTCTTAAAAATGATTTTTCAAGAGGAAAGGTTGATACAACTCTCTTCAAGAAAAGTGTTTCTAAGGACTTTATCATTGTTCAAATTTATGAAGAAGATATAGTCTTTGGAACAACTAACGAATCCTTGTGCAAGGATTTCTCCAAGTTAATATAGGAAGAGTTTGAGATGAGTATGATGGGAGAATTAAAGTTCTTCCTAGGACTTCAAATCAAACAGACGAAACAAGGCATCTACAAACAGACGAAACAAGGCATCTACATTCATCAACAGAAGTACACCAAGGAGCTTCTAAAGAAGTTCAAAATGGAGAATCTAAGCCCATGAAGACACCAATGCATTCGTCTGGTACAAATCTCAACAAAGATGAATCAGGTAAGACCATTGATCAGACGGTAGTATACAGAGGTATGATTGGATCTATACTCTATCTCACTGGCTAGTAGACCGACATTATGTTTAGTGTTTGTCTATGTGCACGTTTTCAATCTGATCCTAGAGAATCTCATTTGCAAGCTGTAAAACATATCTTGAGATATCTTATTGGAACTACTAATCTCTCTTTGTTTTATAAGAAAAATAGTAATTTCAATCTTAGTGGCTATTGTGATGCTGATTATGCTGGAGATAAAGTGGAGAGGAAAAGCACAAGTGGTGGATGTCAATTTCTTGGCACATTACTCATCTCTTGGTCAAGCAAGAAGCAAAACTCCATTACACTCTCAACCACTGAAGAAGAATATATTGTTGCAGCTGGATGTTGTTCATAATTACTTTGGGTAAAACATCAACTTGAGGATTACTCCAGGTTTGAGACTCAAATACCAGTATTTTGTGATAATACAAGTGCAATCAATCTCAGCAAAAACCCTATTCAACATTCAAAAGCCAAACATATTGAAATCAAATTTCATTTTATAAGAGATTATGTTCAAAAAGGTATTTTCGATATACAGTTTGTTCAAACTGACTTTCAATGGGCAGATATTTTCACGAAAGCTTTAGACGAAACTCGTTTTAACTTCATTAAAAAAAATTTGGGAATTGTTTCTTTAATTGACTAAGTTATTTCGTCTGTGCCTTTTAACTGTTTATTTCGTCTGTCTTATTTATTCGCGCTAATAAGAAACATTGCGTCTGATCAAGTTGAATCAGTTTGAGGAAATTCAACAGACGCAAGGTTATTATTTAATTAATTTAAAGTTGAGTGTGCAGGGACAAAATAAATGCAGCATTAAATGTGTCTGTTATTTATTGCACTATTCTAGGACGTTGAAAAGCACGCGCAGTGAATTGTAGAGATCAAATCAATCATTTAAAAGGCAATCATGAGGCCACGTCAAATCAGGGGCAGTTTCAACTTCTTTCGTCTAATGAATTATAACCGTTTCAATCTTTGACTATAAATACTACAAAGTTCACTCCTTTACTTTTTACAGTATTCTATATTCTCTGAAATTTTATCTTCTCTAGAAATCTCATACTCACAAAATCTTTCTTTTTCAAACCTAGAAAATGGCCGCCAAGAAAACCAAGACTACTGAAGAGACTTTCTTTACGCGAGATCTCTTCTTACCCAGCAAGTGGATTGCCAAATCCACTCTTGAAGGTGTTTCAAATCGAGTGTCGAGGATGCTGGCCCACAATGGGTCGATGGACTTTGCTGAGAAGAAAGGTTCATGGCTGATGGAGGCTTACGCAAAATTCTGGAGTGATGCCCGAGAGTTTGATGATGGTATCTTTGGTACCATTGACAACAAGGAATACATTGTCACTGTGGATACCATTGCTGAGGCTGGAAAGTGCAAGGCAGAAGGTCGCTTCTACAACGCTGATTGGATGAAGATTGAGTCTAAGGCGCATGTTGATAACATGTTCTATGGAAAGGCTTGCGACCCTGAAGATCCCAAATTTTTGAGATCTGGGAACCTCCTCCCAACATGCAGAGTCATCCACAACCTTCTCTACAACATCTTCACCCCTCGAACAGGCTCTAGAGACAATGTGAGTCTTCAAGACCATTTCTACATGTTCTACTATCTTAGGAAGGCAAATATAAGTCTTCCTCACCTGATTCTTGATCATTGGGTGAGCGCCTTGAAGAATAGAAACATTTGAAGAAATAGCAGCATTCCCTACGCTACTCTTTTCTCTCAAATCATCATCAACCAAGGTTTTGACGCCACTAGAGTAGTGTGGCACAAAGAAGGAAAAGAAGTTAAAGGGAGCACCTTTGCGAAGATGCGTCTGGCCCCTGGCTTCCTTCATTATCGAAGTGGAGAAGAAGAACCCCTCTCTCCTATGTCCCAAGATCCTCCTCACAGAGCTTGCATAAAGTGTGCAAGACCAAGCGGCTTTGAAACTCAAACACAAACCCAAACACAAACTCAAACACAAACTCAAACACAAACTCAAACACAAGCCCAAACACCAATCCTTTCACCTCCACCACCTGTCACTGTAATAGAAGTTCCTTTTGAGGATATTGTTGTTGAACCCCTCAGTAGAAAAAGGAACATAAGAATAAAACATGCAGCGTCCAAGACGCAAGCAAAAGAAGTTTCCCCAAGTGAAGATGAAGGGGTAACTAAAGCATCTGAGGATGCACCGTCTGTTAGAATCTTGACAGACGAAGAAAAACAAAGGAAGGCAGCTGAAGAGAAAGCTAGAGCAAGGGAGATTGCTCTACAAAAGGCTGCAAAAGGTAAGGAAAAGATGAAGCAAAAGCAGAGGCTTGCGTCTGTGATTGTTGGAGAAACAGACGAAGCTAAGCAATTAAAAGAGGCTAGAAAAGTCTCTATGCTGCTTGAAGCTGAAAGGGAACGTTTGTTCCAAGTAAGCATCAGAGGCATTGGATAGTCTGAAGCTGCTCCTGCACCAGCAACTTCAGAGGGCATGAATAGTGAAGAAAAACTGTCCAGATTCAGCAAGACAATGCTCAGTTAGTAGTAGAGGAATTGGAAACCATGTTGAATGAAGAGACTCCAACCATGGAAGCTTCAGAACCTTTACTCCAAGGCGAATATAAGAGTGCTAGCACTGATCCTATTGTTGCGTCTCCTCTCAATGCTGCTTTTGATCATACGATACTTGCTGCGTTTGAGGAAGTGTCTTGCCATCAAATGTTAGAAGCTGCGTCTGAAGAAACTTCCTGCTCACAGACGATGGAGATTCCGTCTGTGGTCATCATTAATGATGACACATGTTCTTCGTCTAATGAGGAACATGTAGAAATAAAAAGGCTAGTTCTGCCTTTGGTGAGATCACATGCTGAGCTGCTGAATTCAGATGAACTCCCACTTAAGCACAAGACAGACTATTCGTTTCTCAACGAATTAGTTATGAAAAGATATGCTGAAAGTTCTTGTGCAGAGAGGCCAATCAAGCCAGATTGGTTGCTAAAAGATCAGATTGAAGATGTCTGTGATCTTAGTGATGGAGAACCGTCTGAGTCTTCTACAGATGGATACTTTGCAGATAATGAAGACAGTTTTATTCAAGACACTCCCTATGTCGAGTTGAAGAACCCTTATCGCTACAGAGGAAAGAAGGGATTCCAACTTGGGAGATTTGTCAATCCCATCATCTATCACCAACCCTTGAAGCCAAAGGACTTCAATGATGATGTAAAATATTCCCCGGAAGAGCAACGCGATTGGCTAAAGCGTCTGCCCTAGGATAAGTTGGCACATCTAAACATCAAAGGTTTAGAGAACATTGTTGAGTATCAGGATCATCTTGCTGGGATGTTAATTGAAGGACTAGCACTTGGCTATGAACCACACATTCCATCTAGAGAATACATCAAATGGAAGGTTCAACATGAGGATAAAGCTCCTACTTTTCATCATTGCATATATGGAGATCCAGACTCCAAAGTTTATGAGACAAGAGACTGTGATCATTGGCACTTGGATGCCATTGATAGTTATGATCCGTTCACCTTCATAATCCCTATGAACCAAACAGAGTATGTGGGACAAGGCCATGCTCTAGGGGTTGTCCTTCCATGGAGAATACCACATTGTCCAGGGATTCGTCCGCGCTACTCCCTCCTCATCGATGAATGTCAAGACCCTGAAGACTTTGCTCATGCTCTACCTGAAGACTATAACATTGCCTTCAGAATTATGGCTAATGCTTATAGAAGAGAAGAAAAAGGAAGGTTAGCCTCCTTTTCTCAGATACAAAGAAGAGCAAGGAAGGAACTCAGGCCTTATCCTTTCATGATGGGATCTCAGTTCTCATCTTTAGTCACAAACGAAACCAAGTATTTCATTGTCATGGATCGCTCAAGACCATGCTTGGTTAAGTTTTTGGCCAAAGGGAAGGAGAAAAGGACATCGTCTGCCCCCAAGCAATTCAAGTTCGCAAGGCACATTGCCAAGCGACTTCCGTCTGCTACCTACGATCATCTTAAGGCTATTCAAGCTCAAGCCTTAAAGCCTATCAATCCAAAGATTCAAAGGATGATGGAGGATTATGAAGCTACCTCAGCTTTTTGCTCAGGAACTTCATTTGATGAAGAGTCTGTCACATGCGACAAAGTCTACCCTGTAGGAGCTTTCGCCTACACTCTTCCTCCTCATGAACCTCAGTACCTTCAACTCACTACCTTCGACAAATCATATTCTTAGCAATGGGAGCACAACTTCAACACTCTCATGAAACTTCCTTTGTTCTCCTTGCGTTTGAAGGGGACTCCAGTGGAGATCATTGAAGATGACTCAGAGCCAATTGTTGAGGAAGCAGTGACTGATGAGGAGCCTCAATCACCAGAAGATCTCGCTGACAAGTATAATGCTTTAAAACGCAAATATGATACTCTTGAAGAGAACTGTGACCACTTGAAGAAAAAGAACAAGGAGCTTGAAGAAAATCAAGTCTCTATATCTACTGAGATGCAGTAGCTACAGAGTATTGTGATGAGTCTTGTACAACATCAACCTCAGCCTCCACCATCTTGATTTTGATGATTCTCAGCCCAAGGGGGAGAATTATTTGAGGGAAAGGTTATGCTAACGGGGAGCATGGTAAGTCTTTGAGCTATGAAAAGCATCTGTCTGAGGGGAAGAACAAAGACGAATGAAGGATGAAGACTATGTACTTATTTGTTTTTATTTTTGTTGCTCTAATTCTTTCAGTGGATCTATTTGTACAGTTCTGAACTTATAATTCTTTTATCTGTTTTGATCTGATTATTTGTTTATGTTCTTCTGAATCTTGTAAGCCTGTAAATGGATTACATAACATTGATGTAACAATTCTTATAAAGAGGTATATTCAGAGAACATCATCTTGATGTAATTCTGGCTGCTTGTTATTATTCTGTTTTAGCTAACTTTGTCTTATGCAGATGCTCTTTTGAGAAAGTTGCTAGTATGGTCTGTAATCATCAAAAAGGGGGAGATGAAAGTAGACAAAGCATTTCAGACAAAGCATTGCAAGCAAAGTCATAAGCAAAGTCAGACGGAACATTTCAGACAAAGCATTGCATGCAAAGTCAGACGGAACAAGCATAGACGGAAGATGACCCCTCAAAGTAGATGTCATTCGTCTGTCTTAAAGTCAAAACATCAGACGGAAGGATAGACTAAATTCTTCAGACGAAGCTTACAAGCCATCCTTAAGACCGAAGATTCACATCGTCTGTCAAGGAGATGAATACACCTCGCACGAGTAAAGACTTAACTTGTAAGACTTAGATCTCTAGGGGTGGACCATTCGTCTATGTCAACTCAACTCACATGACTTTCCACTAAGCTCGTACTGAGGCCCACATTATTCAAGGTTATGCATATATGAACACGATATTTTCTCCGCTCTCAAAATATGTATGATTGTTATAATTTTAATCTTTCACAAATCCATTGTATAAATCATAAAGTTATAAGCTCAATTTACGTCATAGATTAATAATATATAATCCAAGACTTATCATTTTAAAACCCTTAAAAAAAATTGAAACATGAATTATTTTAGAAGCAGCACTTATCATTATTATTAATTTATGACTTATCAATTCAAGAATAAAAAACTATAAAAATTAAGACACGAAAAAGTTAAAAAATTTTAGAGCCCAAAACTTTAAAAGATTTAGTACTCTAGAATTTTTAGAAACTTAAAACTTAAGAAATTTTTAAATTTCCCTCACACATATATAATCAAAATATTCAATATTTAGAATTTTTAAGAATATAGAAATACATAGGAACTTAAATGTTTGTGTGATTAGGAATTCATAAAACTCAAAATCTTAAAACTTTATAATACTTAGAAATTTAGATACTTTAAAAACTTCCCTCACTTTAATAATTTCTCTTGATCCTTCTTTAGAAAGGCTTTCGAAAGTTGAAACATGGTTGATCCTGCACTCCACACAAATACACATGAAGTAGGCTTTAGATAAGTTTGGAAAAATTTATAATTTGTCTAAAATGTGTCACGGTTTTGGTGAGTTTGGAAAAGAATTTTTTTTTTTTTTGATGTTTTGGCTACAATTCTCCACAACACAAAATGGTCCCTTGGTGGGGTATTTATAGGTAAAAAAATATCATTAAAAAATTCGATGTAACTAAGTAGTAAGGATAGTTTACTTACTCTAGTTACTTCAAAAGGCAACTAAGTAATTAATTTTTAAGATAAGTCAAGGCTTATCTTGACTTCACATTAATGGTGACCTGGTCGTGTGGTTTGATGGCTATACATTCTCCAATGTGAAATATTTTTCACTAAATGCCAAAGTTACCATTTTTTCAAAATTTTGCATTATTTTTCCAAAATTTGTATTGTTGTCGTGGCTAAATTTGTTTTTCCAAAATTTGTATCCTTTTTCATGTTTATTTACTTGTGCCTAAATTTACACAATTGTGCATAATTTTACATAATTACAATTTAAAAATTACATAATTTTAAGGTTTTATAATGAATTAAAATCCTAATATCTATTCTTAATTTTATGATTTTGATTCCACCCTTAAAATATTGTTTGTTATTATGCCATAATTAGGACATGACTTAAGAATCAAGGAGGTTGTTTAGTCCATTATGCAAGTGACCAAGGAAATCGAAGAGCTAGAAAGAAATCTGTGAAAAGCATGATAAATGTAAGAAGAGGCCAGTAAAAATTAACGAGGCATCTGAGCAAGTCCTAAGGAAATGGAGTGCATGACGGATAATCCTTAGCGATGGTGGTAAGTGTGAATAAAGGCCATTTGATGTCATTTACCAATCCTTACTTGTCATTTACCAATCATTTTGAGTTGGTGAGAACTTGTGAGTGCAGCTGAGTGAGTTGACTCTCAACATATCATTATGTGATGTTACAAAGGTAAGAGTACATTGCATTGGAAGCCCTAGGGCAGCACGCCAATATAACTAACTATTAACTATAATGGACAAAAGAGGGGCATGAGTTAAATGGCCAATCGAGATATAGTGTTTAAGTATGTTTCTCTATTTTCATTTTGTGGTTGTTTACAAGTTGGTGCTAACGCACGAAGGATCCACTCTTACCAATTTGTATGCTTAAAATGAACAATTTTGATGGACCTAACAAAAAGTAAAACTATTTTTTAAGAATATTTGTATGTTTGAAATTATTTATAGACCTAACAAAAAGTAAAACTATTTTTTTTTTCTAAAAGTATTTATGGACCTTAAAATAAAATAATGGCTTTCATCGATCGATTATAAGTATCTTCATTTGGGGCCAAAAGTAAGGGTTTTAGTTATTTTATCCTCAGACCGTCCCTGTCTCTAAATGCAGATCCAACTCATCTTCCATCAAGTACTGATGAACTTATAATTTTTGCTACTCACATAATTTGTTTAAAATGGTTTTTAATCTGTTTACACATACCAATAGCTTAAAGAGACAGAAATATGCAAACAAACTGTAGCAGTAATCAAAACAGAAAACATTTCGGTAATATGATATACATCTCCTTACATGAGATCTTCTTTATTGGCCTCTTCTTCTGCGGGTATTTGATATCCATCTTCCAATTAAAACAGAATCCTTAGCTTCCAAGGTGAGAAGTTGAAATTGAAGCATCTTCTGGTTCTAAAAACATTGAAATATCATAGGTTGTGTCCAGGTGAGATTGAGCGAGCAAACCGTTGTTTCTATCAGTTGCAGAATTGGGGTTTTCTGACAGGTCAATAAGTGTCACCAATCTTCTCATGGCAGCAGAAAACACCGCTGGCGGACAAAAAGTCTCGGTTCTGGGTGCAGTGGGCCGAGGCGGAATTCTCAAACTAGATTGTCTTAATCTCGGCTCACAATTACCAATGGCTCCTGCAGTGCCGTAAATTGGAATAGTTTCAGTTTCAATAACCTCTCCATCACAAACAGGACACTCCCTTACATTTTCATAGACATATGCCAACTGATGGAGGCATGACCAACAAAACAAGTGTCCACAGCAAGTCAGCACAGGATCTCTTGCCAAGTTCAAGCATATATTGCAATCAAAATAATTTCCAGATCCTCCGCATATACTGGCATCTGTTTTAACCCCTAATGCTTTAGCTACTAGATGACTACCTTTCTTGTTGAACCCTTTACCACTACCAGCTTCTCTCACCTCAACTTCCTGGATTTCCTTTTCTTCATCATGAGCATTATGGCGCCTGTTGGCTATGGAGATTATAACTTCAAAGCGCCTAATACATTCCTGCATCAGAACAAAACCAAGGCCCCACATTCAAATCAAGCTTGTGCAACCAACCACATTTCATATTTATCAAAACCCTAATAGAAATTTTCAAAAACTACATCCTGTAAAAATAATCTAATGCAGATGCTCATCCAATATAATGATTTTAATGATATACTCAAATATTGCAATCAAAACCCTTTACCACTATCAGCTTCTCTCACCTCAACTTCCTGGATTTCCTTTTCTTCAGCATGAGCATTATGGCGCCTGTTGGCCATGGAGATTATCACTTCAAAGCGCCTAATACATTCCTGCATCGGAACAAAACCAAGGCCCCACATTCAAATCAAGCTTGAGCAACCAACCACATTTCATATTTATCAAAACCCTAATACATATTTTCAAAAACTACATCCTGTAAAAATAATCTAATTCAAATGCTCATCCAAGACAATCGTGTTCCTCAAAATTTCTTCTGTGTCCAACAATTATAAACCCAAAATTTTGTGATGCAATATAATGATTTTAGTGATATAGTCAAATGAATCGGGAAAGTAAAACCCTAATTGAATAAAAAATGTGATTTGAAAAATGAAAACTGAAATTGACTAGAAAGGGGTTAGAAATTACCATTGAGCTAGATGAGGACATTCTGTTGAATCTGTGTGGACCAGTGATGGTAAACTTGGAGATTTATATGTATAAGTTCAGACTGCCATTCACAGAATATACATGGGAAGACATTGCTAACTGCTAGGTTTTCAGTCACTTTTACCCTTTTAAATAAGAAGCATTAGTTAAGACTAGGCTTTGACCAAGAATACCGTGTCCGGTCTCAAGCATAAAAGATAAGAAATAATGTCTTGTTTTTTCCCAAAAATCAAGCACCCTTTATTAAAACTTGATATTAAAATTAAAAAAAAAAATTGTAGAAAGTTAAACTTCCTTTAAATGGATAGTGTTTTCGAGATGATATTATTAAATGGTGTGATATTAGTGAGATTTATTGATACTTGAAACTTGAATCAATCAAAAATCATTTCTTTGTTTTAATTCCAAATCAGAGCGAATATTATCACATTTAAAAAATATATTAACTATTTTCTTAATTCACTCCATTTATTTTTCACATAATGAAATAAATTGGTAATTAATGTTAATAATTACTTTATTTAATTACAAATGATTTATATTAAAAAAATTAATTTAAATATTCTAATATACTAGTTTTGTTATTTTACAGTAATAATTGGTGTTTTACAATAATAGTCAAAATTAATGTTTAATTTAAATATTTACTATGAAAATTACTGAAATTAAACTCAAACTTTATTGAAAAAAAAACATTTTAAATACCTGAGAACCTATATCAAAATTATGTCATAACTTATTTTCCATAATTATAACTATTTATTGTTTTTTAATTTTCTTTATTACTTTATAGGATTGGTATTTTAAAAGGAGAGAAGTTTGAAATCTCCTGCTTTCTATATAGTTTCATGAGCTTTTATTAATTTCATATTATATTTATTATATACCAATAAAAATATTTAATGTTTTAAGATTATTTTGAATTAAAAATTATCACTAACCACATTATATGGCATTCATTCTCGGATCGGTTGCTAGAATTTTGTATTCGCTTGAGAGTTACCGATCTCAAACATAGGTAAATAAATAAAGCACACTAATTAGGAAATCATAGTAAGTAAATAATAAATTTTGATGAACAACTTTATAGTTCATGGAATCTAGCAAAAGGAGCAACTGCAAAAGGAAATAAGAGAGATAATTTTCTAAAAAAGGAAACAAGGATCAAAAATGAAAGAGATGTAACTACAAAGACAAAGGCTAAATTAAAAAGTAAAAGATCACGACTCAAACTAGAGACAACAAGTAATGTCGCAAGGAGTAGATCATTCCCAAGCAATGCAGCGATAAAATCAATACTAAAGCCAACAAATAATATATAGGTGCTCATAATGCTTGTACTCAGGAGGATAATAGTAATAACAAGGCAATTATAGCGACATCTACAGTTAGCCTTCTTTACCTCATCAGTATTCTCAGAAAAACAAGTAGGATCGAATATCCAAAGAAAGGTAGGTAACTACAAACCTAGGATCAGTTTCGTGCATGTCAGTTGAATGTCAAACCTAGGATCAGTTGAATATCCAATAATGCATATTTTGAGTTGCAAACAAGTTAGTTGGCATAACTAAAGACTTGGTTAGTGATAGGCTAGCGCTGTAGAGGCTGGGTATGAATATAAAGGATGAATTAGTGTTTGTACATACCCTGCTCTATATATAAATAAGACTAAGAAAATATAAAAAGTAAACATTTCATTTCCTTCTCCATAGAGGAGCTTTGGCAAACACTTTTCATCAATTATAAAAAACACTTACACTTGAAGAAATGGATGACTGTTTGACACCAATCACTCCTGCCTTACCCAAGTATTCTTTGGAAAAACATCTTAAGGCTACCAAGCCTAAGTATTATTTTGAACATAGCCTCTTCAGGGCAGTAACACAAGGTATTCTTTGAACTTAACCTCCTCGCGCTAACCGGTATTGTTTGATCACAGCCTCTTCAGGTTACCCACCATAAGAGGTGAATCTAACAAAAAAGGTGTCTAACTTGATAGATTTCAACCTCTATGCAAACAAGGGTATACAATCAGAAGCAATCTAAAGGCTTTTTACAACGAAAGAAGAATTCATCAAAGCAAAGGAGACAATGTCTATGTCCTTGAATTGCAGCATTCTCGCCAACTTGAATTCTCCAATCTTGTGCCTTTAAATAGAAAGTAATTTGTGGTAGGCGACTTCAAACTTTTCTCTTTCTTTTGACAAAAGTGAGCCTAATGTTCCTTAACATTTATTGAAGTATAGACTTGTCAAGATCAACATAAAAAGTTTCTATAATAATCCTATGTTCAGAGCTGAAAAATGTGATTCAATTTCTTGAACTAATCTAGGTGTTGAATAAATCTTTTTTGAGTTTTGTTTGAAATTTTTCAATGTGGGGAAACATTAACATGCTTGATTTGCATGTTGGCTGTTGTTAGCAGATTCTGCAAGCATAAACAAGTAGATTAGAATCTGATAGTATGAGATTGACAAAAAAAAAAATTGATACTTATTTTAATTTAGGAGTGCGTCTATTTTTTTATTAATCTATTTTGGATTTTTTATTCGTTTGCTAAGTATCTTCTTCGTCTGATCCAATCTAACTTCGTTTAATAAGTTTAAAAATTTTATTCATCTTATTAGTTCAAACTTTTATCTTAATATATTGTAATTATCAAAATTAGAGGGAAATAATTTTCCTGTAAACAAATTTGACTTAACACTTTTGTGTGTTGTATGTTAGCATATTGCCCTAAGGAGAGCATCAATATATATTGATTATTGTTTGAAAATTTTTATATATACTACGTGTATTTTATGTGTCGAAAACACTTGCGTGAATTTTTATTATGCAGTACCTGTTCCCAATTCATTGTATTTTCATGTATCATATGTGCCAATTTTTAACGGGCTTAACTTCTTTTGACTAGAATGAGCAACCCTAATTTCACCTCAGCGTACTAGATATTGACCTTGTTATAGTAGAAAAGAAGTGTGCTACTTTAAATGATTCTACTAGCAATGAAGTGAAAGCTCATTATAAAGCTGGGGAAAAATTTAATAGACTTAATCTAATGTTTATGAGAATGACTGTTACAAACAACATTAAGGCAGCTCTAATCAAGATCAATTTTACGGGACTAGTTGGAGAGAGCTCTTAAACAACTAATAAGTTTCTTGGTGCGATATTAATCAGTACATTGAAAACTATGAAGTCCAATGATTCTCGTACTATGCCTAAGGTAATACCCCGGTCTTTCACATCCTAAAAGTTCTAAATACTCTGATACCAACTCTGTGACGGCTTGATTCCAAAGTCACTAAAATATTCTTATTTTTTTTTTCATTTTAAAACAAATAATTTTTCAACAATGCATAAATGAAAATAACATTATTCAAGATTTTAAAATTCGACTTTGTCATCACAAATATACTCTATAATCCCTCTTTTTACCTGGAAAACATTTATCTTTTGCAAACTTATTAATAAATATTCCATATTTCTCATACGTAAATTTTTCTTTTTAAATAACAATATAACGAAATAACATCATGTTGAATATCACAACATGCCCATCTCGTTATTATTGAAATACTCTTATTTTTTTTATTCCTTTATTTTTAACAAAGATATTTATTCTCTTAAAACATTGTTGAATTTTAATTGAATAAATCTCATGATAAAAATCATGATTTTTATAAAAAAATGTCACCATATTTTTTTTTTCCTAGAAATACACTTTATCAAACAAATTATGAAACAAAATGTCATCACTGAATTAAAAATTTATTGCAAATATTCATAGAAATATTCAACGTCCACCACTAGCAAATAATTTACAAACAATCATCGAATTTTTAGGTTATAAATCATCATCATCCACAACACAAGTTACCAAACACTATAATTCACGACACAAATTATCAAACGTCATAACCCACACTTCAAGTTATAGATCAAATTCTTCAATAATTACATGAAATTCTTGAAACCTTTAAAAACATGTAATATTTTGGAAACTTCCCTTACGATCCTTATTATTTTAAAACTTCAATAATACTTATGAATTCAAGAGTATATGACTATAAAAATTAAGACACAAAGAAGTTTAGAAATTTTAGAACACAAATCTTTATGAGATTTAGAATTCTAGAATTTTTAGAAACTTTAAACATAATAAATTTGAAAACTTAGAACTTTGCTCACCGTACTTCCTTTTGGAAACTCTCTTGAAGAGGATTTTGAATGGTAAAATATGACTGGTGTAACAGCCCAATTTTTAGTAATAATAATAATAATAGTAATAATAATAATAATAACAATAATAATTGAATTATTATGTCTCAATTTAATAATATTGAAGAACAAATTTTATGTTGTTTCTATATCTTATTTTAAGAATGAATACAATATGATTTATAGACTAGGTACAACTTAATTAAGGAAATAAGAAATAAGTAATTAAGGTGATACAAATCAAATCACCACAAAATCTGTCCTAAATCATCACCAAATCTGTTAGAAAGCAGAATCTGCACTAATTAAGGAAATAATTATCTTCAAAATAATGAAAATTGATTATGTAACGTTATAATTTTAATGGGTAGTAAATGTCTGGGGTGGTTGAGCAGCTATAAAAGGGCGAGTCTGCTGCACTTTTTAATCACACATTCTTCCTCATTCTCCCTTTCTTTCCTTTCTTTCTCCCGCGCTCTAGCATTGTCTTTTTCTTTGAAAGGAGATTGAAGTTCCCGACGAGAGGGTGGAGATCAGAACTCTACCAATTTCCTTTTCTCCTTCACATAGAGTTGTCTCGAATTCAGGTTAGGGTAGTTCTTAATTTAATGATAATATTGAGTATGAGTGATTAATTGTTCCTAAATATTGTTTTGTAATTTTGATGATTAAATTCATTGGGTATGATGATTATGGTTCTATTATTGGATCATTGCTATTATGAGTTCCTGAGTATTGTTAGTTTGACAATTATGATTAATTATGTGATTGTTTTATTGAATGAAATTGGATTATTGTGCTCTAAAGGTAAATTTTGTGATGGGATTGGTATATTGTGGATGAGTGAGCGAATGAGGGTTAGGAAAATCAGATAAATGAAATTATAAGATATGAGACTTCTAGGGATTGGAGATTGACTTTTTGAATTACAATAATTTTATATTAAGAAACCTTTGTGAGAAGCTTGGTTAATTAGACAATCCAGAGGATAAGTTATGCTTATTTAGAACCCTTTAAGTGAGAGTAGTTATAAGAATTCAATGATACTGAGTATGTTAAGAGTGATGATTTTTTTATGGATAATTAAGTGACTGGCGTGATTGTTCAATGTAATTAATTTTCTGATTTCGGTATTAGATTTCCATGATATCTTATTACTCATAGGGGGTTTGAATAGAGTTGAAAGGAATATAGAACTGTCAATATGTTCCTAGCATTGTGATAAATATGTTTAGTACAAAGATAAAGGGTATTTACTGGATGACTGGATCTTATTTAGAATAAAAGGATATGGTTAGGTATATATATAAGGATGGCAAAATGAGGAAGACCGAATACATATGCACAGTTGTCACTGACTATATTGATGATCTGATCTAATAGTGTTTTAATTCAAGGTTATTGTAGTGTTTCATTTGGTGAGTGAGACATTGTAATAAGTGCTAAGAGACTGCCTAAATGTATGAGGTTAGATAAATGGTAAGAGAAATTGAGACAATAACTAGGTATTTGGACTTTGGAGGTATGAAGGTTTACATTGGTAAATTGGGCTTGGTCAAACATTGGTCAATGTGAAAATAAATAAATAAATAAATAAATAAAACTATAGGTTGGATTTTGATTCATTAGAATTCCACGAGTTATTATTTGGGTTCCTTTAGTGTATTCATTCTTTTTTGTATTGTTGTTGGTGATAAATTACATTTGTGATGATGTGTGAATGACATGTATTGTTCTTGTGGTTCTATTATTATCATTAAATTTTGAGCTAACCCTATGTTGTGTCTGTGGTTGACACCTGTGATGACCCCGCGAACGGGCGAGCAGATGAGCAGTTTCTTAAAGATACAGAGGGCATAGGCTAAAAGAGAACGCGATTTTCTGAAGACGTTATAATGCTATTACTTCTGTGTTTGAGAAATTTCTATTATATAGGAATGTAGTAGTGTAAAACATTTTGTTTTTAGGAGAAATTTATATTTGCAGTTGTAGAAACCTTATTTGAGAAATTACTCTATGAAATAAGTTTTGGTTTGTAATCGAATGATGTATTTAATTACCATAGAGAAATTAGAATATTTAGGTGGAGAAGTTGAGGGTGTTACAATTGTGGTATCAAAGCTTAGGTTTAATTTTCTCGGCTTGTGGATTATGGGGACTACCTCATTTATGAGATGTATTGCAATTAGGAGCTGATTTGCTTACTTTGAAAGATGAGATAGGATAGTGTAAACTTCGTAATATGTTTCTATAGGTCTGCTATTTTTATCTGGACAGTGAGGTTAGCTTATTAGGACATATGATCTCGAGGGATAGTTGTATACCTTTAAGGAAAAGTTGACCACAACCTTTTGTATTAATTTTCCTTGACCTTGATGAGACCCTTGTAGTGTACTACGATGCTTCTAAGCTAGGACTTGGTGTTGTATTAATGCACTGAAAACAGATAGTGGCGTATACTTCTAGGCAACTTAAAGTCCATGAGAGAAACTATCCTACCCATGATTTGGAATTGACAGCAGTAGTGTTTGTGGTTAAAATTTGGAGACATTATTTGTATCGTTCTTACTTTGAGGTTTATAGGAACCATAATAATTGAAATATTGATTTGATCAAGGAGAGGTAAATATGAGACAAAGGAGATAGTTAGAGTTTCTTAAGGATTGTGATTTTAAACTTAGTTATCACCCTAATATAGCTAATGTAGTGGTTGATTCTCTTAGTAGGAAATCCATGCATGGGTCTGCATTGATGGTTAGGGAGGTAGATCTTTTAGCCTAGTTTAGGGACCTTAGTTGACATATGAGCTTATGCATACTAGTATTAGACTAGGTGTTTTGATGTGTTTGATATGTTTATCGATTCCATGTGAATGTTGTACTTATATTTCTTTCTAAGTTTATCATCTTGTTTGTTCACAATTGAGGATGATTAGAAGAAATGTTAGGGTTAAAGTTGATGCTTTAGAGGCACTAATTTAACCTATAGAAAATCAGAATGAAGAGTCCTTGTTCTCAACAAGGTCGAATCCTCTGCTTTCTCATATTAGATTCAAGGTATAGATTTCATCTAGAGTATTCCTCTATTTGTACCTATTGACTCTAGTGTAACAAAATCCTTTATGCCTTGCTCTTTTAAAAATAAAATAAATTGGAATTGACTATTTTTTTTAGAGATTAATTTATTACTTAATCCTCCAATTGGTAATTTTGTTGTAACTTCACCAATCTATTTAAAATATCCTTGAAAATAGCTAGTAAATTATATGTTGATTTGAGTTGGTTATCCTCCAACTATGTCTGTCTGAATTGTTTTCATTAGACCATTGATTTGATAGTGTGGAAGTAGAGATAAAACTTTCATATTTGTCAAACACATTGTCTCTCTTTAAGAAAGACAGTTCAAATATGTGATATTAGCCAACCTAGAAGCTGTGAGTCAAGTGACTTTTGTTAAGGTGCCTCTAGCATGTGAGTTCTATGATACTTTCTTGAAGACATATTTCTTACCTCCCAATAGTGAGATAGATTTTGGTATAGACTTAGTGTCAGGAACTGGACGCATGTTTATAACTCATTATAAAATGTTTCCAATAGAGTTAGTTGAGTTAGAGAATCAAATAGAAGATTTCTTCAGTATATAGTTCATTAGAGCTAATGCGTCACCTTAGAGAACTCTTATAAGGTTAGCGAAAAGGATGGAAGGATGGTTTTATGAAGTTGCGTGTGGACTATAGGAAGTTGAATAAAAATACCATTAAGAATAAGTACCTTACCTAGGATAAATGATTTGATTAACCAGTTGGTAAGAACTTATGTGTTTGGCAAGATAAATCTTAGGTTAAGTTACCCGCAGGTCTAGGTTAAGCCTAAGGACGTTTCGAAGTATGATCATTATAAGTATCTTGCGATGTCAAAAATTTTCACAAAGTGACAAATGTTCCAATTTTTTTCATTTTTGTCATTTTGTTTTCAAAATTTGTGATGCTGCTGTGCTTTTCTTCCAAACCATCCTTGCATCTTTCTTTTATCCTTTTTATGCTTATTTAATTTATTTATAATCAATGATAGAAAATTGTGCACAATTTTACACAATTGTAATTTAGAAGTTACATAATTTTAAGCTTTTACGATGAATTAAAATCATAATTTATATTCTTAATTTTATGATTTTAATTCTAACCATAAAATATTATATATGAATATGCCATATTTATAGAAAAAGTTATTAGGATTCTAAAAATTATTTTTCCCAAATTTTACGGTTCATTGATTGTTCTAGATAAATTTTTAAGACATTTTCTATATTTAATTTATAGAAAATTTGTTATACTGTGTAATTCTCAACTATGTATTTATTTATCATATTCATAATTATGAATTTTATGTGCACTATCTCCTTTTATTTCCTTCCTTTTTGAATTTTCCAACCCATACTGCATATACTAACACAGTCTATGAAATAGTTAGATTTTTTCATAAAAACATATATTTTTAGAATCATAATGTTTTTTTTGTAATCATATATAATTTTTTATGTATCAATTATTAATAAGTTTCTCGTACTAAATACAAAGATAGTTTTCTAAGGACAAAAAGATAAAGTTTTTTTTCAACTACGTTTTAATTTAGATATTTAACCGCAATTTACCTATGTTACTTAGCGACATTACTAAGAATCAGTAAACTGTTTTGATTTACGTTTTCCACCCAATTAAAATATAACAGGAAACATTCAATACAAACATTTTTTTCAGAAATTTTAGTAAACAATTCACTTACATTCTTAATGTACGTAGTTATTTACATAAATTAATTTTGAGAATGTTACAATGAGTATGCCAATGAGATAACAAACATTGTAGAAAGATTTAAGACCTTGAGAATGACGATGGATGAGAACTTCCTTGCTCAATTTATCTTAAAATCTTTGCCAAACTAAGTATTGTCCAATCAAAAGAGCTATAATACCATGAAAGATAAATTAAATGTGTATAAACTAGATAGTATGTTAGGTTCAAGAGGAAAAAATACTTAGAGCCACTTAGTCCATTATGTAAGCCACTAACGGAATCAAGAAGTTGGAAATAAAATTGTGAAGAAAAATAATAAAGTTAAAGGTCCACTAAAAAATTAACCAGGCATCATTGCAAGTTTAGAAGGAACCATCAAAGGGTAATAATTTACATTTATTACAAAGGGGTACCTAAGGAAATAGTGTGCATAACGGATCATCCTTAGTGATGGTGGTAGATGTGACTAAAGGACCCTTGATTTCATTTACAAATCCTGGCATACGTGTAGTCATTTTAAGCGGGTGAGAGATTAGGAGAGTAGCTAATTGAGTATGCTCTCAATATATAATCAAGTGAAGCTACTTAAGTAAGACCAGATAGCATTAGAAGCCCTAATAGCAGCTGGCGAATATAACTAACTTTTAACTAGAGTTGACACAAGAGGGGCATGGGAACATAAGAATAAATGACGTTAAATGGCCAATCGAGATAGTTTTTAAGTATGTTTCTCTCTTTTTATGTTGTGGTTGTTTTCAAGTTGGTGCTAACGCATAAAGGATTCACCCTTACGTATTTGTATGCTTAAAACTAACAATTTTTTCAAAAATCTAACAAAAAGTAAAACTAATATTTAAGATATTTGTATGCTTAGAAATGTCACCATATTTTTTTTCTTAGAAATAAACTTTATCAAACATATTATCAAATAATATGTCATCACTGACTTACAAATTTCTCGCAAATATTCGTAGAAATATTAAACGTCAATCACTAGAAAATAATTTACAAACAACCATCCAATCTTCAAATAAAACCTATCATTTAGCCATTCATTCTTCGCACAAAGTCAAACGTATCAATCTGGTTCCCAAATAAAATCCAAGATCATCATGGGCGTCAAACCACATACACAAACACACAAGGATAAGTTCTAGATAATACTATGTTTTATTCTCAATTGTATATTTATTTATCCTACTCCAAATTATGTATTTTATTAGACCTATCTACTTTTATTTCCTTTTTGTTTGGATTTTTCAACCCATGCGTATACTAATACAGTCCTAGAAATAATTAATTTTTTCATAAAAACACATATTTTTTTAACAAGTAAATTTTTCTGTGTAATAATATATAATTTTTTATGTATCAATTATTAAAAGGTTTCTCATACCAAATGGAAAGAAAAATTTTCTAAGGAAAATAATATAATCCAAACAGTGATTATGTAGTAAATTAGAAATATCAAATAACATTCGAAACATCAAATAGGAATAAAAATGTCAAACGGTAAATTTGTTTTTCCAGTTCAAATGTAAAATAAAAAAATTTCTTAGTAAGAAATTTAGTTTGACCTCCATCTCGGTCTTGTCTTTCTTTTTCTTTATACCTTTAATATTCTTTTCATTGCCTGATCCTACAAAATATTTTTCTTGATTTGACTACGTTTTTATTTAGAAACGTAACCGCAATTTACCTATGTTATGTAGTGGCATTGCTACGCAACGGTAAACTATTTTGATCTACGTTTTTCCATCCAATTAAAATATAACAGCAAACAGTCAATATAAGCTTTTTTTCGGGAATTTTAGTAAATAGTTCAATTACATTCTTAGTGTACTAGTAATTTACGGAATTAATTTTGAGAGTGTTACAGGAAATGGCGATGGATGAGAACTTCCTTGCTCAATTTATCTTAAAATCGTTATCAAACTATGTATTGTCCAATCAAAAGAGCTATAACATCATGAAAGATAAATGGAATGTGTATAAACTACATAGTATGTTAGTTCAATCTAGGGAGTCACTTAGTCCATTATGTAAGGCACCAAGGGAATCAAGGAGCTGGAAAGAAATTTGTGAAGAAACATGATAAAGCTAAAGGCCACTAAAAATTAATGAGGCATATGTACAAGTTTAGAAGAAAGCATCAAAGGGTAATCATTGCCACTTGATGATTAGAGTGGTACCTAAGGAAATGGAGTGCATAATGAATCATCCTTGGTGATGGTGGTAGATGTGACTAAAGGACCCTTGATCTCATTTACAAATCCTGGCATACGTGTAGTCATTTTGAGCTGGTGAGAGATTAGGAGTGTAGCTAACTGAGTATGCTCTCAATATATAATCAAGTGATGCTACTAAAGTAAGACCAGATAGCATTGGAAGCCCTGGTAGCAGCTGGCGAATATAACTAACTTTTAACTAGAGTTGACACAAGAGGGGCATGAGAACACAAGAATAAATGACGTTAAATGGCCAATCGAGATAGTTTTTAAGTATGTTTCTCTCGTTTTATGTTGTGGTTGTTTTCAAGTTGGTGCTAATGCATAAAGGATTCACCCTTACGTATTTGTATGCTTAAAACTAACAATTTTTTCATAAATCTAACAAAATGTTAAACTAATTTTTAAGAATGTTTGTATGCTTAAAATTATTTATAGACCTAGCAAAAAGTAAAACTATTTTTTTCCTAAAAGTATTTATGGACCTTAGAATAAAATAATGGGCCTTACTTTTATCGATCCATGATAAGTATCTTCTTTTGGGGCTGAAAGTAAGGGTTTTAGTTATTTTACCCTCATATCATCCCTGTCTTAAAATGAAGATCCAACTCATCTTCCATCAAGTACTGATGAACTTATAAATTTTTACTACTCCGCATAATTTGTTTAAAATGGTTTTTAAACATTTACACATACTCATTGCTTAAAGAGACAGAAATATGCAAACAAACTGTAGCAATAATACAAAAAGAAAACATTTGGGTAATATGATGTACATCTCCTTACATGAGATCTTCTTCTTTATTGGCCCCTTCTTCTGCCGGTGTTTGGTATCCATCTTCGAATTAAAACAGAATCCTTAGCATCCACGGTGAGAAGTTGAAGAAGGGTCCAATGGACTTGTCTCAGTCTGTAAGTTAGTATCTGTTGTCTGGATCTCTGAGCTGTCAACATCCATTCTTGATGGAGAATCAGGTGATGAAATTGAAGCAGCTTCTGGTTCTAAAAACATTGAAATATCATAGGTTGTGTCCAGGAGAGATTGGACTACCAAACCGTTGTTTCTATCAGTTGCAGAATTGAGGTTTTCTGACTGAACTCGCGCAGCTACCATACCAACAAAGACAGTCTGGTTCCGCACTAATCTGCTAACAGCAGTTAACACCGCTGGCGTACTAAAAGTGTCAGCTCCGGGTGCAACGGGCCGAGGCGGAATTCTCAAACCAGATCGTCTTAGTCTTGGCTCACAATTACCAATGGCTCCTGCAGTGCCGTAAATTGGAATAGTTTCAGTTTCAATGACCTCTCCATCACAAACAGGACACTCCCTTACATTTTCATAGACATATGCCAACTGATGGAGGCATGACCAACAAAACAAGTGTCCACAGCAAGTCAGCACAGGATCTCTTGCCAAGTTCAAGCATATATTGCAATCAAAATAATTTCCAGATCCTCCGCATATACTGGCATCTGTTTTAATCCCCAATGCTTTAGCTACTAGATGACTACCTTTCTTGTTGAACCCTTTACCACTATCAGCTTCTCTCACCTCAACTTCCTGGACTTCCTTTTCTTCATCATGAGCATTATGGTGCCTGTTGGCTATGGAGATTATCACTTCTAAGCGCCTAATACAATCCTGCATCGGAACAAAACCAAGGCCCCTGATTCAAACCAAGCTTGTGCATCTAACCACATTTCGTATTTATCAAAACCCTAATACAACTTTTCAAAAAATACATCCAGTAAAAATAATCTAATTCAGGTGCTCATCCAAGAAAATCGTGTTATTCTAAATTTCTTTTGTGACCAACAATTATAAACCCAAAATTTTGTGATGTGTTGTAATGATTTTAGTGATATATTCAAATGAATCGGGAGAGGAAAACCCTAATTGAATAAAAAATGTGATTTGAAAAATGAAAACTGAAATTGACTAGAAAGGGGTTAGAAATTACCATTGAGCTAGATGAGGACATTCTGTTGAATCTGTGTGGACTAGTGATGGTAAACTTGGCGATTTATATGTATAAGTCTAGACTGCCATTCACAGAATATACATGGGAAGACATTGCTAACTGCTAGGTTTTATAAACTTCGGACACTCTTGCAATAGATTTTACCCTTTTAAATAAGAAGCAATAGTTAAGACTAAGCTTTGAGTAAGAATACCGTGTCCGGTCTCAAGAATAAAAGATAAAATGTAATGTCCTTTCAAAAAATTAATTATTGTATTAATGTCGCTAAAAATTTGTTTTCTCCCAAAATTAAGCACCCTTTATTAAAACTTGATATTAAAAAAAAAAAAAAAAAAGAATTGTGGAAAGTTAAACTTCCTTTAAATGGATAGTGTTTTGAAGATGATATTATTAAATGGTGTCATATTAGTGAGATTTATTATTTCTTTGTTTTAATTCCAAATCAGTGCGAATATTATCACATTTAAAAAATATATTAACTATTTTCTTAAATCATTCCATTTAATTTTCACATAATGAAACAAAATTCTAATTATTTTTAATAATTACATATTTTAATTTAAAATATTTTTATATTAAAAAATTTAATTTAAATATTCTAATATACTAGTTTTGTTATTTTACAATGATAATTGGTGTTTTATAATAATAGTCGACATTAATGTTTAATTTAATTTTTTCTATGAAAATTACTGAAATTAAACTCAAACTTTGATTTAAAAAAAAACAATTTAAATACCTGAAAACCTATATCAAATTATGTCATAACTTATTTTCCATAATTATAACTATTTAATAATTTTTAATTTCTCGTAATTACTTTATGGTATTGGTATATTCAAAACAGAGAAGTTTGAAATAGCTTGCTTTCTATATAGTTTCATGAGATTTTCTTAATTTCATATTATATTTATTATATACCAATAAAAATATTTAATATTTTAAAATTATTTTAAATTAAAAATTAGCACTAACCACATTATATGACAATCATTCTTGGATCGGTTGCTAGAAATTTGTATTTGATTGAGAGGTACCGATCTCAAACATAAATAAATAAATAAAGCACACTAGTTAGGATAGCTAGTTAGTATCAAATCTAGAAAAACAAGCAGAATTCTACTAATCATAGTAAGTAAATAATAAATGTTGATGAACAACTTTATAGTTCATGGAATCTAGCAAAAGGAGCAACTACAAAAGAAAATAAGGGGAATAATTTTCTAAAAAAGGAAACAAGGATAAAAAGTCGAAAGAGGGGTAACTACAAAGACAAAGCCTAAATTAAAAAGTAAAAGATCACGACTCAAACTAGAGCCAACAAGTAATGTCGCAAGGAGTAGATCATTCCCAAGCAATGCAGCAATAAAATCAATACTAAATCCAACAATTAATATATATGTGCTCAGGAGGAGAATAAATAACATGGCAATTATAGCGACATCTACAGTTAGCCTTCTTTACCTCATCAGTATTCTCAGAAAAACTAGTAGGATTGAATGTCCTAAGAGAGGTAGGTAACTACAGTCTACAAACCTAGGATCAGTTTCGTGCATGTCAGTTGAACGTCAACAGCTAGAAAGCCAATAATGTATATATTGAGTTGAAATTGTCATACTCATGGAGTAGTTGCAAAAGGGTTAGTTGGGATAACTTAATACTTGGTTAGTGATAGGCTAGCGCTGTAGAGACTGGGTATGAATATAAAGGATGAATTAGTGTTTTTACAACTACACTGCTCTATATAAATAAGACTAAGAAAATATAAAAAGTAGAAATTTCATTTCCTTCTCCACACAAGGGCTTTGGCAAAAACTTTTCATCAATTATAGAAAACACTTACATTTCTCATATCCTGCATGAGTATAAGTAGATCTTGTGTCGGGAGGAACTTTAAGTAGTGATAAATTATTCATTCAATGTAGTCAAAATAACGATAAGTTTATCTACTATTTTTTATCATTAATCCATCCATGATCTTGCATAGTATTTTCTCTTCTAGTTTATGGTTGGTGTTGAATGGAGAAGCCTTGAGCCTTTCTAAGCCTAGTAGGGTTACCAGATAAAGAGATCTACTGTCACCATACGTACTTAGTTTAACCTGTCAATAAAAAATTATCTATGAATATCTGTCAAGCTAACAAGAATGTATGCATCTGGCTCAAATATCAACATTCTCGGGTTTCATTAATTTACCTAAACTATATATCTTCAAAAATGTATGTCAAACTAATTAATCTGGAATCTTAGAAAAAACGGGAGCATATATAATTTATAATATGTAAATAGACGAACAGGACAAGGACAAGTGCCCTTGTTCCTCATCCTGCAATGTCGGTAATGGCGAGACATCTACATGCAGAATTATTATTATTATTATTGACTAATTATTATTATTATTAGGGGACTAGAGAGAGAAAGTGGAGAGAGATAGGCTAGGGTTTTGCATCATGGAAGATGTGATTTCCGACAGTAGCTATGGTCACTATAGACATCCCTCTCATTCCCTGGAGGTGTCTCGTTGAGGATGATGTTGTTGTGCAACCTCGAGCACAACCATCCATGCTAAAGAAAACATTCGCACTATAGACATCCCTCTCATTCCCTGGAGTTGTCTCATACCTTGCTGTTGGGACGTTCTACATTGCGCGTGTCAGCATGAACAACATATTTTAAGCCAGCACTAGTGACACGATCAGAATTTCCAGTTTGCCGTTGGAGTATTGGAGACTCAAGATTATTTTCGCGTAAATTGTGTGCTGGGTGGGCGAGCATCTGTGTTGGACAACACTAGAACGCATTGCTCACTTGGCCATTCCGCGCATGTGCTGGTGGACCATGACATGTCAGGTCCATTGCAGGAACGTATTTTGGTGGAACGTGAGGGATACACGTTTCTTTCTTGATGTTGTGTATGTTAAGAACAAAGCAATAAATAAAATAAATAAGGAAATAAAGAAGAGAGAAAAATACACAAGAATTTAAAGTGGTTCAGCAATTTGCCTACTCTTGGTGTACATTTCAAGCTTTACAGGGAGTTCTTTATATAGAGACAAAAGACGGTCTCTCTCACTTTTCTATACGATGTGGGACTAAAGTCTAAATGCATCTTTTTACATGATGTGGGACTAATCAAACTACATATACTCCTAACAATTCTCCCACTTGGAGTTTGATTCACATCACAACCTAGTGTAGTGCCTTCATCATCAATCACTCTCGAAGGCCAGTTTAGGTAACACAAAACCTCAACTTATCAGTTGTAACTGTCTTGGTCAACATATCTGCTAGATTCTCTGACCCTGGGATCTTCAACAAAGATAGCTCTCCATTACTGATCAAGTCTCTAATAAAATGATACTTTATCTCAATATGTTTGCATCTAGAATGGAGGATTGCATTTTTAGCAAGGTATACTGCACTCTAGCTATCATTGAATAATGGAGCATCATCTTGTTCTTTTCCTAGTCCTCTGAGAAGATTCTTCAACCATATCATCTCCTTAGCTGCTTCTGAAATCGCCATATATTCAGCTTCAGTGGTTGAAAGAGACACTTTACCTTGAAGTTTAGACTTCCAACTGATAGCAGTACCGCCCAATAAAGATACGTAGCCTATTGTGCTCTTTCTACCATCTAGATCTCCTCCTAAGTTTGCATCAGAAAAACCCTGTAAAGTGAGATTACATCTTTTAAAACACAAGTACATCCTTGAAGTACCCTTCAAATATCTCAATATCCACTTCACAGCCTCCCAATGCTCCTTTCCTAAACTGGATAGAAACCTGCTCACAACTCCCACTGCATGTGCTATGTCTGGTCTGGTACACACCATAGCATACATCAAGCTCCCTATTGTAGAAGCGTATGGTATTTTAGACATGTACTCTTTTTCTTCATCAGTCTGAGGAGATTTCTCTTTTGACAGTTTTAGGTGTGTTCCCAAAGGGGTATTCCTGGTCTTTGCATCTCCAACATTGAACCTGTTAAGCAATTTTTTAATGTAATTTTCCTGAGACAACTTCAAAGTTCCTTCTGGTATGTCTCTAGAGATTCTCATGCCAAGAATTTGTTTGGCTGGACCAAGATCCTTCATCTCAAAGTTTTCTGTTAACTGTTTCTTCAACTTGTTAATTTCTGTCATACTAGACCCTTGTAATTAACATGTCATCAACATATAAAGCAAGAATAATATAACTGCCAACACATTTCTTAACATAACAACAGTAGTCTTCTTCACATTTATGAAACCCTGCGTTGCTCATAAATTCATTGAACTTTTTATACCACTGTCTAGGTGCTTGTTTCAGGCCATACAAACTTTTATGAAGCTTGCATACTAGATTCTCCTTGTCTTGTACTTCAAAACCTTCTGGTTGTCTCATAAAGATGTCCTCCTCTAGATCCCCATGCAAAAATGCAGTTTTAACATCTAACTGCTCAAGATGATGATTTTCTATAGCTACAATACTCAAGATAACTCTGATGGTAGTCATCTTAACAACATGAGAGAACATCTCTATGAAGTCGATTCCTTTTTTCTGCTGAAATCCTTTCACTACGAGTCTCGCCTTATATCTTTCACTTCCATCTGGTTCTTCCTTTATCCTATAGACCCACCTGTTCTTTAGAGCCTTCTTCCTTTCTGGTAGCTTGGTTAGAGACCAAGTTTTGTTCTTTTGAAGGGATTTCATCTCATCTTCCATTGCTTTCTCCCACTTGACGGAATTATCTCCCTGCATAGCTTCAGCAAAATGCTCTGGCTCACCAGCATCAGTCAACAACAGATAATGTAATGAAGGGGAATACCTTTGCGGTGCTACTATTGTTCTGCTTGACCTTCTTATTTGGGTCTCAAAAGGTTCCACTTCTGTTGTTGGTTCTGGTCCTGTTATTGGTTCTGGTTCAGGCTCAGACTCAGACTTTATATTCTGCCTTCTGTCGATTACGTCCCTCTCTGAGATTTCTTCTAGTGCTACTTTCTCATAGGCCACTGACTGTTTGTTTGCGCTTGCGGATTCTGTAGACCTGTCATTATAGAACACACTTTCATTAAAAGTAACATTTCTATTTCTGATGATTTTCTTGTTTTTGTCATCCCATAATTTGTAGCCACACATATCAGATCCATAACCAATGAAATAACATAATTTTGCCTTGTGGTCTAATTTATCTCTACTATTAGAGTCTATCAGAATATATGAGGCACAACCAAAGACTTTCAAATGTGAAAATTTTATCTCCTTCTCAGACCATACTTCTTCAGGTAACTGATAGTTTAAAGGAAATGATGGACCTCTGTTTATGAGATAGGCGACTGTTTTTATTGTCTCTGCCTAAAACACCTTAGGTAGGCCTGACTGGATTCTCATGCAACTAGCTCTCTCATTTAAGCTTCTGGTTCATTCTTTCGCCACACCGTTTTTCTCTGGTGTCCCCGGCACTGTCTTGATTATTCTGATCCCATTCTCTGAACAAAATTCCTTGAATTCTCTACTATCATACTCTCTACCATTATCAGATTTCAGACTTTTCACTGTTAGACCTGTTTGATTTTCAACCTCCTTTTTCCACCTTTTGAACACAGAAAACACGTCAGGCTTATTTTTAATAAAATAGACCCATACCTTTCATGTAAAGTCATCAGTGAAGGTTACATAATATTGTGAGCCTCCGAGAGATTTCACTGGAGCGGGTCCCTAGACGTCTGTATACACCAATTCTAACCTTTCAACTTTAGATCTCAATCTCGGCTTAGAAAAACTGACCTTTTTCTGCTTTCTAAAAATACAGTGTTCACAAGGTCCAATATCAATATGCTTTATGTCAGATAACTTACCTCTTGACACCATGAGCTTGATCCCCTTTTCACTAATATGCCCAAGTCTTTAATGCCATAGGCTGGAACTATTGGCAGCCTCTGCGACGGTTACCATATCCTCATCTGCAAGCATATAAAGAGACCCTCGCTTCTTTCCACGAGCAACAACCAAATTGCCTTTCATTACCTTCCAAGATCCACCCCCAAAAGTAGTGTAATGTCCCTCTTTATCCAACTGTCCCACAAATATTAAGTTTCTCTTTAAGGCTGGAATATGTCTGACATTGTGCAGAGTCCATAGGGCACCATTAGAGGTTCGGATATTAACATCACCTCTTCCCACAATATCAAGGGATTTTCCATCTGCAAAGTAAACCTTCCCAAACTCCCCTGAAACATAGTTATAAAATAGTTCTAAGGAAGGTGTAGTGTGGAATGACGCACCTGAGTCCATTATCCATAAATCAATAGGACTATCTAAATTGCATATTAATACATCTCCAGTCTCATCTACTGCAGCATTTGCATATTCATCATCATCTTTCTTCTTTTTGTTCTTCCATTTTGGAGCCCTACATTGATGAGCAAGATGACCCTTTTTCTAGCTGTTCTAACAAGCAAATTTTACCTGTCTCCCTCTGGATTTTGATCTGCCCCGTCCTCGATTCTGACCTTTCTGGCTACTTCTTCCTCTAGTTTCAATACTCAACGCAGAACTGGAATCAGAATTAGAATACTCACCTGAACCTATCCTACGAACGTCTTCGCTTAGGATCAAGTCTCGTATGTCATCAAGCTTCAACTTGTTATTATTGACAAAACTACTAACTACAGTAACAGTTGCACTCCAACTTTACAGAAGGGATGATAGTAGAATCAATGCTTTCACCTCATCATCAAAGTTGATCTGCACTGAGGCCAACTGGGCAAGGATTGCATTAAATTCATTAATGTGATTAGTAACAGAATTACCTTCGCCCATTTTAAGGTTGACCAGCCTCCGTATCAGATACAATTTGTTGGCTGCAGATGGCTTCTTGTACATGTTTGATAATGCATTCATCAGACCTACAATTGTCTTCTCGTTCATAATGTTGAACGCGATATTTTTGGCCAACGTCAATCAGATCACACCAAGCGCCTGCCAATCTAGCATCTCCCAATCTAACTGCACCATGTCTTCTGGCTTCTCACCCGTCAAGGGCTGATACAACTTCTTCAGATATAGGTAGTCTTCTATCTGCATCTTCCAGAATCCGAAGTCTCTGCCATCAAACTTCTCGATCTTCCTTTCATTCTTCCAAAGCCATGTTCTTGCCGCTTTCCAAGAAAGCTCCCACTGCTTCCAAATGTTCTTGCCGCTTTCCAAGAAAGCTCCCACTGCTTCTCTACCCTGAGGATAAAATAAATAAGAAAATAAAGAAGAGAGAAAAAGACACAAGAATACACTAGGAACACTGTGTAGAAATTTGGGTTGGGCATAACTCTTGTGAAGTGGGGGCAAGGGTTGGGCGTAACTCTTGTGAAGTGAGGTTTTCCCCCAACTTATATATATGCAACAGGTCTCATCACTAGGTGATGTGGGACTTCACACCCACGTCGAGGACTGAACAATACGACCCGATATTCAACTGGTAGATACCATGTAGAAATTTGGGTTGGGCCTAACTCAACCTCACAAAATCGGCTTGTGAAGTGAGGTTTCTCCCTCACTTATATATATGCAACAGGTCTCGTCACTAAGTGATATGGGACTTTACACCCCTCAATATTGGACTTTCAACACGCTAATCACAACCAATCCATCTGGGAAACCAAGCACTACACCATGCCATGAAGCAGTTACTGATGTTGCCACGACTTTGTATGATCAGAGACTTGAGGATAGAGTGGAGGAGGAAAGGGGTCAGTAGGAGGAGTTCCAGCTTATTCTATCAATGTCCAAATTGAAAAAACTGAAACAACAGCAAAAAATGGCAAAAGCGAGAGCCGCAAGAGTAAACCAGTCCAAGGGGGCCTTTACCACAGCCTCTCAATGAAGATCTTGTATTGGTACACCTGGGGGATCGCCAATGAAAACTCCCAGAAGGTCCTTAAGGGACTCCTTGTGGACAATAAGCCAAATATTCTCTTGGTGGTTAAGCCAAAGACATCCACTACTCAGCTTCCTGGATTTGTTTCAGCAGAAGCTCGGTTACTGCTTTTTTGTTTTTTAAAAAAGGTACACTGTGGTGATTGTGTGAGGAGGGTATCACCTCACAAGTTTTAGCCTTAGTAGCGAAGCAGGTGACGTTTCTGTTCAATTTAGTCACAACTTTGTTTTAATTTTATCTTCTATCTATGGAGCAACTTCTCATACGCTCAGTCCCTCCCTCTAGGAGGAGCTGTCTATGTTACAGGATAAGTTCGTTGAAACATGGCACTTTATCCATGAGAAAGATGGTGGACACTTCCCCATTTCTCAGTCTTGTCGAGAATATTTCTAGACTAGGCATGGACGCGGAGGCTTATTCTATTGGATTTATTTATATAAATTTAGTGTTAGATTAACATTATTAATCATTTATCTTATCTTATCTTACATCATTATAATTTTTAACTTAGGCTCACTTTAATTAAATCTTAGGCTCACTTTTAGTACATGATCCGTGATGGCTTAGGTCACTTATTAAGGCCCGTTGAGTGGTTTTTACTCTCTTCTTATAAGTTGTGTCTCTGATGCCAATCATAAAACATATTCTAAACACTTATGAGATAGATAGAGTAGTCATCTCTCACATTCTAAAAATCAAGTACCAGGAAAAGGAGATCATCATGGACAATCCAAGTATGCTCCTTAATGACTAAGTAATTAAATTAGTGATGATATAACATGTTATTGTATTGTGTCTACGTATAATTTAGAGAAGAATTTTATCCATGATTTTACTTCATGTATTGCATCATATTCTTCCCTAGTGTGTTTTTACACCTGGTCTAATGGAAGAGAGATTAGCAACCGAATTTGGGTTCGCTTGTACAAAGCCATATGCAATCAGGTCAGTATTGGCTCCTGGTACTCCATCTCTTTGTCCTGTTAGCTTTACAGAAGGAGGTTGAACCAAGAGCTACGCAGATCCACTTTCTTTCCACATGGGTGGAACATAAGGACTGCAGGCGCATTGTTGAACAAGCTGGGTTGGGCTATATTTGTGTTAAAAAAAATCAAATTAAAGGCACTTGAACAAGCTCTCTAGGCAGAATAAAGCTGTTTAAGGGAACATTCATGGTCGAATCTGTCTATTGTGGGCGGAGCTGGACCGGGTGCAAAATATGCAAAATCATGACTCTATAGAGAATCTCCAAGAGCTGGAGGAGAATGCCCAGGGGAACTACATGAAGCCTTGGACAGTGAGGAAAGGTTTTGGAAGGAGAAGGCTCATGTCAAATGGTGTTCACAAGGGGATAGGAAAACTGTCTACTTTCTGTTGGGAAAGACACAAATACGCAGCGGAAGATTACACACAAAAACTGATCGCGTGTAATATAAAACCTTTCCCCCTTGATTGAAACAAGAGGAACGTAATATACGGCAATCCAAAAATTACGGAGAGCAATAAAAATGTAAATGCATAGCAAGAATAACACCAACAAGTTTTAACGTGGAAACCCCCAAACAGAGGGACAAAAACCACGGGACCAAGTCCAGAAAAATATCCACTATAAAATATCAAAGAGTACAGCAAAGGTCCTCACAAAACGCTCTACTCACAAAACTAGTGGAAAAACACTGATGCAGCAAACTCACCAAGCAAACCGCACAGATGAGCACGGACGAGCACAACAGGGAAAAATGAGCAAAACCCTCAAAATGTTCTCTCTGGTGAAAAACAGAAAAGTTGCTGCTCAGCCTAAAAAAGATCAAATGGGCTGATAAATATTCTATTTAAATATAAAACGTTGTTGGGCCTAACTTGAGGAGGACCCACCCAACAAACTCCCCCTCCGACTCAAGAGAGGTCAAATGTCAGCCCAGACATAAATCTGCAAGTTTCAAACTTCCCCCTTGGTAGAGCCTTCGTCATCATATCAGAGCCATTATCATCTGTATGAATCTTCTCAAGTTCTAATACCTTAGAGTCCAAAACATCACGGATCCAATGATATCGAACATCAATATGTTTAGATCTACCATGAAAAGTAGGATTCTTGCCAAGATGGATAGCGCTTTGACTATCACAAAATAGAGCATACCTTTGCTGCTTAAAACCAAGTTCTTGCATAAATTTCTTCATCCAAAGCAACTCCTTACAAGCTTCGGTAATAGCAATGAACTCAGCCTCAGTCGTAGACAATGCAACACACTTTTGCAATCTGGATTGCCAAGCCACAGCTCCCCCTGCAAAGGTGATCAAATAACCTGAAGTAGATTTTCTGGAATCAACATCCCTCGCCATATCGAACTGTGTATCCACAAAGAGCAGGATCCCCACTTCCAAAACACAATTTCAAATTGGAAGTACCACGGAGATATCTTAGTATCCATTTCACAGCTTTCCAATGCTCAAAACCTGGATTGGAAAGAAAACGACTAACAACACCAACAACATGAGCAATATCAGGCCTAGTGCAAACCATTGCATACATTAAACTTCCTACGGTAGATGCATAGGGAACATGTTGCATATCTTCCTTTTCCTTATCACTAGAAGGAGCTTGTCTAGTGCTAAACTTAAAATGTGAAGATCAAATGGGCTGATAAATATTCTATTTAAATATAAAACGTTGTTGGGCCTAACTTGAGGAGGACCCACCCAACACTTTCGTCGGGTCATAGCAAATCGTCACAAATTGAAACAAATGGATATGCGCCGAGGAGAAGAGGGGATCTTGGACTCTCCTGCTGCCATTGAGTCATGTATTTAAGTTTTATACAGCCTTATATGGCATGGAGGGTCATTGTGTAGACAACAGTCTTGTTCAAAGGGTGATTCCAGCTATGGTTTCTGAAGTAGATCCCACTGGGATAAAATTTACTATTTATAATTTTTGAACCGAAAAATTTCAACCCTCCTTACATGTAAATTTTAAACGGAAAAATCACAAACTCTCACCACATAACGGAAAAATCATCCAACATGAACCGCAAACCCAAACCAGATATAAAACATGCAATATTTTAAAACCTAGTGAAAATATTGTGGGAATATGATTCAGAAAAAGATATGCACAATTTCCCTTGTAAATTCTGCCAATTTTATTAAGGATGATTATGAATTCCAAGTGCAGCTAAGAGCAACTCCAAACATGAAGGAAGCCATTCCAATTGGACAAAACCTAAACTCACCTGGTGATGGAGATCTATTGAGCTCAAGAGCTCTATCCCCCATTGTGTTTTCCAATTTGAACCATAACTGAGTCCAACTTAGAGACTTCAAAACAAAATGCTAATCAAAAGACAACCCAAACTCTCTAACTTTTTTTCCTTTTGATTTTTCTTTTTAGTTTTTCTTTCATTTTAATTGTTTTTAACTGCATCTTAATGTCTGTAGAGTGTCATAATCATGGAAGATTCAAATCGTAAGCTACGCATCACTGATTATAAATTAATCATAAATTAAAATTTTCAAACTTTTAGAAATTTTATTATTGAAATTAATAATTTAATTGTAATTTTTTAACAAGATGGAACGTATATTTATATATTATTTCATAGCAAGACCACATGTCACTTTTTTATTAAAAGATTTTTCTCCATTTTTTTTTTTTAAATTCTTAGGTAGATTCTCTATATTTTTTCATAATAATATAAATGAGTTACAACTGATTTATTTTCTTCAGCTTTTTTCAATATTTTTAGCTCTTGTAATTTTTTTTTTTTCAGTTCTTGTAATAGTGTTTTTATTTAAATTCTTGAAAAATAATTGTTTAAATTTTGTATAATTATTATTTACTTTATTTTTTCTCTATGATTAATATTTTTTCATTTTTAGTCATTGTAAGTTATTTTAACAATGAAAAAAATGAAAAAAATTATAATTCACTAGGATTAAATATGGAAATTAATAAATTATACAGAACGGAAATGAAATAAAAAATTTATAAGGACAAAAAATGAAAAGATATTAAATTGCAATTGACAGATTTTAAAATAGTACTGTACGCTAACTTAAAGCTAACCTGAATCATTTAGATTTTATTGACATATTTTACCAACCTAAATTGAAGCCCCCTAAAATAAAATTAATTATCATTTTAATTAGTCTTTACATTATAATATTAAATAATTAATTGAAAGAATTTTTAGTATTTGAAAAATTGTATCTATATATTTACCAATAAGTTAGCCTCTGAAATTGACTAGACACACTGAAGTTTTCATCATATGTACATACTATTTTGTCCACAACACTTAAAAGCCATGACTACAAGTTAGTCCGTCACGTGATGTTAATTTATGGCCCTAGCTGGAATAAGTTTATTTATGTCTTTTATTTGATCCTTTGTTTGAACTTATATCTGATCTAGTTCAGATAAAATAAGTCATGAGATCGAGATGGGTCAAATACTCTTCTTTTCATTTACTCTTAATTTCTTTCATTAATTAGTGTCATTTTGAGGAAATAATTAAAATTAAAATGTGTTAAACATAATCATTTATTTTTTCAAAAATCATTGTAATGGAAGAAATGGAGAGGATTTTTCCCTCAAACAATTAACTTGAAGGATTTCATCTTGACTTTATGTACAGAGCTAGCACCAATACCATTCCATGGACAACGTATTTAAAGATAGTGACTAAATGTTCTACACCTACTTAAATACTTCATTATAATCCATAAATTAAAAATTAAGGATGATATAAAACCAAGCAATTGGAAATTTGAGAAATATACCAATTTAGATGCTTAGTATTTATATTGTTTGATGTTCTTTCTGTTAGAAATATGGGTTTTTCGGGCATAACTCAACCCTACAAAATCAACATATAGGATGAGGTTTGCACCTCATTTATATTCATGCAACAGGTCTTATCTCTAGGCAATGTGTGCCTTCACACCCTCGGGATTTCCTCAAATATTGGATTTCCAACACACCTCTCCCACGCCGAGGACTAGACTTCTCGAGTGAGGAAACTATTCAAATGGTTGGTCCAATATCTTCATCAATCTAAGGGCAGACTCTGATACCATGTCAAATCAGAAGGTATTTCATTCAACTAATTATTACTTTGAGTCATTTATAGAGTATAAATAGATACAATGGGGAGAGAGTTTTGGAGCTGATACATAAGGCTATAAGTAATTTTGATTTTTGAACAAAGGGATTTGACAACTATTTACAATTAATGTTCCTAATTTTTTGTGATTCTAATGACTCATGCCAACACTCCTCCTAGAGTTGGTGCATAAATGTCTTTAATGCCACAACTTGTCAAGGAGACATGGAAGTTCTTACCGGACACTGCCTTTGTAAGAATATGTGCTGATGAAGAACTATTTCCAAAAACTCAACAAACTCTTCAACCTTACTTTTTAATAAATTGAGCTTCTAATAAAAATTGCTATGTTTTTGACTGTCTGACCAAGTTTAGTATTCGAAACATAACATGGGCTACATAACTCCAACTGAGCTGTTCTTGGTGTTAGTTTAAAGCTCACGTAAAGGGATACAAAAGCTATAAAGACACAAAAGCCCAGTTATAACTGCATTTAGGAGACAATTGAGTTTGAAAGTAATGTTTGGATACTGCAAAAATGTTGCAGCGGGGTGTCTGACCAGGTTCAGTATTTCGAGCATAAAGTCAGATAAAAAACTCTAATTAATTTAATCTTGGTGGCATTTTAAAGCTAACTTAAAGGGCTACAAAATCTATGAAGACACCAAAGCCCAATTCGGATTGAATTGTGGAGGAAAATGAGCTTGAAGTTAATGTTTGGATGCTAACAGGATTTTCCTGCGAATTGCTTAAGTGTTTAGGCCTATTAGTTTCTTTCAATTATGTATTTATTTTTAATACTTGAATTTGAGTCTTGTAATTGTAAAGTGTGCTCAGCCTAGGATGCCTCTCATCTCACTATTGATCACTCATTTCATCCTAGGGTGGAGAACATTTCAGATTTCTAATCTTAGTCCCATCACACTTTCATTAAATTGGTCAACATTTCTATTGTACACACTTTTAGTCAAAAACAATAAAATTGATAATTGTTTCTCTTAACAGGAGTAGAGCTCTCCTAGGGTTTTCTTTTTGAAACCTTTAATATTATCATGGATCCTTGCATCCAAGTGGCGATTCTTCCGAAGAGCTTATTGAATTTCTAATTCATGGCGCTCCCATCTCTTTTCTAATCCATTTTCTATTTTTTTCTTCCTTTGTTATGGGTTTCATGAGCTTGTTCTATCTTGATCTTGTGTTTGAGCTAGCTTCCTTGTTGTCCAAGTTGATTCAAGAGTGATTGAAGGTTGGTGAATGAAGATTGGGGAAACAACTTGCTTATCCATGAAGATCCCTTCCAATTTCCTCATGGTTTTGCATCAAATTTAGTATCAATAGCTTGTTCTTCACCTAGTTGTTCTTCACTTGTGGTATTAAGTTTAGCTCCTATCTTTTTTATTTCAATTTTTGATTCAATTGAAATTGTGTTGAGTTTGTTTTGTGTATCTTGGTTGTCCAAAGCATTGAGAATATGTTTCACTACATGTGGTAGATCATACATGGCCTAATTCACATGCTAGATATATGCTAGTTCATACCCCCATGTGTTTGATAAATTTTCTCAATGTGTATTTTGTGTCCTATTTGTTGGAATTTGATTGCCCTGAAATATTATTGGCTTAATTAGTACTTATATGTTTCATTACTATATGTTTAGCTCATTATAAGTTCAAGTACCATGCATTATCTTGCTTGTTAACAAAGTTTGACTTGATTACTTGAGTTTTTTAGCCTTGTTCTTGGATTGTCCAGCAAAGAAAAGACAAAAGAAAAATATAGAAAAACAAAAGAAAGGAAAAGAGAAAAAAGAAAATACTCAAAAGAAAGATTCAAAAGAAAATACAAGAAAAGAGAAAATACAAGAAAAAAGTTTGAAGAAAATAGAAAAAAAAAAAATAGTAGTTCTTGTGGATAGAAAAATTTGGAAAAATTAAGTGTGGTATCTTGGTGATTTGGGTTCCTAAAACACCCACAAATTTAGTTTCCAAGTTCAATTTGGCATTACTGCTCATTAGGCTCAATCATCATAATCACAAATTGGATCAAATTTGCTACTAGCATGATAATTGAACTTGTGGTGTGCTTTACATGTGCCTAGATATATATGCCCTTTTTTGAACCATATTTTTGATTTCCCTGCACCTTAAATTGATCTTAATTCATGCCTTAAGATCATCAAATTCATTCCACAATTTTTTCGTAACATTTTGAACAAGTTTTAGTCCTTTATTTCCAGTTTGGCGACTGTTCCAGCGAGTTTGGTGTCAGGTTCGGGTGGCCACTTGTTCTTTGTGTTAAACTCTGTTTTGATGACTTATGGGCACTTGGTTTTATAATTTATATATATTTAATCTCAAATGGAAGGTTTCATAATTTTCCAAGCTCATTTCATATGCTTTTGAGTCCTCAAAATTTAGGAAAATTTTGATGACGGTTTTGTTGAAATTTCTAGCATTTTGGCACTTGTTTGTTCCAATTCTTTGAGTTCTTGTTTTTAAAATTTTTTCAGTTTTAAATATTGATTTTCCTTCATTTTTATAAAAGTAAATATATTAGCCATTTTCATCTTAATTAATTCCCCTTTGAGTAGCTATTTTTGTTCATAGAGTTGTCATTTTTATTGCTTGTCTTCCTTGTTTCCTACTAATTTTGTGTTGAGTTTTGTCTTCTTTGATCTCCTAAGATTTGAGTCTGAATTGTTCCTATTTCTCTTGGATTATTTGTACATTGATAATTGATAAGGGTTTCTCAAGAAACCTTAAGTGAGAGTGAGAGGAAAAAAACTAGAGAGTACATTCTAGAAAGAGCCTCTTAAGTGTGCAAACAAGAGTGTTGAGAGAAACACTTAGTGAGTGGTAAGGACTTCCAATTTCTTTTTTATTATTTTGCTTCTAAAATTTTCCTTGTAGCCATGGATAGCTCCCCAAGTGTTGGGAATGATTTATCTCCTAAAACCCAAAAGATTATGGATGTCATGATGGAGAAGTTCATTCACCTACAACACAACCTCAAGAATTAGTTTCAAGAGAGTTTGAATGAGGTGAGGGAGGAGAGAAATAGAAGGTTTAGGGAAGAACAAAATAAGAGGATTGAGTTTTGAAAGAAGGGTGAGAAAAGAGTATCATGAGAGAAGAGAGAAAACCTTGAGAGAAAACCATAAGAGAAGTGAAAGGGAAAGGCAAAGGGGAAACCATTATTCACCTAGGAAAAGTGGTGGACGAAGTAAATATGATGAGGAGTATGCCTTTAGAGTCTTTGATGAAGAGAGGAGAGGAGAGGAAAGGCATGAACGAAACACTTACCATTGTAGAAATCCACACACACTTAGAAGGGTCTTTCGTGATGATGAACTAAGAGTTAGGAAGGAAAATAAGAGATTTAAATGTGAGTTTAAAGAGAGAAAAACTAGATTGGAAATAGAAAATCAAAGAGCTTACACTAATTTAGTAAAGGAATTTGATAGGCTAGAAAAGAAGACCATGAAAGGAGAAAAATAAAAGAGACAATTTTGAGAGAGGAAAAAGAGTTGAAGGAAAAATAACTAAAAGAGAAAGAGTTGAAAGAAAAGGAGTTGAAAGAACAAGAGAGGTAAGAAAGAAAATTGAGAGATGAGTAAAAGAAGGAACTGTGTGATATTTTAGTTGTTAATACTAATCCTTACTTTGCTTTTGATGATTCTCATTTGAAGGATGATGTAGAAATGACACCAAAGGAAGAAATACAAGACAACAACTTCTTGTGTGAGGATGTGGAAGAGATAGAACTCAAAGCACAAGGTGAAGTTGTTTGTGACATTCCTTACAAGAATCATTTTACCTTAGTACCTAATGGTGAATTGTCTACAAAGTTTCCATGGAGCACACATCATGAAGAAAATGAAGCACCCATGGAATTGGAGCAACCACTAGAAAAGATTTGCTTGTCACTTGATACTCTTTTTACTTCTAATTTGAATAACATTAAACATTTCACACTAGACTCTTTCGGCATTAAACCTTGGATCATGATTGAGTTTGCTAATTTGAACCTTTTAATTGTTCCTAATGACCTTTGTTCTCTTGATGTTCAATATCTATCTAGGTTGTTGGAAGAGTTAAAGAAGGAGGGTCAAATACTAGCTTCCACACATGATAAAGGATTAATATTTACCCAATTTGGAGTTGAAGTAGATGCTCCTATGATTCTTGGTTATTCATTGATGAACCATTTAAATTTTTCCTTTACTCTATTACATTGTGTCTACAATAATAGTAACCAAAACATGTATGATTGGGATTCAAGTAAAGTAGGAAATTTTTACAAATTACATAGGTGGTTGATTTGGAAGCATCAGTTATTTTTACCACATTGTGTTACTATAGAATGCAAGCATACCTACACATTAAATCATTTGCATTAAACGCTATATGGAATAATTTACATCTTATTCTACATGATTTTGTGGTATTTGATCCGGGTGGTCATTTCTATTGTAGGAAACAACCTAAGGCCACTTGAAGACAAGTTTGCCACAAGAAGGAGAATTTGATGGAGGATTATCTCCAAAAGCTCAACAAACTCTTCAACCTTACTTTTTAATAAATTGAGTTTGTAATAAAATTCGCTATGTTTTTGACTGTCTGACCAGGTTTAGTATTCGGAGCATAACATGGGCTACATAACTCCAACTAAGCTCTTCTTGGTGTCTGTTTAAAGCTGACTTAAAGGGCCACAAAATCTATGAAGAAACAAAAGCCCAGTTACAACTGCATCTAGGAGGCAATTGGGTTTGATAGTAACATTTGGATACTGCCAAGATGTTCTAGCGGGGTGCCTGAACAGGTTCAGTATTTCGAGCATAAAGTGGGCTACAAAACTCCAATTAAGTTTGTCTTGGTGGAATTTTAAAGCTAACTTAAAGGGATACAAAATATATGAGACACCAAATCCCAGTTTGGATTGAATCGTGGAGGAAAATGAGCTTGAAGTTAACGTTTGGATACTACCAGGATTTTCCAACGAATTGTTTAAGTGTTTAAGCCTATTAGTTTCTTTCAATTATGTATTTATTTTTAAGACTTGAATTTGGGCCTTGTAATTGTAAAGTGTGCTCAGTCTAGGGTGCCTCTCATCTCACCATTAATCACTCATTTCATTGTAGGGTGGAGAACATTTTAGATTTCTAACTAAGCCCATCACACTTTCATTAAATTGGTCAACATTTCTATTGTAGACACTTTTAGTCAAAATGAATGAAAATTGATAATTGTTTCTCTTGATAGGAGTAGGGCTCTCCTAGGGTTTTCTTCTTGAAACCTTGAATATTATCATGAATCCTTGCATCCAAGTGGCGATTCTTCCTAAGAGCTTACTGAATTTCTAATTCATGGCGCTCCTATCTCTTTTCTAATCCATTTTCTATTTTTTTCTTCCTTTGTTCTTGATTCCATGAGCTTGTTCTATCTTGGACTTGTATTTAAGCTAGCTTCCTTGCTATCCAAGTTGATTCAAGAGTGATTGAAGGTTGGTGAATGAAGATTGGTGCAACAACTTGCTTATCCATGAAGATCCCTTCCAATTTTCTCATGGGTTTGCATCATGTGCCAACTGGTATTTTGACTTGACAAAAGGAAATCGAATAATCTTCTCCTCAAGATTTTGCTTGATGAAATGTATATCTACCTCCACGTGCTTTGTTTGGTCATGTTGGAAAAGATTTTGTGAGATATCAGTTGCAACTTTATTGTCACAGAATAGGTTCATTTCCATGCTAGAACCAAAGCCAGTCTGCATTAGTAACCTTCTAAGCCATAATAGTTGATAGAGTCCTTTTGCCATACCCTTGATCTTAGCTTCAGCACTAGACAAAGCCATAACCTTTTGCTTTTTACTTCTCCATGTAACTAAATTTCCTCCCACAAATGTGAAGTATCCTGATGTAGATTTTCTATCTAAAACATTCCCTGCCCAATCTGCATTGGTGTACCCTTCAACAGTTAAGTGATTATTTTTAGAGAACATCAACCCTTTTCATGGTGAGGATTTTAATTAGCGAAGTATTTGATTTATGCATCAATATGTTCTTAACTTGGATTATGCATAAATTGGCTCACCACACTTACGACATAGGCAATATCAGGGTGAGTGTGCGACAAATAGATAAGTTTCCCCACCAATTTTTGGTATCTTCCTTTATCCACAGGTACTGGTTCGTGTTTTGTGAAAGTTTGTGATTTTGGAGTATGTGCTGGTTTGCAATCTAGCAGCCCCACCTCAGCCAATAAGTCCAACACATACTTTTTTGAGACAAGAAAATTCCTCTTTGTGACCTTGCCACCTCTATTCCCAAAAAATAATTGAGTCCACCCATATTCTTCCTCTCAAATTCAGTTGTCAGTTGCTCTGGTAGTCTTGAAATTTCTTTGATATCATCTCTAATAATAATTATGTCATCTACATAAACAATTAGAGTTGTCACCTTTCCTTGCCGATGCATTAACAAGAGGGTGTGATCTCCAATCCACCAATGTTGGTAATTGGCCAAATTTTGAGCTTTTGGTGGCTATAACAACACCACTTGTTATATTCTCTGCCCTAGATGTCATCAGAAACTGACCAGTGTCTTCCCTTTAGACGTGTGCATATGTGTGCTCGATTGTGGGGAATGGCTTCAGTTGGAGTATGTCACTCCGAAAGTTATCAAGTCGGTCATCTAGTCCATCGAGAAAGATATAAACTATTTCCTCTCGTAACAGAGAATTGTATTTTTGTATATCTCTTGGGTACTCCATGGGATTAGGGCATCGGAAGTCTATCTCATGACACAACCCTTGTAGATCATTTAAATATTCTTCAATCGATCCTCCTTTCTTTCGCATCTGGGTTACCTTTCGTCGAAGGTCATAAACTTGCAAAGTATCAGATCCGTCAGAGTATGTTGTAGCAATGGCGTCCCAAACCTCTTTGGTTGTTGGGAAGCGGATGAAATTCCCAACTAGCGAGAGATCCATTGTGTTTATCAACCATCCTTTCACTGTGGCGTTCTCAGTTTGTCATTTACGAAACGTTGAATCAGTTTATGGCAGCAAAGGGAAAGATCCGTCAATACATCCGTCAACTTGATGTTGATCGGTACCGTTGAGGAATCACAGATCAGCGGGTGTGATGTTGACAGAGCTTTTGACACAACCTCTTTCATTTTGGCCGTAAGATGTTTAATGGTTCCTTCATGGAATCGCTACTCATTGAGAATACCCATTTTCATCCTACTGTATTCTTCCCCTTGGGAAATGGTATCAACCTCCACATATTATTCTTTTGTAAAGCTTCCATTTCTTCTTGTATGGCTTGTCCCACATGGGATCAACTAAGGCTTCCTCCACATTCTTTGGAATATGACAAGAGAAAATAATGTCTCTGTGAAGGCTTGAATAGGCTTTGATAAATGTTGAGTAGACACAAAATTTGCAATGGAGTATTTGGATCGCCTTTCTTCTACATCAGGAGAATATCTATTAGGTGGCTTTCCTTAGTTATTCCTTATAGGTAATACAAATCTTACAACGACATTAGTAGACGAGGAGATAATAGGAGAGCTTACCTCAGGATTGTTCTCAGCGAGAGGTCGGGTACTTTGGAGAGAGGGAGCTCTTCACTTCCTTGGTCGATATATTCTTAACTGAAAATTAATTAGCAATTTCTTCATTAGTAAGAGGATCCTCTTCATTCTCAGCTTCAATTATGTTTAAATGTTGCATTTCATGGGTTCATTATGGATTACTCCTTCAACTTCAAATTCATGCTCTCCAATTTGTTTCTGTTCAACAGTTGACGATGGAGCCGCCAAGTACCAATTCAACTCTTTATTCATGGACTCCCCCTGAAGAACTGAATTGGATATCATAGGAGAAGAGAAAAGTTCAGATTCTAGGAAAGTCACATCCATAGAGATATAAGTTTTGTTGGTGGTAGGGTCAAGGCATTTGTACCTTTTTTTGTGTAGTCCATAGCCCAAAAACAATCGCCTAATGACACATGGATCAAGTTTGGTGTGTTGGTTTTTGTGAAGATGAACAAAAACCACATACCCAAAAATTCTAGGCTAAAGCACCAACATAGTAGGTAATTGTACATGAGAAGAAAGTACTTATAGAGGTGTTTTAAAATGCAAGACCTTGGAAGGCATGTGGTTGAGGAAGTATATAGCGCAACTACCAAGATCATCCCAATGGCGAGTTGGAACATGAGTGTCAATAGCGATGTGAGACTTCACACCCTCGAAATTTCCTCCAATATTGGATTTCAAACACTTTCAAGAATCTGATGCAGACCTGGGTGATAGTATGTTGACTGATGTGTTCCAGACGAGGTAAGAGGATGTCCTCTAAGGAGCCAACGAGAATTTAGGGTGAAGACGGTCATAGAGGGTGGAGGTACCTGCAAAGATACTCCATGCTTAAGTTAGTCCATGGGAATAATCCGAGTTAAAAGTATGGGTCAGATATACTTCCTGTAGAGGACCTCCTTTTTATGTCTCAACTTAGAAAGAGGAGTAATCATTTTCCCTTGGTTATACGGCGATGTCAGACAATGATGACACGAGAGGGTTAAGTAACACGCCAGCCAAAGTACACGTGTTAGTCCTAGGTTGATTAGGGTATTTGAGGAGAGATTTCCTCCTAGTTTAACATGTATTCCCCAAAATTGTTATTACATCTCTCTAACATTGCGACACCTTTCGATTATGAGGTCGGCACCTAGTGACATGGCTTTCAATTATTTTATTGCTTCCTCTGGCTTTTGTTCACTTTCCCGATGCCTTTTCATCCCTTTTCTCTCTTCAATTCTCTGGTTTCATTTCCAAGGCTCATTACCTTTTTTCTTCGTAAGTACGTCATATATGATTTCTTCTTCTTCTAGTTTTTCTAAGGTCATCCCCATAACGGAGAGGGAAGTGTCTCCAATAGGTGTTATCATGTCCTTTTTTGAACAAATTCCTAGCTTTTCACCTCCACCTGTGTCTAGATTTTATTATTAAGATTAATATGCTGGAATATATATTTATATATTAATTCAAAGCAAGACAACATGTCACTTTTTTATTAAAAGATTTTTCTCCAATTTTTTTTTTTTTAAAATTCTTAGGTAGATTCTTTATATTTTTTTCACAATAATATAAATGAGTTACAACTGCTTTATTTTCTTCAGTTTTTTTTTAAATATTTTTAGCTCTTGTAATTTTTTTTCAGTTCTTGTAATATAGTGTTTTTGTTTTAATTCTTGAAAAATTATTGTTTTACTTTTGTATAATTATTATTTACTTTATTTTTTCTCTATAATTAATAGGTTTTTCATTTGTAGTCATCATAAGTTATTTTTACAAGGAATAATGAAAAAAATATGATTTACTAGGATTAAATATGGAAATAAATAAATTATAAAGAACAAAAATGAAAAAAAAAATTATAAGGAAAAAAATGAAAAGATATTAAATTGCAATTGACAGATTTTAAATAGTAGTGTACGCTAAATTAAAGCCAACCTTAATTATTTAGATTTTATTGACATATTTTACCAACCTAAATCAAAACCCCTAAAATAAAATAAATCACCATTTTAATTAGTGTCTAAATTATAATATTAAATAAGTAGTTTAAAGAATTTTTAATATTTGAAAAATTGTATCTATATATTTACCAATAAGTTAGCCTCTGAAATTGACAAGACACACTGAAGTTTTCATTATATGTACGATACGTACAATTTTGTCCACAAGACTTAAAAGCCATTACTACAAGTTTGTCCTTCATATGATGTTAATTTAAGGCCCTAGTTGGAGTAAGTTTATTTATATCTTTTATTTGATCAAAGTTTTTTTTTTTATCTTTTGTTTGGACTTATAGTTCAGTGTAATGACGTGTCAACTAATAAAATGATTTTTATCATAAAATTTATTCAATTAAATTTAAGTAATATTTTAGGAGAATAAATATTTTTGATAAAAATAAAAAAATAAAGAAAATCAAATAATTCAGTAATGATGAGTCGATCATGTCTAATGTAATTATGTTATCTTATTATTTAAAAAAAAGAAAAATTTATTTATGAGAAAGTATGAATATTCATAAATAGGTCTTCGAACAATAAAATTTTTCATTAAAAACAGGTAAAAAAAGGAATTATGGAATATATTAATGATGAAAAAATCAAAATTTTAAAATTGAATGACATTATTTTTATAAGTGCGTTGTTGAAATTAATATCTCTTCAAAATGAAAAAAATTGAATATTTTAGAGATGACGTAGTTAAGACGTTGCAATATTATTGGTGTAAGAGAATATTGTGGATATTCAAATTTTCTAGTTTCTTCGTAGACAAACTTACATACTATTGTTATCTAGTTCTCTTAACTCAGGATTTATTGTAGATTTATCTACTGAATGCCTTTATATTTAATAATGATAATTTATTTATTCTTAACCTAATATCAGTACCTTTTAGTATTTATTTGTCGTATTTGAGTATTATATACTTTAGGTTTATCTATTATATCTTTTAATAGTCATTATTCAGGAATAATTTTATTTAATAGTGATAATCTATTTATTCTTAACCTAATATCAGTACCTTTTAGTATTTATTTATCGTATTTGAGTATTTATCTATTATATCTTCTAATAACTATTATTCAGGAATATTTTTTACAATTTCACTATGACATAATTTCTAAGATTTTCTTCTAATATAATTTCCTTTTTTGGAGAAATCTTAAGGCTTTACAGTTATAATATATTTTTGTTACCTTATAATATACTGTATAAATTAATTATAATGGACCTGACTCTTTGTATATTATTTTTGAAGGTATATTTATGTATAATTCAACAGCATTACAAGTTTTTACATTTCTTATATCCATTCAAAAATTTGAATAACAATTAAAGAAAACAAGATCATCACGGAGGTTATTTTCTAATTCCTTTTCTTTGTTAAATTCCAATGACAATGCTTCAAGTTGAAAAGTTTTAACTACCGTTTGTTTATTTTTGTTCCTTAACCCTAAATCACTAAGATTTTAAGAAAGTTTGATATCCTACTTTTTTTCCTTAGTTTCTATTACTACGGGATTACCTTTGACCAATGGGTTTATTACCTTTCTTAAGTTTTACTATCAAGACCAATGATGATCAATGTGCAAATAATTTTTTTTAAGAAAACTTCGAACTAGAAAATTCCTTATTTCCTATGAAGTTTTAGATATTAAAGTTCAAATTTAAATATATTCAATTATAACTTCAAGAAACAAGATGTTAGATCTTCATCTGTTCTTTTTCTAAGTGTCTAATGTTATTGTTGTAAATTATCATTACATATAAATACTTATTAATGCTTCTAATTTATTATGAGTTAAATAATATACAAATGCGTTTTTCTTACCTTAGAAACTAATAACCTCACCTTGGATATTCAGAGGAAGAAGAAAGAGACATGGGAACGTACCTAAAGAAGTTTAGCAAAGAACTGGACAACGAAGAAGACCCAAAAAGGAAGACAACCCCAAGAGCGCGAGACAGCGAAGAACGAAAAAACCCAAAGCGTGTTAGAAGAAACGAACCAAGAAGAAGAGAAAGATGAAAGCAAAGAAATGGGAACAGAAGAGACTCAAAGATAAAGAAGGGTGAAAATGGAAAAATGGGGAAGATAAAATGTCAAAAGTAACCGTTCCCGCCATTAAGAAGGGTAATTTCAAAACGGCGTGCCAGACGCCAGCCAATATGAAGAAGAACGAAACGACGCCAGCCAATATGAAGAAGAGAGTATCGAAGAAGTTACGATAAGAAAAAACTCTTGCCCGAGGACATCATCGTCACCTCGACCTCGAGTTTTGGGGGCTTATGTACTGTGCCAAGGTGAAATCAACTCGGCATACCCTGCCCACCAGGTCGGTGTTCCACTAAATGGAGATACTTCTCCAAAAAGTGGGATATGCAAGCATTTAAGTGATTTGATGGGATGACATGACACTTTTCCCAAATGGCAATCATAGTCCTAGGAACTCACAAAGTTGCCCTTTTAACAACACGTGTGTGTACCTCAAAATGAGGGAAGTCAACTGATAGAACTTTCCTCTACCTACCAAGCCGTCAGGAAAGAAGATATAAAAACCCAGAGCTCGGTCCTTTAAGGGGGTAACGTGATTCTTCTCTTAAACTCTCTCTCTTTCATTTTCTCTCTTAAAATCGAATATTCATAGTGGCCTGAACTAACTTAGCCATCGGAGTACCCCCTTCCACTGCTCCGTTCACGATCCAGAGAAAGACGAACCCAACAAGTTGATTGCTAGAGAAGACCGAGAACCTCGGCTGAGACAAAATCCGGAAGAACAGATGTTATTTTCATAAGTGCGCTGTTGAAAAATTAATATTTTTTTGAAATGGAAAAAAGAAATACTTTGGGGACGACGTTGTCAAAACGTTACAATAATGATATAAGAACATTTTAGAACTTTAAGGGTGTGTTAAAGGGAGGTGTCACAGACAAACTTAATTACTATTAGTGTAGGAGAATATTGTGGAGATTCAAATGTTTTGGTTTGTTCATAGACAAGCTTACTTACTATTGGTGTTATCTTATTTAGTTCTCTTAGTTCAGGAATTATTGTAGATTTATCTATCCAATGTCTTGATGATTTTTCGTTAAATATCGTTCTAGTATATTTAATAATGATAATCTATTTATTCTTAAACTAATATCAGTTGTAACACCCTGATTTATTTTGAAATAAGATAAAATAAAATAAAACAAATAAAAATAAATAAAATTAAATTAAATTAAAATATCTTATGGTTATATTTCACGTGGGTAGATTAATAAAATAAAAGAAATCAGAAAATATGGGAGGAGAAAGCAGGGAGTGGGTGAGTGGGCTGTTGCAAATCCTCACCAGAAAATCTATTCAATCTCTTTGATATATTATCTCTCTCGTTCTCATATTCTTTTTCGTTCCCTATGTTACAAACCTTTCTAAAACAAAAAAAAAGGAGATCAAATTTCTGACAGAGACTAGAGATCAATATTTGGTCATCTTAGTTTTCCTCCTTCTGCGTGTGATCGACTTACATTTAGGTTAGGGTGTTCTCAATTTTTATGTTAGGGTGTTCTCAATTTTAATGATAATGGTGCCTTATTTTTCTTGTCCACTTGATTTGGGTACTAAGACTGTGTTTTATTGGGTTATTGTTCCCTTATTATCTTCATCGAAGTGCTCTCTCCGTGCTTGATGTTATGTCACTGTGATGTTATGTCACTGTGATTCCCTTTAATCTCACTGTTGTTCCTTTATTGAAATTGTGTGTCATCACTATTTCTATTTTATTATACACAATTTCTATTTTATTATAAAAATATATTACTTCCTATTGCTTCTGTTAATCGATCAAATGATCTTCAAATTGTTATATTAATTCGCATTGAATTAATGAATATAAACATGATTGATTTCTCTTTCCACTCGGTAACTGTTTGTTTTGACGTGGCTGTGCAATTATTGTGATGTGGCTGTGTTGTTTGTGCTTTGTTGTTATCGCGATGTGGCTCTGTTGTTTTTAATTTTTTTTATCTTTGCACCTTTTGATGATAATTCCATTAGTCCTGGTACTTTCGACCTTGTTTTTGGCCAAATTGAAATAAACATTTGCGAATTGGTGTTGTGTCACAAGATGCAAATTCTATTTGGAATGATTATATGCTACTGCCCCATGTATGCTCACGAATGTGGTTATGGATTTAGATATAAATTAATGATACAAGAAGTTCTGAATAATTATTTTGTGCGTAGTTAGAAAATATTTATAGAATAATTCTCAAAAATAGGTGAATATTTAAAAAGGAAGTTTTGGAATTTTACCAATATTTTCGTGATTAATTGCCGATAAATTTTAGAATTTGTTCTTCCGTTTTTTTTTATTAGGTGGTGTGGTCTATTTCGAGTCTAGTATTTATTGTTTTACTGATATCTTTCTCTTTAATTTTATCTTAAAGGGCTTTCTATCTGGTTTATAAATTATTTTGATTTATTACATTGTGATAATTACTGCTTATTTAGTGTTTAGTCTTTTTTGGTTATACAATGCTAGTTATGTTTAATTAACTATATGTTGATCTTAATACCTTTTGTTAAATTAAATATTCTATTATGTGGGATGATTGATATGGACCGAGAGATTAATTTTGTGACTCATATTGCATTATGAGTCATTTAGGTTCATGATAATCTTTTCTAAGTGTTTTGATGAGAGGGATGGATGCCTACTGTTAGAGTGATCAGTGAGGTTGCCCATTGGTGTTTATAAAAGAGAGAGATTATTATGAATACTAAACGCATGAAAATATTTTTGAAATGTGAGGATGAATGGAACTAGTACAGTTGGTCCCTAACGGGTCGATATAATGGCCTAGGACTTTGAGGGTATTTGTGGTGAGGAAAACTTCCATTATGGCTGATCACCATGAGTGGGAAGTGACTCCCTTTGCAACATTGGTTGCCTTGACTGTAACTGTCTAGTATTTTTAGTGAGAGTGTCAGAGGTGACATGTACTCCTAGACATCGCTCAGTTGTTTTGATGGTACCACATGACATGAGAATGAATTGTGAGTAGCATGCATCATACTGGGTTGCATGATATGATTGGTTTTGATAAATTGTAAATTAAGTGTGTGTACGTTCTTGTGTTCCTTGCATTGATTTGTTCTTGTTGATTTCATCATTATTATTAAAATGTGAACTAACCCTGTCTTGTGTTTGTGGTTGACACCTGTGATGACCCCGCGAACGGGCGAGCAGATGAGCAGTTTGTTGGAGGCGAAAATAATGTAGGATAGGAAAGGAATTCGATTGCTTGAGGACTTGGCATACTGAGGTCCTTGTTTTTTTTCTTTCTTTGATTTTTAGTGGTTGCTTCTATTTATAAATGTTAAAAAATTTTGTAGATATTTCGTTATTTGAGAGTTTTTGATTTATTGAGACATATGTAATTGTGAGATTTCATTCTAAAATTTAGTCCATGAAATAAAGTTTAGTTTCCCTCATTTAATGATGTATTTATTTTCTGCGAATTATATAGAATTTATGACGTTACGATCATTTAGGGTGTTACATCAGTACCTTCTAATATTTATTTATGGTATTTGAGTATTGTATACTTTAGGTTCATCTATTATATCTTCTAACAGCCATTATTTAGGAATATTTTTCACAATTTCACTATGACTTAATTCCCTTGTACTTGTACTGAAGATTTTCTAAGATTTGCTACCAATATAATTTGCTCATTTGGATAAGATCTTAAGGCTTTATGGTTGTAATCTATTTTTATTACCTCATAATATACTCTATAAATTACTTGTAATGGACTTGACTCTTTGTCTATTATTTTTTAAGCTATGTCTTGATTTAGAAACCAAAAGCTATGTTTCTTATATATCTTATACATTTTAACTAAGGGTATTGACTAGCAATTTCTAATTCATTTTCTTTGTTAAACTCCGGTAACGATGCTTCAAAGTTGCGAAGTTCTAACTATCATTTGTTTATTTTTTTCCTTAACCCTAAATCACTAAAGGTTCTAAGAAAGTTTGATATCTTAATTTTCTCTATAGTTTCCATTGTTACAGGACCACTTCTATCATTGGGTTTATTACATTTTTTAAGTTTTACTATCAAGATTAAGGATGAACAACGTATACATAGAAATTTTTAAGAAAACTTCGAACAAGAAAAATCCTTATTTCCTATAGAGTTTAAGATATTAAAGTTCAAATTTAAATATGTTTAATTTATAACTTCAAGAAGCAAGATGTTGGATCTTCTTATGATTTTATTTTTTTAGTGTCTAATGATATATTGTTGTAAATTGTCATTACATAAAAAAATATTTATTAATACCTTCTAATTTATTATGAGTTAAGTAATATATAAATGCATTTTTATTAATTAATCTTCTTGACATAATAGCATTTATTATTATTATTATTACTATATATTATTATGATTATGATTATTATTATTATTACTATATATCATCATTATTATTATTAAAATTACTATTATTATTATTTCTTTGGGCTCAGTGCTTTCAAATATAAGATTAAGTTTTAAATTTATTAAGAGGGAAACAATCTAAATAAAAAAATAATAAAATCTCTATAAAGGTGTTACACATTAAACCTTCCTCGGACTTTTAACACTTTGATTATTTTAATATAAATTTTTTTTCTTTGGTCCACCACTTAAATGTGAAGAGGTTTTTAGAGAAAATCTATTCTCACCACATTTTCCTGTCCACAAAATCATTTGTTTATTTTTTTCCTTAACCCTAAATCACTAAAGGTTCCAAGAAAGTTTGGTATCGTACTTTTCTCCTTAATTTCTATTGCTGCGAGACCACTTCTGATCAATGGGTTTATTACCTTTCTTAAATTTTATTAGCAGGATCAAAGATGACCAACGTACACAGAAATTTTTAAGAAAACTTTGAACTAAAAAATCCTTATTTCCTATGGAGTTTTAGATATTATAGTTTAAATTTAAATATATTCAAATATAACTTCAAAAAGCAAGATGTTGGATCTTCTTATATTCTTTTTATAATTGTCTAATGTTATTTTTGTAAATTATCATTACATATAAATATTTATTAATGTCTTCTAATTTATTATGAGTTAAATAATATATATATATATATATATATATATATATATATATATTAATCCTCTCAACATAATAGCATATTCTTTGGTAGGATTATCATGATACGTGTTATGCATTCTTACTGCTACCTCTCTAAAGAAAATCTACTACTATTATTATTATTATTATTATTATTATTATTATTATTATTATTATTATTATTTCTTCTTTGGGTGCAGTGCTTTCAAGTATAAGATTGAGTTTTAAATTTATTAAAAGGGAAGAAACAATTTAAATAAAAAAATAATAAAATCTCTATAAAGGTGTAACACATTAAACCTTCCTGGGGACTTTTAACAGTTTGGTTATTTTAATATAATTTTTTTTTTCTCTAGTCCACCACTTAAATGTGAAGAGGTTTTTAGAGAAAATCTATTCTCACCACATTTTCCTGTCCACAAAATATGGAATCGAAACCTTAATTTAAAATTTTAAATATTGAGTATTTCTCTAGTCAAAAAAATGTCCGAAAAGATCGGATGATAACAGTAATAAATAAATAAATAAAAAGAGAAATTCAATCTTTAACAATAGCATTAAGTATGGTCAACTAACAGCAAAACGAAGAGTAAAGAAACATGAGAATAATAGAAAATTGATGAAAGTGTTGAATAACATTAAATGCTCCTCAACAATGTATAACACTATTTATATGATTCTACATACCTTCGTATCAACACCAAAAGCATTCTAACATTAATTCAATCCAAGATCAAATTAAGATGAAGGCTATTACTTCAATCATGATCGTTTTGCTGGTTTTGTCTATTGGCATTGGTATGTTATTCTTTTCTTTATTGATTTTATAACCATATTTTATAATAACTTGAGGGTGACGGTTTGGAATTGAATATTTTGTACTTGTGTATGGCTAAAAAATGAAGGGCCAGTAAAGGTGACAGAGGCAAGAATGTGTCAAGAAACACTGTACAAGTATGACTGTGTAGAAGGCCCGTGTAACACTGCTTGCGTCAAAAAACATGGAAATAGAGCAAGTGGTATGTGCAATGCTATAGAAGATTGCATATGTAACTACCCATGTTAAATTACTACTCCATATTCTCCCACCAATATTCTTACTTTTCATGTAATTTGCATTGGTGGATTCAAACAAAATAAAATTACTCTTTCAGTCATATATTTTTTCATTTCTTTTTTCTTTTTCCTCGTTCAGTCTATTTGTGAACCAGTATTCTTCGTGTCAAGGATAATTACTATTAAGTACATACAAAAGTTGGGCAATCAAGTAATATAAAAAAATGATATATTCTTAAAAAATAATAATCTTCATCCTTTTATATTTTTGAAAATTGTTACCTTTTGATTATTAAATTTAATTAAATTTCACTAGTCAGGCTTATTTTTAGTTTATTATGTTATTGTTCATTTTATTATTAAATTTAATTAAATTTCACTAGTCAGGCTTATTTTTAGTTTATTATGTTAATTTTCATGTTATTGTTTCATTTCTCGTTTCCTTCTTTTTATATTTGTCTGGTAATTTGATTTTACAATTTAAAAGAAACAATGACCTTAATATAAATGAAATTTAAATATCTTTATCCAAGTAAAATAGTGATTTGATACCTCATAAATTTTTATTTTATACTCGACAATACGTTTTCCGTGATTTCGACCTTAGTTTACCCATTAAATTTACTCATATATATAAAATGTATGAAAACATTCTTAAACAGAACTTTATCATCGAAAGATATAAAAAATAAAAAGAATGACATGGAATATATACCAGAAATAATATATAATATAAATTTAATTATTTATTAGAAAACTACAGTGATATTTTTTTTTTTTATTTTTGACGATTTTTAAGCCTGTTTTTGTCCATAAATTTCTCAAACATTAAGAGAATTATCGATATAACGTAGTTTAATTTGAGTTAGGGCAGCTGGTATAAAGAGGGACGTTATTGAATTTGCTATTATATAATTGATAACTGTTTTCTTTTTTTGTTAAACTGTTATAAAATTGAATATTTTTAATTTAATAGATTAAAATAAAATCATTTAAAAATTTATAAAAATTAATTTTTTTAATATTTTATGCAATTAATTTTAATGACTAAGAATATTGAAATGAAATTCGTTTACAATTGTTATTTTGATTTATAGTTTAATTATATAGTTTATTATTATTTTAATCTTTAATGAAGGAGACACTGATGCAAAAATTACTATTGACAACGCCAAGTTAATAACTGTTATTAAGCCACCATTGTTAAACAAGGCGCAGCCGCAGTTTTGCAATTAAATAGATAAAAATTACAACAATTATATTTTAACCAATATTATATTATAATCATCGTTACTGAAGATAGTAGAAATGGTTCTAAAAGTTTTCTTAACTTGCTTCGGTGACCATCATGATTTCATGAAATTTTTTTATCGTCATTTTAAGGCTTAACACTTTGTTAAGATCAGTCAATTTTATAGACCAAGTTGAATTACCATCTTATTAATTGACTTGTTTATATAAAGTATTTAGGAGAATTTGAAATCATGTCATTTTATAAAATGAATTCCAATGATGTAAAATTAAAGAATTTAATTTCACCTAAAATGTAAACATTTTAATTTCCGCTTTCATTCTCACAATTTTTTGTTGCTCTGCACGATTATACCTCGCATTTTAACGATTAATATTTATTTTTATTCAATATTAAGAAGGTTAATAGTAAATTGAGATTAATGTTTGTTATGGTACTTACCAATCGTTCCAAGGTTGAAGCGATTGTTTGCCAATTCAGATGATGCTACGGACTTGACATGACATGCAGACGATAGAGTATGTGATGGACAACTTTGTCATGTTGTTGATTCTTTACGTGGAAGAAAATTGATGAGTTGTACCCAAACTTTGCATGTGAGCCAAGGAACTTAAGATTTGGGCTTGTTACAGATGAAATGAATCCTTATGGAAACATGAACACTAATCACAGTTCTTGGTCAGTAATGCTAGTTATTTATAATCTCCTTCCCTGATTATGTATGAAGAGAAAATATGTAATGTTGACTCTGTTGATATCAGGACCAAAACAACCACGAAATGACATTGATATTTATCTTGCACCATTGATTGATGATTTGAAGCTTTTGTGGGAGATTAATGTTGATGTGTTTGATGCTTACAGACAAAACAATTTAATGTTGCTTGCAATGTTGTTTTGTACAATTAATGACTTTCTTGCATATGATAACTTGAGTGGATATAGTGTAAAGGGACATTATGCATGTCCAATATGTGAAGAAAACACAAGTTTTGTACAACTTAAACATGGGCAAAAAACTGTGTACACTAAACATCGAAAGTTTCTCCCTCGTGGTCATCCATATCGAAATTGAAGGCGACATTTAATGGTTATCAAGAACATGAGTTTGCACCAAGTCCACTAACAGGTGAAAAACTTTATGACTGACTAGAGAGCATTAATAATGTATTTGGGAAGAAACAGAAGAAAATCATTGCAAACAACCTATGGAAGAAGCGACCAGTGTTCTTTGATCTTCCTTATTGGGAAAAATTAGATGTTAGACACTACGTAGATGTGATGCATGTAGAGAAAAATGTTTGTGACAGTATTGTTGGAACATTACTCAATATTAAAGGCAAGACAAAAGATGGGGTCAAAGCTCGTCAAGTCTTAGTTGAGATGGGTATACGCACAGAGTTACATCCTCAATATAGGGAAACACACTTATTTGCCTCCAGCTTGTCATAGTCTATCAAAAAATGAAAATAAGAGTTTTTGTGAGTTTTTACAAAGTGTAAAAGTGCCACAAGGATACTCTTCAAATTTTCATACCCTTGTATCAATGCAAGATTTGAAACTTGTAGGTTTAAAGTCTCATGATGGTCATGTTTTGATGCAACAATTATTACCTGGTGTGATAACTCGCTTATGTCTACTATTCAATACTATTTGCTCTAAAGTCATTGACCCACATACCTTAGATGCATTTGAACATGAATCAGCCATCATTTTGTGTCAATTGGATATGTTCTTCCCTCCTGCATTTTTTGACATTATGGTTCACTTGATTATGCATCTGGTTCGAGAGATAAGGTTTTGTGACCCAGTTTTCTTGAGGTGGATGCATCCGATTGAAAGGTACATGAAGATATTGAAATGTTATGTGAAGAATCAATATCACCCCGAAGCTTCTATTGTTGAAAGATACATTGCAGAAGAAGCTATTGAGTTTTGTACGAATTACTTGTCGAGAACTGATGCTATAGGGATTCCTAAATCTCGCCATGATGGAAGAAGTGAAGGCATGGGTACCCGATTCAAAAAGATTATTCGAGTTAATAAAAAAGAATTGGACCAAGCACACTTGTACATATTGAACAACACTGATGAAACTCTTCCCTATATATCTGGTCATATCAGTCATATCAAGAGAAGTTACCCAAGGATGAATGAGAAGTAGGTCTTGAATGAGCATAACAATACCTTTTTACCTTAGTTTAAGGAAATAGTTTATGGTGAAGATTCAGCTTCAGAAACATTATTAAGATTAGCTCGTGGGCCTAATAGAGATGTCATTAGTTACCATACATATGATATTAATAAATGTTGTTTCTCTACCAAGATACAAGATGAGAGAAGTAGGGTTCAAAACAATGGAGTTACACTACAAGCTGAGTCTGTCCATTTTTCTAGTTCCAAAGACAAAAATTCAGTTAAGGCATCTATGAGTTACTACGGGGTGATTGAAGATATATGGGAGATTGATTATGTTACATTTAGAGTGTCTGTTTTCAAGTGCAAATGGGTTGAAAGTAACAACGACGTGAAAGTAGATGCTTTGGGATTTACTTTGATAGATTTGAAGAAGGAAGGATATAAAGACGATCCATTCATTATGGCATATCAAGTAAGACAAATATTCTATGTTACTAACCCATGTAATGAGAACTTTTTTGTGGTTCTTCATTTAAGGAGCATGCATGGTACATGTGAAGATCCATATAATGATATTTGTCATACACTACCGACAGTTGAAGACAATGTAGTGGATGTCGTACATGCCATTCGAGCTGATCATGATGAAGGAATATGGGAAAACTAGCAAACTTAATTTTATTCAATATGTATGTTCTTATAATGTTATTTACTTTAACATTTTATTTTTTTGTGTATGTCTATTGTATCTTTAAATTGATAAGGTTGCGATGTTTAAATTCTTATGTATCTTTATTTTATATTATTTATTTATGTGTGATGTTTATCTTTTGAGCATATATGTCTAATACAACAAAGTCTACTGGTGGAAAGGGTTCTAGATCTGTTACTAGACTACCTCACATTACATCAGGACGCATCATGAAGGAGAAGACTCGTGTAGAAATAGATCTAAATTCAGGCAAGGCGAGAGGATTAAATGTTGTTTAGTTCCAGAGTTATCTAGGTCTTGTTGCTAGGATTCATGTGCCCATCACCATCCCAAGTTGGGATAATGTTGGGTCAGTAGAGAAATATCTAATTTTGCAAGATATCAAGGTATTTTAATGTTAATTACATTATTTATTAAATTGATTAAATAAGCAAACTGTATTTCATTAATTATATCCTAATGATGTCTTACTTTTCAGCATAATTTTGAATTTGAAGATAGTGAGAAAATCAAGAAGAAGATTTTGGCCTTGGTTGGAGTTCGATGGAGAAATTTTAAGAGCTCAATGACTAGGGACTATGTTTTTGGAGTGAAATCTGACAAATCACCATGTGAAAAGTATAATATATCTGAAGAAGATTAGACGACATTTCGTAATAGTTGTTTGGACCCTAATTGGCATGTTAGTATTATTATTAGTATTATCATTTTCAGTAATTGTGATTATTCAATTAAATTATTAACTAAACTGGTTTTTTGTATTCTAAACAGGAAACAAGGAAAGTTGCACAAGAGCGGAAGAAAAAAAAACAATACACCTCATCTCCTATCTCGTGGCGGGTATGCTAAGTTAACTAGAAAGCTCATGGAGAAGAAGATAAATGCTAGACAGGATAAGTTAGGGGTGACCGACATCTCTAATAATCCACCATCTCTTCTAACACGCTATGAATTGTGGACGTGTGCTCGAAAAAAGGATTCAGGAGAAATGACTTCAGCTGAGGCACAAAAAATTGCAGATAGAGTTGTAAGTTAAAAAATCTCTTCACCTTATTAAAACAAGAAAGAAGATTTGATGTAATAACTTGTGTTGTTAATATGATATACAAGATTCGCTAGTTGAGCAAACTAGTCAGGGTTCATTTGTTTCCTATGGCCATCGGGATATTTTGATTACAGCCATAGGAAAACCTGAGCACCCTGCACGCGTCCATGCTGCTGGAGTTGGGGTTGGTATTCGTGATTATTTTGGTTCACAATCATGAAGAACTAGCAGTTCCAATATGTCTCAGGAGACATTTAAGGAGTATGAAAGACAAATGTATAATCGAATTCGAGAAGAGTTTTATAGAGATTATGAAGATAACCTGAACAAGAGGCTTGATGAAAGGCTTGATGAGCGGATTGCGGAGAGGATTAAGGAGAGGATTCAAGAAAGGCTAGAACAAAGGCTTCAGGAGAGGCTGAAATCCATGCACCCAATGTCTCTAGTACATGACATTGTTCATGTTAGCAGCAAAGCAAGTTGTACTGTTCATGAACCAGCCTTTAATGGAAGGTGGGAGATGTATTTACATTAAAGTTATTTTTTCAAAAATTTCAATCTTTATATATGATCCTAACATATACATTATTGTTTGACAGGGTAGATTTGTATGTGGAGGGGGATCTTCCATGCAAAGTAGCCCTTGGTACCATGTTCGGGGGTGGCAAAACCATACACAGGGCTCTTATACAACCACAATGTGTTAGGGTGGTCGTGGAAGAAGACATTAACCCTAATTCCCCAGTGCATGTGCCCAATATATAGGTTAAATTGGTGAAGGAAGCAATTGACACATTTATTGCATGGCCTCGTAATTTGATGAAGGCTATTTCATCACATGATAAGTTAAATTTTCTTTGATTCAATTGAATTCATTTTTAGTTTTAATATTAAATGCTACCAAATGTCACTTTGCATGTTTAGGATCACGTGAATCTTGGAAAGCAACTGATGGAAGTTCCAGAGGCAACATCTGTATCCAAACAAAAACTTATAACAATGAAGATGGTGCAGAGCAAAATCCCCTAGTTGACCTACTTAACATATCATCATCATTGATAAGTACACCTATACAAGTACCTTTCACAAAAGAGGTATTTGATGTTGATAATCAAGACACGCCCATGTATATATCTTTGTCTAATGTTCTAGAGATAAGTTCGGGTAATACCATGCTAAACATTTCTATCATACAATTATGACAAAGGTAATTAAATTTATTAATTAATTTCATATACTAGAAACTAGTTATTTAAACACTGAATTATGTCTTTGACTTGATATAGTTACTTGTATGAGATGACCATCAACCAAGAGACGTCACATATATATGGCTTTCTTGACCCTCAGTCAATTCAAAAAGTTGGTAATAACAAAGTCTCTATTCATCAGTATATGCAAACTTGGATGATTGAATCAGGAAAATAGATATTTTTGGCTCCATACATATCTGGGTTAGTTGATCAATGATTTTGTGTTATTTTTAATTCCATTTCATTATTTATTATGTTGGTAATTAGATTTCCTACTATAGATCTCATTGGCAACTTATAGTCCTTATTCCGAAGGACTATACAATAGTTCGGTTTTTCTCATTACACCATAAATTGACCGTTGACATGTCATCCTTATTAAATGGGTAAAATTATAAAGTTTTTAGATATATTGTATATTACTTCTACATATGTTTTAATGGTATAATAATATGTAATTTGATCCGGGTCAGCAGGGGCACAAATATGTTGAGTGAAATTGGAAATCGAGGAAGGTCTACCAACATTATTATGCCTAAGGTATAATACATCATAGTTAATTTTCATATAGTTTATAATGTGATCTAATTGTGAATCTTATCAATGTAGAGTAATAGACAATTTGGCTCATTTAAATGCGGTTATTATGTCATGTATTGGATGAGGACCATTATTGTTGCGACCATTAGAGATTCTTGGGTTGAGGTAATATATTTAAAAGTATATTTTTATATAATTATTATATTTAGGATGACATTAAAAAACAAACAATAAATATTAATCATTTTTATGTGTTTTAGATGTTCCAAGATGCTGATTCATTACTAGCTAAAGATATTAAAGTCATTCAAAGGAATTGGGCAGCATATTTAGTTAGACTAAAGAAAAGTTCATAGTTTTGACGCCGAACTATAAACCGGTACCTTGTAGTTGTTAAAAAGCAAAAATCATTAGATTTATGAATTAAAGGTTATGTTGTTTTGTTAAGTACTTCAATTGGTAAGGTTGACGTTAGAATTTGTTATTAGATTATTACTGATTCGAATCCTATTGTGATATGTATTGATTGAATGATTCTGGTGGGTTGTATTTAATTGATTATTAACAAGTTTGATAATGGGAATTATCAAAATTAGAGGGGAAACTCTGCCAAAATTTCCTAAGAATTATTGTTTTAGCTTATGTTTGATTTCTTTTGCATTAAGTATTAGACAATTTTATATTTGATATTCATTTATTCCATGTTTCAGGTACCACACGATGTAGGAGTTGATGATGGTACTACTTAATGTATTTATTTTTGAACTGTCATGTAATATACTAATTAATGTTATTTTATATGCCATTACTTAGACATATTGATACTTTTTCATAATATATGTCAATTAATAGTTTATTTCAATTTGAGAATCTTTAGTTTTATGAATTAAAGGTTATGTTGTTCGGTTAAGAACTTTGATTGGTTAGGTTGAAGTTAGAATTTGTTATTAGATTATTACTGATTCGAATCCTATTGTTATATGTATTGATTGAATGATTCTGGTGGGTTGTATGTAATTGATTATTAACAGGTTTGATAATGAGAATTATTAAAATTATAGGGGAAACTCTGCCAAAATTTCCTAAGAATTATTATTTTAGCTTATGTTTGATTTCTTTTACATTAGGTCTTAGATAATTTTATATTTGATATTCATTTATTTCATCTTTCAGGTAACACATGATGTAGGAGTTGATGATGATACTACTTAATGTATTTATTTTTGAATTGTCATGTAATATATTAATTAATGTTCTTTTATATGTAATTACTTAGACATATTGATACTTCTTCATAATTGATGTCAATTCATAGTTTCTTTCAATTTGAGAATGTTTAGTTTTATGAATTAAAGGTTATGTGGTTCTGTTAAGTACTTCAATTTTTTAGGTTGAAGTTAGAATTTATTAATAGATTATTATCGATTTGAATCCTATTGTAATATGTATTGATTGAATGATTCTATTGGGTTGTATGTAATTGATTATTAAAAAGTTTGATAATGGAAATTATCAAAATTATAGGGGAAACTCTGCCAAATTTCCTAAGAATTATTGTTTTAGCTTATGTTTGATTTCTTTTACATTAAGTATTAGAAAATTTTATATTTGATATACATTTATTCCATGTCTGAGGTAACACACGATGTAGGAGTTGATCATGATACTACTTAATGTATTTATTTTTGAATTGTCATGTAATATACTTATTAATGTTCTTTTATATGTAATTACTTAGAATTGTTGATACTTCTTCATAATTGATGTCAATTCATAGTTTATTTCAATTTGAGAATCTTTAGTTTTATGATTTAAAGGTTATGTTGTTCGGTTAAGTATTTCGAATTGTTAGGTTGAAGTTAGAAATTGTTATTAGATTATTACTGATTCGAATCCTATTGTGATATGTATTGATTGAATGATTTTGGTGGGTTGTATTTAATTGATTATTAACAGGTTTGATAATGAGAATTATCAAAATTATAAGGAAACTATGCCAAAATTTCCTAAGAATTATTGTTTTAGCTTATGTTTGATTTCTTTTACATTAAGTATTAGACAATTTTATATTTGATATTCATTTATTCCAAGTTTCAGGTACCACAAAATGTAGGAGTTGATGATGGTACTACTTAATGTATTTATTTTTGAATTGTCATGTAATATACTAATTAATGTTATTTTATATGTAATTACTTAGACATATTGATACTTTTTCATAATCGATGTCAACTAATAGTTTATTACAATTTGAGAATCTTTAGTTTTATGAATTAAAGTTTATGTTGTTCGGTTAAGAACCTCGATTGGTTAGGTTAAAGTTAGAATTTGTTATTATATTATTACTGATTCGAATACTATTGTTATATGTATTGATTGAATGATTCTGGTGGGTTGTATGTAATTGATTATTAACAGGTTTGATAATGAGAATTATCAAAATTATAGGGGAAACTCTGCCAAAATTTCCTAGGAATTATTATTTTAGCTTATGTTTGATTTCTTTTACATTAAGTATTAGACAATTTTATATTTGATATTCATTTATTCTATGTTTGAGGTAACACACGATGTAGGAGTTGATGATGGTACTAAGAAATGTATTTATTTTTGAATTGTCATGTAATATACTAATTAATGTTCTTTTATATGTAATTACTTAGACTTATTGATACTTCTTCATAATTGATGTCAATTCATAATTTATTTCAATTTGAGAGTCTTCAGTTTTATGATTTAAAGGTTATGTTGTTCGGTTAAGTATTTCGAATTGTTAGGTTGAAGTTAGAAATTGTTATTAGATTATTACTGATTCGAATCCTATTGTGATATGTATTGATTGAATGATTTTGGTGGGTTGTATTTAATTGATTATTAAGAGGTTTGATAATGGGAATTATCAAAATTATAGGGGAAAATCTGCCTAAATTTCCTAAGAATTATTGTTTTAGCTTATGTTTGATTTCTTTAACATTAAGTATTACACAATTTTATATTTGAAATTTTATTATTCCATGTTTCAAGTAACACACAATGTAGGAGTTGATGATGGTACTAAGAAATGTATTTATTTTTGAAATGCCATGTAATATATTAATTAATGTTCTTTTATATGTAATTACAAAGACATATTGATACTTCTTCATAATTGATGTCAATTCATAGTTTATTTCAATTTGAGAATCTTTAGTTTTATGAATTAAAGGTTATATTGTTCTGTTAAGTACTTCGATTTATTAGGTTGAAGTTAGAATTTGTTGTTAGATTATTACTGATTCGTATCCTATTGTAATATGTATTGATTGAATGATTCTGGTGGGTTGTATTTAATTAATTGTTAACAGGTTTGGTAATGGGAGTTATCAAAATTATAGGGAAAACTCTGCCAAAATTTTCTAAGAATTATTGTTTTAGCTTATGTTTGATTACTTATACATTAAGTATTAGACAATTTTATATTTGATATTCATTTATTCTATGTTTGAGGTAACACACGATGTAGGAGTTGATGATGGTACTAAGAAATGTATTTATTTTTGAATTGTCATGTAATATACTAATTAATGTTCTTTTATATGTAATTACTTAGACTTATTGATACTTCTTCATAATTGATGTCAATTCATAATTTATTTCAATTTGAGAGTCTTCAGTTTTATGATTTAAAGGTTATGTTGTTCGGTTAAGTATTTCGAATTGTTAGGTTGAAGTTAAAAATTGTTATTAGATTATTACTGATTCGAATCCTATTGTGATATGTATTGATTGAATGATTTTGGTGGGTTGTATTTAATTGATTATTAACAGGTTTGATAATTCCTTGAATGATTTTGGTGGGTTGTATTTAATTGATTATTAACAGGTTTGATAATGGGAATTATCAAAATTACAGGGGGAAAATCTGCCTAAATTTCGAAGAATTATTGTTTTAGCTTATGTTTGATTTCTTTAACATTAAGTATTAGACAAATTTATATTTGAAATTTTATTATTCCATGTTTCAAGTAACACACAATGTAGGAGTTGATGATGGTACTAAGAAATGTATTTATTTTTGAAATGCCATGTAATATATTAATTAATGTTCTTTTATATGTAATTACAAAGACATATTGATACTTCTTCATAATTGATGTCAATTCATAGTTTATTTCAATTTGAGAATCTTTAGTTTTATGAATTAAAGGTTATGTTGTTCTGTTAAGTACTTCGATTTATTAGGTTGAAGTTAGAATTTGTTGTTAGATTATTACTGATTGGTATCCTATTGTAATATGTATTGATTGAATGATTCTGGTGGGTTGTATTTAATTAATTGTTAACAGGTTTGGTAATGGGAGTTATCAAAATTATAGGGAAAACTCTGCCAAAATTTTCTAAGAATTATTGTTTTAGCTTATGTTTGATTACTTATACATTAAGTATTAGATAATTTTATATTTGATATTCATTTATTTTCTTTTACATTAAGTATTACACAATTTTATACTTGATATTCAATTATTCCATGTTTCAGGTAACACACGATGTAGGAGTTGATGATGGTACTACTTATAATGTATTTACTTTTTGAATTGTAATGTAATATATTAATTAATGTTCTTTTATATGTAATTACATAGATATATTGATACTTCTTTATAATTGATGTCAATTCATAGTTTATTTCAATTTGATAACTTTTAGTAGTTATATAAATTCTCTTTTATTCGATATTTATTTTATTTAAAATTAGAAACCTAATAGCACATGGACATTTATTTATATATGGATTTTTAATTATTGTTATATAATATATTTAAAAATATTATATATGTTCAAAATTTTCATACAGGTTTGAATTTTGTAAAAAATTACAAAAACTAAAACAAAAATTAAAAAAAATAAAATATATTAAATCTGACGTTAAAAAATTGATTTTCTTTTTAAGAAAAATATATTTGTAACAACCGACGTGAAAAACCTTATTTAAAACCGACGTTAAGTCATCATATTTTTTTAAAAAGAATAAAATATACCGGAATTGTGAAAAATGTTATTTAAAACATCAGTCTTTTACTAAAAATTAAAATATACTACGTCGGTTCAGCAACTGTCGTAAAAAAAAACCCTTAAGAACCGACGTATAAAAGGTATAATATATTATTTTTATATTTTATTCATTTCCTTTTTTTTCCTTTCTTTTCCTTTACAAACGTATAAAAGTATATATAGAAATAGAAGTATATTTTATGAACAGATTGTTGCATATGGTACCAATTCTCCTATTTCCAAAGTTTAAATTAAAAACTTTAAACTTAAGATAGTTTTGTATTTTCATTTATACAATATATGTGTCAATTATGTGTTAAACAAACAAGAGTAACCATAGTCAACTATATACAAAATGCAAGAATAAAAAGTCAAACTTTTATTATAAAATATGAAAGTAAGAACACACGTTGTACTTATTAATATTAAATTTTCTATTCAAAAACAGTATTTTAAATTATTTAAATTCAATTTTTTATTTTAAAAGTGATTTTTTAAATTATAAATTAATTTTGAATTTTAAAACTAATTTTAAAAAATTCAAATTGTTTTAAGAAAAAATAATTAGATAAGAATTTCAAATCCGGTTGAATTTATTAAAACAATTCTACGTTATTAATCAACCAACTCATTTATAGAATATATGTACGTGTTTTTCTCTTTTCACAGTTAATAGGTTGTCTGCTTAATCTAATTAATATTTTTCTTTTAAAAAATCCAATTTATGCTTCCATGGTCGTGACGTTGCTGCTGTGGCTATAACATTTACTCTTACGAGTCAACTAAACCATGACATCACACCATGAATTTGGCTTTCACAGTGATGAGGATGACTAGGGTCCATTTTAAATTTAGTTATAATTCTATTCGATTTTAAATTCATTTTATTTTTTAAAAAATTATGATGAATTAAAAATATAATATTAAGTGACACTTCTTATGTTACTGACTTTGAAATATTAAGAAAATATCTTCATTCACGGATTTTTATTTAGTTCTTTAATTAATTATTAATAAACATTTTTATATTTTGTATGCATAGAAGATATTCTGTGAATTACTACATACTTTTTTAAAAATAACAAAATTATAAAAGAGTCTGCTGTACCAATATTAAAATAATCTTTAAAAGAAACAATATATTAAAAAAATACTGAAATAATCTTTAAAAGATAAATAAAATACTCTTCTACCATATAAATAACGTGTTCAATTTGATTAGCACTTGTGTTATATAATTTTAATGGAGACGAATGGTATATTTTGAAAATATATATTTATGTCAATTTTGAAAAGTATATATTATAACACTTTGAAATTTCAATCATCGAATTTTAGTTGATTTTATCGCTTTGTATATGTTTAATGGTCGTGATGGGTGCACAGATTTTATAATTTTCCTATTATGCAATTAGTTTAGTCCATAAAATTTGATTATAATATCATTTAAATTGTAAATTAAATATTAATTAACTAATTTAATATATTTTTATTATGTTAAGTTTGGAATTTCATTTAATTTATTAATTTAAGTATTTTAGAATTTTAATTATAAAATCTTAAATGAAAAATATTATATTTAAATGTAGTTTAAATTGATGCGAGGTGTAGGCAACCTAAACCCATCAACACCCACAATTATTATTTTCAAAACTCCTTATTCTTTCCAACTTTACTATGTTAACAACGGCAATACGCAGCCAACCAGTCACCCTACTCACAGAATATCTGCGTATTTCTCTTTCTTCACACTTTATACATATACATACTTCTCTCTGTTCACATTTTATAACTGGTTGTCTGATTGTCTGATTGTCTGTGTATTACAGTTGTCTACCAAACATTTTTCTATTCTTCCTTTGTATTCATGCAAAAACACTAAACATAAGCTTACTGAGTGGAGAAAGAGAGAACCCAGAGTGAAATTGAAGCAGCTTCTGGTTCTAAAAACATTGAAATATCATAGGTTTCGAAACTTTTCCAATATCTGCAATATTGTTAGCCATTCCTCGGAGCAATGCAGGATGAAGAGGGACGCTGATCACAACCAAACCATCTGGGAAACCAAGCACTGCACCATGTCATGAAGAGATTACTGATGCTGCCACGACTGTGCATGATCAGAGACTGGAGGATAGAGTGGAGGAGGAAAGGGGCCAGGAGGAGGAGTTCCAGCTTATTCTCTCCAAGTCCAAACTGAAAAAACTGAAACAGCAGCAAAACATGGCAAAAGCGAGAGCCACCAGAGTAAACCAGTCTATGGCGGCCTCTCAATGAAGATCTTGTATTGGTACACTGGGGGATCGCCAATGGCAACTCGCCGAAGGTCCTCAAGGGACTCCTTGTGGACAATAAGCCCAATATTCTCTTGGTGGCTAAGCCCAAGACATCCTCTACTCAGCTTCCTAGATTTGTTTCAGCAGAAGCTTGGTTACTGCTTTTTTGCTTTTAAATAAAGGTACACTTGCCACCCTACACTGTGGTGATTGTGTGAGGAGGCTATCACCCCACAAGTTTTAGCCTTAGCAGCAAAGCGGGTGACGTTTCTGTTCAATTTAGTCACAACTTTGTTTTAATTTTATATGCTATCTATGGAGCAACTTCTCATACGCTCCGACCCTCCCTCTAGGAGGAGCTCTCTATGTTACAGGATTGGTTCACTGGAACATGGAACTTTATCCATTAGAAAGATGGTGGGCACTTCCCCATTTCTCAGTCTTGTCAAGAATTTCTAGACTAGGCATGGACGGAGGCTTATTCTAATGGATTTATTTATATAAATATAATGTTGGATTAGCATTATTAATTAATCAGTTATCCTATCCTATCCTACATCATTAAAAAAAATTTAACTTAGGCTCACTTTAATTAAATCTTAGGCTCTCTTTTGGTACATGACCCATGATGGCTTGGGTCACTTATTAAGGCCCGTTGAGCCGTCTCTAATCTCGTCTTATAAGTTGTGTTTTTGATGCCCATCATTATAAACATATTCTAAAGACTTATGAGATATATAGAGAGTAGTCACCTCTCACATTCTGAAATATCAGGTACCGGGATAAAGAGTACTCACTAGATCATCATGAACAGTTCAAGTACGCTCCTTAATGACTCAGTAATTAAATTAGTGATAATATAACATGTTCAAGTATTGTGTCTAGGTATGATTTAGAGAAGGGTTTTATCCCTAATTTTACTTCATGTACTGTATCATATTCTTTCCTAGAGTGTTTTTACACTAGGTGATAATATTTTTGGGTAGATATAGATAGAAGTTGGGATGATTTATAGTGTGATAGTAAGTATGTGATGTTGAAGGAGGATCTTAGATGTAATAGGAAAAGGTAGAATAGTGATTGGCCGTGTAGCTCTGATCTTGAGAAGTAGAACTTGATTGGATTTTCTCTACATTCACAATTGGTGATACAATTGCCTATTTATAAGCTTCCATGGTAGGTAGTAGTCCTTTCTAGATTTTTCTAGTCTAGGAGTATTCTAGATTTTCCTGGATTTATCTACCTAGATTTTTCTAGTATAAGAATATTCTAGATCTTCCTAAATCTTAATATTCTAGATTTATCTACCTAGGAACATTCTAGACTATCTTCTTTGTTTTTAGTTTTTCTAGATTTTTCTTTTACAAGGATCTAGTTGTTTCTTTTTCTAGAAATTTGTAGAACTTTCAACACTCCTCCTTGATACAAATTTCTCTAACTCCAAGCATTGTGCGCAGTTCTTCGAATCTTGGTCTTGGTAATGCCTTCGTGAATATATCTGCTACTTGTTCTTCCGTCCTGCAATATTCAAGCTTGATCTCCTTAGTTGCCTCTGCTTCTCTATTGAAATGATACTTAATTGCTATATGTTTTGTTCTGTTGTGATGTACTGGATTCTTTGCTATTGCAATAGCTGATTTGTTGTCACAGTGAATTGTAGTAGGCCCATTCTGATTTTCGCCCATATCATGTAGTATTCTCCGTAGCCATATAACTTGACTTGTTGCTTCTGCAAGTGCTACATACTCTGCTTCTGTTGTTGATTGTGCAACTGTTGCTTGCTTCTTTGATGCCCAAGAGAAAAATCCTGAACCAAGTGAAAAAGCATAGCCGGAGGTGCTCTTCATGTCATCCACCGAGCCTGCCCAATCACTGTCAGTATAGCCGAGCAACCTTGAGTTGGCTGCGACAGTGTACCATATGCCAAATTCTTTTGTTCCTTGTAGATATCTTAGAATTCTTTTTCCTGCTCCAAGATGTATTTGACTTGGGCTCTGCATGAATCTTGATAAGAGACTAGTAGCGTACATGATATCCGGTCGTGTAGCTGTTAGATATAGCAAGCTTCCAATTAAGCTTCTGTAGCGTGACGCATCGGCTTCTGGTGCTCCATCATCCTTTTGTAGCTTTTCATTTGTTACTAGTGGAGTAGTGACAGGCTTGCAGCCGTACATCTTGAACTTCTTGAGTAAGCCTTCTGTGTATTTCTTTTGTGAGATAAATATCCCATCATTTCTTTGATTTACCTCTATGCCGAGAAAGTAACTCATCAAGCCAAGGTCGGTCATCTCGAAGGACTTCATCATGTCTTCTTTGAACACCACCATCATATTTGTATTGGTTCCCGTATATATAAGATCATCAACATATAGGGAGACTATGAGAGTATCATATTGACCTTGGGTCTTGATGTAAAGTGTAGGCTCACTCTTGCTCCTCCTAAATCCTCGATCAACGAAGTACTGATCAATTCTGCTATACCATGCTCGAGGAGCTTGCTTCAAGCCGTAGAGTGCTTTTTTCAGTCTTAATACTTTGTTTTCTTTGCCTTCGCATATGAACCCTTGTGGTTGCTCCACATATATCTCTTCTTCAAACACACCATTGAGGAATGCTGATTTAACATCTAGTTGATAGATGCTCCAACCTTTTTGTGCCGCAAGAGCTGTTAGAGCTCTTATCGTATCTAGACGAGCAACTAGGGCAAATGTCTCGTTGTAGTCGATCCCGGGTTATTGTGAGTAACCCTTTGCTACTAGTCTTGCTTTATGTTTTTGTATGGTTCCATCAGGGTTGAGCTTTGTCTTATAGACCCACTTAACCCCAATAATGTCTTTTCCATGTGGAAGATCAACTAACTCCCATGTGTTATTTTTCTCAATCATTTGTATCTCTTCTTCCATTGCCTTAACCCATACTTCCTGCTTTAATGCTGCTTCAAAGCTTTCAGGTTCAAGTATGGCTAAATTGCAAGACTCGTATATATCTGCCAATAATCTTTCTCGTCTCGGAGTAGAGTCTGGTGAAGAAGGCTCACCTGGGTCTTCTACTACTTCTTCTACTTCTCCTTGAGGTAGTTGCATTGATATAGGGATCTTTTGCTCCACCTTTTCTTCTTCCCAGTTCCAAGCAGCATTTTCATTAACTTCAACATCTCGGCTGATTGTCAGCTTCTTAGTTTGCAGGTTGTAGACACGGTAGCCTTTGGACTGCATGCTATATCCTAAGAAGATTCCACGAACTGTCTTGTCTTCTAGTTTGTGTCTCTTCATTTCTGGAACATGGATGTAGCATATAGATCCAAATACTCTTAGGTGCTTTGCTGATGGCTTCTTCCCGCTCCATGCTTCAATTGGGGTCTTATTTGGGATTGCCTTCGTTGGACATCTATTAAGTATGTAGACAGTAGTGTAGACTGCTTCTGGCCAAAAAGTATTAGGCAACCCTTTCTCTTTAAGCATTGATCTAGCCATTTCCAATACCGTACGATTCTTTCTTTCGGACACATCATTTTGTTGTGGAGTGTAGGCAACTATTAGTTGCCGCTCTATACCTTCATCCTCACAGAATTTGTCAAACTCGTGCGATGTGTACTCCTTGCCACGATCACTTCTAAGTACTTTAATGTGTTTTCCACTTTACTTTTCAACAAGGGCCTTAAACTTCTTGAATATTTCAAAAACTTCTGATTTTGCTTTCAAGAAATAGACCCATGTCATTCTAGAGAAGTCGTCAATGAAAAGGATAAAATACTTGTTGTTCTCGAATGTTGGTGTCCTCATCGGTCCACAAACATCAGTATGGATTAACTCTAACACGTCTTTTGCTCGCCACGTTTTGTTTGTCGAGAACGGTAATCTGCGTTGCTTTCCGAGGAGACATCCTTCACATGCTTCGTTATTCTCCTTTAAGCATGGGAGACCTCTCATCATATTCTTCTGGTATAATATCTTCAGGGCGTGTGTGTTGAAGTGGCCAAATCTTCGATGCCAAAGCCATGAATCATCAACTTGTACCTTCATGGCCATGTTATTTGTATATTTCAAATTTAGCGGGAAGCTTCTATTACTTTTCTCCATCTTCACTTGGGCTATCTCAACCATTTTGTTATGGTTGTCATAGATTTGGCATACATCTCCTTCAAAATGAAGAACATAGCCTCTCTCCATCATTTGACCAATGCTCAGAAGATTTTCCTTTAGGCTGGGAACTAGTAAAACGTCATGGATGAGTCTTGACCCTTTCTTTGTCTTCACCATGACAGTGCCTTTTCCTTTTGACTCTACCATGGTGCCATTTCCTAATCGAACTTTCACCTTGACAGAGTTGTCAATGTTTTTGAAGATACTCTCATCCTTGGCCATGTGATTGCTGCAGCCGCTATCCAAGTACCAGCTTCCTCCTTTTTCATTGGCTGAATGTTGGGTAGCATAGAAAAGTTGATGTTCGTCATTATGCTCTTCGACAAAGTTTGCCTGATGTCTATTTTTGTTGCGACAATTTTTCTCTATATGTCCAAACTTCTTGCAATAGTTGCATTGTGGCCTTTCACGGAACTAACAATCTTTCTCCGCGTGACCGGACATTTTGCAAATGTTGCATGGAGGATTTCTATCTTGATGGTTCTTGAAGAAATTTCTAGAAGATTCTCTTGTTCTAGAAGTTTCTCCATAATTTTTCTTTCCTCCATCACCTTTATTTTGAGGTCAAAATTTGAGCTTAGATTGAAAGGCATTTTCAAGTGTATCTTCATCACGCCTATACAATCTTTGCTCAAATGCCTTAAGAGAGCCCATTAATTCTGTCACGAATAGAGTAGACAAGTCTTTCGTTTGCTCAATCGTTGTCACGATCGGGTCAAACTTTGGGGTAATAGTAATTAAAATTTTCTTGACAATTCTCTTATCAAGAATAGTTTCCCCAAAGGCTCTCATTTGATTTACGATTTCCTTAATTCTAGAATAATAATCTTTGACCGTTTCAGACTCTTTCATCTTCAATAGTTCAAAATCTCGTCTCAGAGTCTGAAATTTAACAACACGTACCTTGTCGCTTCCTTGGAACTCCTCCTGTAGTGTAGCTCATGCTTCCTTTGCACTTGTAGCTCCTATTATTCTTGGAAATATTGCGTCAGACACTGCTTGTTGTAAAGTGAATAACGCATTGGAATCTTTCTGTTTATTATCTTTCAACTCTTTTCTTTGAGTTGCATTAAGAGTTGTAGTTTCTGCAGGAGTAATAAATCCTTCTTCTACAATATCCCACAAATCTAGGGAGCAAAAATATGTCTTCATTTTTACGCTCCAAAAATCATAGTTTTAGCCATTAAAAATAGGGACACTGATAGATGAAGGTTGTGAGGTGTTAGCCATAGCTTAGAAAAATATAGGAGTGGGTTAAAAAGAACAAGGGAAATGTTTAGAAGTACTTGAGAAAATTTGGGAACAATAGATGAATAGTTTAACTACGCCCAATGTATGATCGAACGTAGCTCTGATACCATTGATAATATTTTTGGGTAGATATAGATAGAAGTTTGGATGATTTATAGTGTGATAGTAAGTATGTGATGTTGAAGGAGGATCTTAGATGTAATAGGAAAAGGTAGAATAGTGATTGGCCGTGTAACTCTGATCTTGAGAAGTAGAACTTGATTGGATTTTCTCTACATTCACAATTGGTGATACAATTGCCTATTTATAAGCTTCCATGGTAGGTAGTAGTCCTTTCTAGATTTTTCTAGTCTAGGAGTATTCTAGATTTTCCTGGATTTATCTACCTAGATTTTTCTAGTATAAGAATATTCTAGATTTTCCTAAATCTTAATATTCTAGATTTATCTACCTAGGAACATTCTAGACTATCTTCTTTGTTTTTAGTTTTTCTAGATTTTTCTTTTACAAGGATCTAGTTGTTTCTTTTTCTAGAAATTTGTAGAACTTTCAACACTTGGTCTAATGGAAGAGAGAGTAGCAACCAGATTTGGGTTCGGTTGTACTGAGCCATATGCAAGCAGGTCAGTATTGGCATCTGGTACTCCATCTCTTGTAGTGCATTGCCTCAAGCGCATTCTGAGCACCACATTATCCTGTTAGCTTTAAAGAAGGAGGTTGACCCAAGAGTTTCGCAGTTCCACTTTCTTTCCACATGGCTGGAACATAAGGACTGCAGGCGCATTGTTAAACAAGTCTGGAGGGAGCCTATCATGGGCTGTGCTATATTTGTGTTAAAAAAAATCAAATTAAAGGCACTTAAACAAGCTCACTAGGCAGAATAAAGCTGTTTCTGGGAACATTCATGATCAAATCTGCCTGGCATGGGCGGAGCTGGACCGGGTGCAAAATATGCAAAATCATGACTCTATAGAGAATCTCCAAGAGCTGGAGGAGAATGCACAGGGGAACTACATGAAGCCTTGGACAGTGAGGAAAGGTTTTGGAAGGAGAAGGCTCGTGTCAAATGGTGTTCACAAGGGGATAGGAAAACTGCCTACTTTCACCGGCTGGTAGCAAATTGTCACAAATTGAAACAAATGGATGTGCACCGAGAAGAGGAGGGGATCTTGGACTCTCCTGCTGCCATTGAGTCATGTACTTCAGTTTTATACAGCCTTATATGGCATGGAAGGTCATTGTATGGACAATGGTCTTGTTGAACGAGTGATTCCAGCTATGGTCTCCGGAGCAGGTCCTTCGGGCAGTATTTTCTCAGGCAACTAGTACTCCTAGATTGAATTGGTTTGGTAGTAGTTTCTATCATGCATTCTGGGACATGGTTGAGAATGATGTTTACTAAGCCACCCTTCAATTCTGCAGTCAGAATTGGATTCAACCTAATCTGAACTCGAACCTAGTGACTTTCCTACCCAAGTTCCCTGGTGCAGACAAGTTCCCATTTCTATGGTGAACTTTCAGTTCAAAATCATTACAAAAATAATGGCGGATAGACTGGCGGTGGTGGTCCCCAAGATTGTTTTTCCTCGGCAGTAGGGCTTCATCAAGGGTTGCCACATTCGTAGTGTATCTGTATAGCATCAGAGGCATTTAATATGCTGGTTAACAAAGCTTTAGCAGGTAACATGATCATCAAAATGGACATTAAAAAGGCTTTCGACACTTTGAATTGGAGTTTCCAACACATTAAAAAACCCTAAACCTCGAATATGTTTTACTTCAAATTTTATCACGTTTTCATACCCATGTCAACATCCATCATAACTCATTTGTATTAATTCAATGCAGTTAACTACTACCTTGTTTTGAGTAAGTAACAAATTATCTTTTATTTTGAATTAAATCTTATGGTTGGTTAGGTTTGACATTGCAGTAAGGTTATCTTGTAAGGTTATTAGCAAGCATGTTACAACTTTCTATCTAGCCCCCAAGATGGAAGTGAGGTTTGAAGGGATTACAAAATTTTCACCTTAATTACTATATATGCATTCAAGACTGGTGATACATTCATATTCTAATAAGTTCAAGTCTTGGCTCATCATTATGAACTTACTCCCTTCATTCCATCATAACTGCCATATATGTTAGATTTGTTTTTTAGTTTTTACAAAGCCAAGAAAAACTAATAAACAGATGAAAGCGAGTAGCTATTAAAATGGATTTTTATAGACAATAATAAAGGTTTGTGGAGAGATGAAGAATGAAAAACTACTTTTAATTGTCACATTGCTACTGGTAATGCCGCTAAAACTACTTCGTTAGCAATAAAGAAGTCTTTAACTGGAACTCTTAATAATTGCGCTAAAACTACGTTGTTGTTAGCAATAAAGAAGTCTTTTACGGGAACTCTCTATAATTGCCGGTAAAACATTTACAACCATTGCATACAGTAATCAGTATTTAGTTGTAGTAAATGTTTTAATTTAGATATATTGTCACAAAAAAAGTAAATGAATACCACTAAAAGTGATTAAAAGTTGTTATTTAATGGAAAATATAAAACTATAACGTCTGCTATTCTTTTAGGTTTTGTTCAAGAGTGTGCCAACACCAGATTGAGTATACCTTGTCCTGGCACAAATACATATGTTACTGCACCCTTCTTGCATGTTGTGCGGTGGATTCAAACTGCATAGAATAAGGGATTTCTTCATTAAGCATTGTTGAGAGTTGCTCAGCGAGTAAACGTTATCTTTTTGGATTTGGGCAGTTTTATCTATGCTCATGCCCTCGGACGTTGCAGGTTCAAGCGCAACTCCAGACGATCCAATCCCTCTTACACTTTCTTGGAACATGCGTTCCCTTTCAGCAGCTTCAAGCAAAGAAGCTTTCTTTGCTTGTTTCAAGGTTTCTTCCTCATCATCAGCTGAACACGAGGAGCTTCAACTAATTTTCTCTTCCCTTTAGAAGCAGCCTTCTTAAGAGCAGTTTCCTTCTCTCTTGCTTCTGCTTTTGCTTTTGCCTTCTTCTTTTCGTCTGCCTTTTTCTTAGTAGACTCAACATCCTCAGATGCTTTCTTTTCCCCTTCAACTATACTTGGAGGTACGTCTGGTCCCTTTTTACCAGTTGTAGAGTGCTTTATCCTAAAAGCTCTAGACTTTTGTCTGACAAGTGGTGCACCAGGGACACTCTCAAAATGTACTTCGTTTATTGTGATAGCAAGTGGAGGTAGAGGTTGTGTTTGTGGTTATGTTTGGGTTTCAGTTTGGTTTGGTGATTGGGCTTGTGTTTGCGGTTTCTTGACTTTGAGCTTAGGACGTTTGATGAGGGCTCTATGTGGTGGATCTTGGGTTATGGGTGATAAAGGTTGAGTCTCTTCTTCATCACTTTTGAAGAGCAGGGAGTTGGTTGGCAGACACATCTTTGAAAAGGTGTTGGGCTCTGCTCCTGCTTCATACATCTTTGAAAAGGTGTTGGGCTCTGCTCCTGCTTCATACCATTTAATAGCAGAGGCATCAAAGCCTTGGTTCAGAATGATATGAGATAACACGGAAGAGATGACAATCTTTGCTGATTTAAACCTTATACTCACCAAAATTTATAATAAATTTGCAGTACGGTGACAGGTGAGCGTAATGGAACACCTATTGGTCAAAAGGTAAATCCTTTATTTGCAACTGCAATTGCATATCAATGCTTCAATATTTCAATTAGTTTTTAGACTTAATAATGAAAATTAAGGAAACTTGCATACTTGCAGACTACATCAAGATGGTTGTTTGTTTGTCCGAAAGGAATTCGTGAACTGTTGTTGTATATCAAAACAAAGTATAACAACCCTTTGATCTACATCACTGAAAATGGTAGTTAACCAATTGAATTTTCTTTAATTATTAAATATCCATTCATCAAAATTATTTCATTTATAAAAGAGAAAAAGAGAGTCAATACTATGTTTCGTTTTATTTTGTGATACTTATATATTTGTTGCAAAAAAATTATTCATTTATATGTAGGCATAGATGAAGTCAATGATCCAACAATATCATTAATGCTATGTCTGTACAACATGATTATAGAGTTGCTGTGCTTCTATTTTTTTTCGAATTCTAAAAATAGGGTTTTGCCATCATTGAAGGAGTGATTGTCGACTGTGGCTATGGCTGCTACGGACATCCCTCTCATTCCCTGGAGGTGTCTCGTCAAGGATGATGCTGTTGTGCAACCTCTAGCACAGCCATCCATACTAAAGAAAGCATTTGCACAGGCTAGCCTCGTCGAATGTAAGTGCAACCATCAGGGCATCTAATACTACCAAAAGGGTACTTCTCCATTGAGAGTGCAAAATTTGCATGAAAAGTTAATGCATTTATGGGCCCCGACCACACTGGAAACTAACGACAATTGGATGTTGATATTTTAAATTCTCCTTAGCGTTAATTGAAAATATGTGGAGGTTCCTTAACGTTAAATAAATACATATGATTTTTCTTAATTATCTCTTATATTCTACTAATTTATTTCTCTAATTATAATATTCTAACAGTTTAGGACATGGAATAAAGCCAGGCAACATTGCGCGTGTCAGCATGGACACCAGATTCTGCGCAATGCTGGATCACAGTTTTCGGTTTGTGGAAGAAGACACACCAGAAATGCAACAAAAGTCCAGCTATGCACAAAGGTATATCTCTCTATCTAATGATTGAGTGATAATCATAGATTTTAAGACCCCCTAGACTTTTTCTAATTGAGAATTTTGAGAACCAATAAATTTTATATGTTGTATGAGAGCATGTATTTTCAATAAATGGTTTACATTATTATTAATTTATTTCTCTCTGTTAAGTATAAACTCAAATTATGAAATGTAGGAACTTTATTTCCACTGCACTTGATGCTAATTGGCTTTCAACAATATGTTTATGTTTTTATCATATGCATTCCAACTGCGCTTCTCCACTTTCCTACTAATGTTTATTGTTGTGGATATTATTATTATTATTATTATTATTATTATTATTATTATTATTATTATTATTATTATTATAAAACTCAACAGCAATTGACATTGTTTTGAAGGCACTGATCCTTCGGTGAATTTGTGGAACTCTTGTAAGCATAGATCTTTCGGAAAGCTTTATTTTAATACTAAAAAAAAGAAATTGATCTAATATATTAGTATAAAATAATATTATAGGGTTGGTTCAATGTGATTGAAAGAAAATAATGAAATTTGCCACACAAATGGTCAGATACAATGTTATGAATGATTGAAAATAGTATATGTGTTGGTCATGTCAATTTTAAAATTAATTGTATGATAGATTTGTTAATCAACAAATTGGTCAAATGTTTAAGGTTATTTAATTCTAAGTTAATGATAATTTTTTTCAATTACACATAAAATGATGGATGCTAAATTACGTGATTATTGATTTGTGGGTATATTGGAATTCATTGTCATGAGATATTTATGGATGACACAAAGGTTAATTAATTGTTATTATAGGTGATTTATGTACTATTAGTTTATTTATATACTCAAAAGGTAGTAGTACGTAGTGCAAATTGGTGCTAGTTTAATCGGTAAATAATATTAAATTTTATTAGCATCATTATGTTATGTAATTAAAAACACACAATAAAGGGGTTAGGTTTTTTTAAAAACAATTTCTCAAGCTTTTGTTTTAACCTTTTTGAAAACTATGTCTGATGGGGATAAACAGAGATAATGTCAGATGAATCAAGTAGTTTAGACAGACGATATACAAAATTTGAATAAATGAGTTTCAATTTAATCCTAGTTAGTCAAACAAGTAAGTAACAAAAAGTTTGAGCAAATAGAGATTTTTAATGATTTGTCTTATGACATACTACATTTAATTTCTTAATAAGAATTAAAATTCCACTATTAGCAAATGAAGAAACATAATATTGTTTGATGTCGCACCCCGCTCTAATACACCAGAAAAGTTGTAAACATTCTGATATCATGATTGTAACAACATGACTATGTCGTTATTAAAGTATTTTGTTTTTCTATTTTTTAAAAAAATATTAATTTTTCAACAACATACTTATAAAAATAATGTCATTCAATGTGTAAATTTTTTACTTTATCATCTCTTATATATTCTGTAATTCCTCTTTTTACTTATTTTTAATGAAAAACAATTAGTTTTTGAAGACGTATGATAACTTACAAAAGTGAGTTATCGACATACGTTTTTTAACCAATAAATTGTCCATTAAACGGCCTTAAGCAAGCTAAAACAATTGTTAAACACTCTAATTTATAATACTTTGTATTAGAACTTGTTAATGGTTTGTTTAAGTGTTTTAGAGGTTAAAAATAGACAAAAACAGGAGAAAACGTAGAGAGGAATACACCTCGCACGAGTAAGGACTTTACTTGCAAGACTTAGACCTCCAAGGGTGGATCATTCATCTCTGTCAATTCAAATCGCATGACTTGCCACTAAGCTCGTGCTGAGGCCCACACTATTCGAGGCTATGCATATATGAACACGATCTTTTCTCCGCTCTCAAAACATGTATGATTATTATTAATTTTAGTCTTTCACAAATCTATTGTATAAATCATAAAGTCATAAGCTCAATTTATGTCATAGATTAATAATTTATAATTCAAACTGTCTAGGTTCATAACACAGGTCATCCAACTTTAAAGCATAGGTACTAAATCACAGTCTAAATCATCATCCAAGTACATAACATAGGTCATCCAAGTTCAAAGAACAGGTAATCAATCATCATCCAAGTTTACAGCACAAGACATCCAAGTTCAAAACATAGGAAGTAAATTATTGTAAACTTAGAATTTTAACGTTTTAATTATAGAACCATCCTTTAATTAATATTTATTAGTGGTTGCCATTTCACTTTCTTGGTTTAGAATATGTTAGCTGAGTTGTTTAGGGACCAAGTTACCTTGAACCATATTGACCATCTTTTGTTAACAAATTTTCCAATTATATTTAAAACCCTTACAAAAAAATTTGAAACATGGATTATTTTAGAAACACCACTTATCATTATTATTAATTTAAAAATTTATTAAGACTTATCAATTCAAGAATAAAAGATTATAAAAATTAAGACAAGAAAAAGTTTAAAAATTTTAGAACACAAAATTTTAAAAGATTTAGTATTCTAGAATCTTTAGAAACTTAAAACCTAAGAAATTTTTAAATTTCCCTCACACATCTAGAATCAAAATACTCAATATTTAGAACTTTTAAGAATAAAGAAATACATAGGAACTTAAAAACTGATATAATTAGAAATTCATAAAACTCAAAATCTTAAAACTTTATAATATTTAAGAATTTAGATTCTATAGAAACTTCCTTCACTTTAATTTCTCATGATCCTTCATTAGAAAGGCTTTTGAAAGTTGAAACAGGAATGATCCTACACTCCACACAAGTACACATGAAGTAGGCTTTAGGTAAGTTTGGAAAAAATTATAATTTGTTTAAAATGTGTCATGGTTTTGGTGAGTTTGGAAAAGACAAAAGTTTGCTATTTTGGCTACAATTTTCCACAACACAAAATGGTCCCTTGGTGGGGTATTTATAGGTGAAAAATAAATCATTAAACAATTCGATGTAACTAGTTAATTAAGATATTCTAATTACTAGTTACTTCAAAAGGCAACAAAGTAATTAATTTTTAAAATAAGTCAAGGCTTATCTTGACTTCATATTAATGGTGCTTATCTTGTTGCTAATTTGGACTTTTTTCTTTTCATTTGAAGACTTGGTCATGTAGTTTGATGGCTATACATTCTCGAACGTGAAATTTTTTTCATTAAATGTCAAAGTTACCAAATTTTTGAAATTTGGCATTTTTTTTTTTTGCAAAATTTGTATTGTTGTCATGGCTATTCTTCCATGTACACCCTTGCATCTTTCTTTTTATCCTTTTCATGTTTATTTACTTGTACCTAAATTTGTATTGTGTGACTAAAGGCCATTTGATCTCATTTACCAATCCTTACTTACCTACAATCATTTTGAGTTGGTGAGAACTTGTGAGTGCAGCTGAGTGAGTTGACTCTCAACATATCATCAAGTGATGCTACAAAGGTAAGACTACATAGCATGGGAAGCCCTAGGGCAGCACGCCAATATAACTAACTATTAACTATAATGGACAAAAGAGGGGCATGAGTTAAATGGCCAATCGAGATATAGTGTTTAAGTATGTTTCTCTATTTTCATTTTGTGGTTGTTTTCAAGTTGGTGCTAACGCACAAGGATTCACTCTTACTTATTTGTATGCTTAAAATGAACAATTTTTTATGGACCTAACAAAAAGTAAAACTATTTTTTAAGAATAAACAAAAATGTAAAACTATTTTTTTTAGTTTTTTTTTTCTAAAAGTATGTATGGACCTTAAAATAAAATAATTGGCCTTACTTTCATCGATCGATGATAAGTATCTTCTTTTGGGGCCAAAAGTAAGGGTTTTAGTTATTTTACTCTCAGACCGTCCCTGTCTCTAAATGCAGATCCAACTCATCTTCCATCAAGTACTGATGAACTTATAAATTTTTGCTTCTCCTCATAATTTGTTTAAAATGGTTTTTAATCCGTTTACACATACCAAAATCTTAAAGAAACAGAAATATGCAAACAAACTGTAGCAGTAATCAAAACTTAAAACATTTGGGTAATATGATATACATCTCCTTACATGAGATCTTCTTTATTGGCCTCTTCTTCTGCGGGTATTTGATATCCATCTTCGAATTAAAACAGAATCCTTAGCTTCCACGGTGAGAAGTTGAAGAAGGGTCCAATGGATTTGTCTCAGTCTGTATGTTAGTATCTGTTGTCTGGATTTCGGAGCTCTCAACATCCAATCTTGATGGAGAACCAGGTGATGAAATTGAAGCATCTTCTGGTTCTAAAAACATTGAAATATCATAGGTTGTGTCCAGCTGAGATTGAGCGAGCAAACCGTTGTTTCTATCAGTTGCAGAATTGGGGTTATCTGACAGGTCAATAAGTGTCACCAATCTTCTCATGGCAGCAGAAAACACCGCTGGCGGACAAAAAGTCTCGGTTCTGGGTGCAGCGGGCCGAGGCGGAATTCTCAAACCAGATCGTCTTAGTTGTGGCTCACAATTACCAATGGCTTCTCTCACCTCAACTTCCTGGATTTCCTTTTCTTCATCATGAGCATTATGGCGCCTGTTGGCTATGGAGATTATAACTTCAAAGCGCCTAATACATTCCTGCATCAGAACAAAACCAAGGCCCCACATTCAAATCAAGCTTGAGCAACCAACCACATTTCATATTTATCAAAACCCGAATACAAATTTTCAAAAACTACATCCTGTAAAAATAATCTAATTCAAATGCTCATCCAAGACAATCGTGTTATTCAAAATTTCTTCTGTGTCCAACAATTATAAACCCAATATTTTGTGATGCAATATAATGATTTTAGTGATATAGTCAAATGAATCGGGAAAGTAAAACCCTAATTGAATAAAAAATGTGATTTGAAAAATGAAAACTGAAATTGACTAGAAAGGGGTTAGAAATTACCATTGAGCTAGATGAGGACATTCTGTTGAATCTGTGTGGACTAGTGACGGTAAACTTGGCGATTTATATGTATAAGTCCAGACTGCCATTCACAGAATATATATGGGAAGACATTGCTAACTGCTAGGGTTTCTAAACTTCGGACACTCTTGCAATAGATTTTTGTTTTCACTCACTTTTACAATTTTAAATAAGAAGCAATAGTTAAGACTAGGCTTTGTGCAAGAATACCGTGTCCGATCTCAAGCATAAAAGTTAAGAAATAATTGTATTAATGTCTTGTTTTTTCCCAAAACTTAAGCACCCTTTATTAAAACTTGATATTAAAAATTTTAAAAAAAAATTGTGGAAAGTTAAACTTCCTTTAAATGGATAGTGTTTTCAAGATGATATTATTAAATGGTGTGATATTAGTGAGATTTATTGATACTTGAAACTTGAATCAATCAAAAATCATTTCTTTGTTTTAATTCCAAATCAGAGCGAATATTATCACATTTAAAAAATATATTAACTATTTTCTTAATTCACTCCATTTATTTTTCACATAATGAAATAAATTGGTAATTAATCTTAATAATTAATTTATTTAATTACAAATGATTTATATTAAAAAATTTAATTTAAGTATTCTAATATACTAGTTTTGTTATTTTACAGTAATAATTGGAGTTTTACAATAATAGTCAACATTAATGTTTAATTTAAATTTTTACTATGAAACTTACTGAAATTAAACTCAAACTTTGATTGAAAAAAAAATACATTTTAAATACCTGAGAACCTATATCAAAATTTTGTCATAACTTATTTTCCATAATTATAACTATTTATTGTTTTTTAATTTTATTTATTACTTTATAGGATTGGTATTTTAAAAAGAGAGAAGTTTGAAATCTCCTACTTTCTATATAGTTTCATGAGCTTTTATTAATTTCATATTATATTTATTATATACCAATAAAAATATTTAATGTTTTAAGATTATTTTAAATTAAAAATTATCACTAACCACATTATATGACATTCATTCTCGGATCGGTTGCTAGAATTTTGTATTCGCTTGAGAGTTACCGATCTCAAACATAAGTAAATAAATAAAGCACACTAATTAGGAAAGCTAGTTAATTAGTATCAAATCTAGAAAAACAAGTAGATTTCTACTAATCATAGTAAGTAAATAATAAATTTTGATGAACAACTTTATAGTTCATGGAATCTAGCAAAAGGAGCAACTGCAAAAGGAAATAAGAGAGATAATTTTCTAAAAAAGGAAACAAGGATAAAAAATGAAAGAGATATAACTACAAAGACAAAGGCTAAATTAAAAAGTAAAAGATCACGACTCAAAAGTAGATCATTCCCCAGCAATGCAACAATAAAATCAATACTAAAGCCAACAAATAATATATAGGTGCTCATAATGCTTGTACTCAGGAGGATAATAGTAATAACAAGGCAATCATAGCGACATCTACAGCTAGCCTTCTTTACCTCATCAGTATTTTGAGAAAAACAAGTAGGATCGAATATCCAAAGAAAGGTAGGTAACTACAAACCTAGGATCAGTTTCGTGCATGTCAGTTGAATGTCAACAGCTAGAAAGCCAATAATGCATATTTTGAGTTGCAAACGAGTTAGTTGGCATAACTAAAGACTTGGTTAGTGATATGCTAGCGCTGTAGAGGCTGGGTATGAATATAAAGGATGAATTAGTGTTTGTACATACACTGCTCTATATATAAATAAGACTAAGAAAATATAAAAAGTAAATATTTCATTTCCTTCACCACATAGGAGCTTTGGCAAACACTTACACTTGAAGAAATGGATGACTGTTTGACACCAATCATTCCTGACTTACCCAAGTATTCTTTGGAAAACATCTTAAGGCTACCAAGCCTAAGTATTATTTTGAACATAGCCTCTTCAGGACAATAACACTAGGTATTCTTTGAACTCAGCCTCCTCGGACTAACCAGTATTGTTTGATCACAGCCTCTTCAGGTTACCCACCACAAGAGGTGAATCTAACAAAAAAAGGTGTCTAACTTGATAGATTTCAACCTCTATGCAAACAAGGGTATACAATCAGAAGCAATCTAAAGGCTTTTTACAACGAAAGAAGAATTCATCAAAGCAAAGGAGACAAAGTCTATGTACTTGAATTGCAACATTCTCGCCAACTTGAATTCTTCAATCTTGTGCCTTTAAATAGAAAGTAATTTGTGGTAGGCGACTTCAAACTTTTCTCTTTATTTTGACAAAAGTGAGCCCAATGTTCCTTAACATTTATTGAAGCATAGACTTGTCAAGATCAACATAAAAAGTTTCTATAAAAATCCTATGTTCAGAGCTGAAAAATGTGATTCAATTTCTAGAACTAATCTAGGTGTAAGAAATCTTTTTCGAGTTTTGTTTGAAATTTTTCAATGTGTGAAAACGTTAACATGCTTGATTTGAACGTTGGTTGTTGTTAGCAGATTCTGCAAGCATAAACAAGTAGATTAGAATCTGATAGTATGAGATTGACAAAAAAAATTGATATTTATTTTTATTTAGGAGTGCGTCTATTTTCTTATTAATCTATTTTGGATTTTTTATTCGTTTGTTAAGTATTTTCTTCGTCTGATCCAATCTAACTTCTTTTAATAAATTTAAAAATTTTATTCATCTTATTAGTTCAAACTTTTATCTTAATATATTGTAATTATTAAAATTAAAGGGAAATAATTTTTCTGTAAACAAAGTTGACTTAACACTTTTATGTGTCGTATGTTAACATATTGCCCTAAGGAGAGCATCAATATATATTGATTATTGTTTGAAAAGTTTTATATATACTACGTGTATTTTATGTGTCAAAAACACTTGCGTGAATTTTTATTATGCAGTACCTGTTCCCAATTCATTGTATTCTCATGTATCATCTGTGCCAATTTTTAACAGGCTTGACTTTTTTGACTAGAATGAGCAACCCTAATTTCACCTCAGTGTACTAGATATTGACCTTGTTATAGTAGAAAAGAAGTGTGCTACTTTCAATGATTCTACTAGAAATGAAGTGAAAGCTCATTATAAAGCTGGGAAAAATCTAATAGACTCAATCTAATGTTTATGAGAATGACTGTTACAAACAACATTAAGGCAGCTCTAACCAAGATCGAAAAATTTTAGAGGACTAGTTGGATAGTGCTCTTAAACAACTAATAAGTTTCTTGGTGCGATATTAATCAGTACATTGAAAACCATGAAGTCCAATGATTCTTGTACTATGCCTAAGGTAACACTCCGCTCTTTCACATCCTAAAAGTTCTAAATACTCTGATACCAACTGTGGCTACCGATTACAAAGTCACTAAAATATTCTTATTTTTTTTCATTTTAAAACAAATAATTTTTCAACAACGCATAAATGAAAATAACATTAATCAAGATTTTAAAATTCAACTTTGTCATCACAAATATACTCGGTAATCCCTCTTTTTACTTGGAAAACATTTATCTTTTGCAAAACTTATTAATAAATATTCCATATTTCTCATACGTAAATGTTTCTTTTTAAATAACAATATAA